>JARFIW010001477.1:65000-463112 GCA_036346225.1 Platerodrilus igneus
CTTTACGTAACAAAAGATTGTTTTAATTTTAATTTGCACTAAGGGTGCAAAAGCATACAAATGGAGATGGAGTAAATATCAGTTGTTGGTGAATTTGGTCGTGCATCAACATTCAATGGTATAGGTGGCGGAGCCTGAGGAATTTGGATGCATCTTCAATGTGGTAGATGAGTTAATGTCTTGGTCAAATGGTTGCTGCTGGCAATTATGGTTACTGCAAGTCAAGATGGTGTTCCTGTATACCGTAATTTCTGAGGGAATGGTAGCAGGCCGTATGCAGAAGTAGTACCCAGGTAACTGTTGCTTTTTACTGCTTTTTTTTTATTGTCTATGTGTATAAACTGCTGTTCAATGACTTTTTTGTATTGTGGGTATAATTTACGAACAAAAAGGACAAAATTGGAGAGAGTTACTGATTGAATTTTTTTTATATTGTATTATTTTACTCTATTTTTAAGTGGGTATTTATATTACGAGAAAAAGGTTTAGGATATTGGTAATATTTGTTTGTACAAAGTAAAAGGGAAATTTTGCTGTTTGATGTGCGAAAAGTAGCACGAGAGGTTATGGTTACTAGGAGCTCTTATTAAACCTAGGTTAGAGTAAAACAAGTGGTAAAGTCCTGTTACTTTCTTGTTTAATAAATGGGAAATAAATTATCCAGGGAATTATTAGTCGCGAAATTTATTATTCTATTAGGGATTGCATATACTGTATAAATACTGTGGGAAAGAGGAGTTTACTTATGATTTGGCGTGTATATATTTTTTTATAGCATGTAATAAATGCATGTGATTTACCGTAGCAGCTATTCTTTTGTTTGTGTGTTAGCTGAATTGCAGAAGGCAGATGAGCAGTCGTGGCATATATTTACTTTTTAAGCGTTTCAGGCATGGCATATCAACACTTCAGCAGAGCAGGAGGTCGTAATAATTAATGACGCACTACAGTGGAGCTCAGAGTTTTCGCAGCATTTTGGCACCCAGAAAGTGTGATTTTTTTTAGACCAAGTAAGTGACGACCAGCAACAACTTTCACAGCAATATATATATATATATATATATATATATATATATACTATATATATATATATATCACTGTGTAGGTTAAAGGTCAACGTGTGTAAATAAGCCCAAAAGGTATATTTTACAACGACCCGGTAGATAGAAAAATAATAATTTATTTATTACACTTCAAATCAAGAGTTTGCATACTTTAGAATGAGACAAGTAGAATCGATGACAAAGTTGACTATTGCATACCACCATCGAGAATACTAAAGCTTCGCGGTAGGTAAAAATCAATAGTTGTATACGTTCATTTAATACAAGGCAAACATGTGTAATATTAAAGCTTCGCAGTATATAAAAATCAATAATTGATGCAACGGATATTTATTTAACATCGTAAATTAAAAGGTACGTTAACTTAATTCGTAGAAGGCGACAAAACAACATAATAAATGGTCGAGGAGTTCAGAGAATGAGAGCTTCAAGTAAATAAATGTTTCTTTGAAAGTTAGAAAACGAGGCGATAACATTTTAAGGTATTGTACAACGGAAAAGCCATGTTAACGAACAATATGTTAGTTTTGAAGCAAAGATCAATAATTTTAAAGGACAGAGAATCGTTAGAAGGCAACCAAGGAAAACAGAGAATACATCAGCTGGTAGAAAAACAAGCGGTTTTCAAGCGCGTGACGGACGAGATTATTTTAAAAGACAAATGGGTTAAACAAAAATGCTAGATGTTTGTCGACGATATGGATTTTCATGGCGCACATTTAGCGAGGGAATTGTAACCGTAGACAGCACGGCGATAGTGGGGCTCGATGAAAGTAAGGGAACCACGAGTGAAACAGAAAATAGTGGTTATGAACGCATGACTGCAAGGAAAATATAGACGCAGACACTATGGACGTGTTTTGCAGGTGGTTAGAGTAAATGGAGAGGAAAGATTTTCTAGGTACGCGTCGATGGTTGCAACTGATAGCTAGTTTTTCGTGCGAATGCCGTGGTAGAAAAAGTTGAATTCTGAGTTTTAAAAGATTGTTGGGTTTTGAGCTTCTTTAAGCTTCGTCAAAGCAGATTAGTTTCCAACAAGCCTGCTTTGGCGAAGCATAAAGAAGCTGAAACCGGTAAGTGGATGTTTCCTCCTTTTGTGAAATAATAATGATATTGTTTTGTTAACGGCTATACAACTATTAAGCTCGATTTGTATAGTAAATAAGCTTTTATTATTTTCATAAAAGTTTATTTACAGATACATCTTATTTTTGTGTTCTATATACATATATATATATATATATATATATATATATATTGATGTGATAAGGCAATTCAATACAATATAATGTATATTTATATATATATATATATATATATTGCTGTGATAAGGTTTAGCGTTGAAGCGCCGTCAAATTATTGCTGTGATACAGTTACAGCAAATTGTAAAATTTAAAATTGCTAACTTACCCTTTTTTCTAACTTTTTTTGCTTGGCTAGCTCATTGGAATTGATGGATTTTTTAAAATGAAACCAAACAGCAATATCACAAAGTATCTATACAGTCTAAAATATTTTCTTTTATACAAAAGAATATAGAACATTTACAGCACAGTTTCTTTCAAACATAATCTTATTCCTAACAAGTACCAATTTACTTAGTTATCAAAGTGTTGCTCACCTAATGTAGGTTTAAATTTACAGAACTCAAATTTCTTCTTTTGTGGATAATTTACCTGGCTATTCCCACGCTTGTATGGTTTACTTTGGTCAAAAAATCTTTGATAGATAGTTTACAAAATATGCATATACGCTTCAATTTTCCTTCTATTAATTAATTTAAAGTAGCGCTGTATGGAAGAATTTTCCCTGTTCATTGTACTTTACAATAATTACGTTTAACAACTTCCACGTAGGATCCTCGATTTTGTTTTACTTAAATTTTGTCTTACGTCGAAGTTGTTTTGGGCAAGACTAGTTTTGTCAAACAGTTTTTTAAACAAGTTTGATCTGCTCTCAAATTTGAATTCTTTTGGCCCAATTTATTTCTGTCCAAAACTCATTTGGGGCTTTAAATTATGTTGCCCAAAATCTAATTGCGACTTTAATTTATTTCTGCTGAAAATATTTTGACACATATTTATTGCCTACGTTTTGCTAAATCGTTAATGTTTGAGTTGTTTCGATTTTTTATCGTTGTGACCATGTCTGATATATTTCAAATCGTTTGTATGCAGAACGAAGGGCAGGAGTATAAACTCAAGATTCGAGGTGTAATAAGCGGGAGACCGGTAATTAAAAAGAGAAAAATTTTAAAAAGATTATTGGCTAGGGAAGTCGACAAACCTTGTCTAATTGATCTTTTTAGTTATTCAGTAGATTTTCTTACGAACTGTAAGAGATTAATGCTTCGATTGAGTCGGTCTGTAATGTGTTGTCAGAATTTGATGAGGATTCTTCTTATTCTACTTTTAGAAGAGTATGTTCAAGACTGATTCATCTTTCTGATCGTGTTATGCGTATAAAAACCTCTCTAGTAAATACAGAGGAAGCTGTTCAATTTAGAAATGGGATCTTGGCTGCTATACTTACCTTGAAAACCGACCTGTACCATAAAGTAAACAAAGCTTCCGAGGCCACTAGTTTTGCTAGAACTATTTTATAATGACCTGCAGGGGATAATGCACCCATTCACACCGTGACATGTTGTGTATCATCTCACTTGCCTATTCAACCCTAAGCAGTTGCAGTCGTTCCTTGATAAAGTTGGCGAGTTGGAGCAATCCCACAAAGTCCCTGAGAATGATCTTTTTTGTAGTGCAGTCGAACTATTTCTTGTGACGGTCTTACTTGGTTTCGTAGCATATGGAATTTCGTGAGGGATAGAAGTTCTTTCGTGCAACGTTTAAAGGAAGATTTCTTACCACGCTTTTCGGATGAAGACGTTTGGGATAAAATTAAAAGTCGTCGTCAAAGAAAAGATGAAAGCATAGTTTTGTTTGTTGATCATAAGCAGACCTTTTTTAGCCGACTTTCTACCACCCAGCTGAAATTACGAAGATAAAATCATCATTAGGTTTTCATTCCTGGAACTGGTTAGACGAGTATCTTCATTGTTTCCTATTCTGAGCTAACCTGCACGTTTCCTTGAAATTTCCAAAGCCTACATCCTTCACTATCTGCGTGCAATAGTCCGATATACGTCTACCTCTATCTCTTCCTTTCCTATATCTGTCTGTAATATATCCCCGTACTATTCCCCAAATGCCTTAGAGCGTGTCCTGTCCATCTATTTCTTCCATTTTTTTGTTTTTTCACAGAAATCTTTCTTCCCCTGCTATTTCTAGAACTTCTTTGTTATTAGTTTTGTCTGTTCATGCTATCAATGATAAGAAAAAATTTGATCCTGGATTTTATTCCAGAACGCGAGTTAAGGTTCGTGGCTTCGAGCGGTCCTTTTTAAAAAGACTTCTTGAACTTTAACACATTTATTTAATTTTTAAAACAGAATTGAACAATGAAATTTTAACAATCTTGAATGAATTAGTATAAGTCGAAAATTATTTACTAATTGTACAAGTGAGCTATCTACGAACTGCAATGTGAAAGCTGAACGTTTGATGAACTGACTGCGAGTGGAGTTCCCGGGCCTTTTATAATCTCCCTACCTCCTCACAGTTCTGTGGGAACTTGCAGACCTAATGTCTGCTTTCATTTGACTCTTATTCATAATACATTGTTGTAATCTTAAAGCTATTCATAACTACTTTGCTGCGAGCTTACTTCTGCGTAATCTCGGTACGTGACTGTCTGTGACCACCTGTGACCTGACATCTGCAGTATCACTTATCCTTGTGCTACTTTGTAGCGCTTCCGTTCCCATGAACGTTAATAAACTGAATAAAAATGTCCTTCAATTACATTGTTGCACATTTTCTAATATTTCTAATAACTTCTTAAGTATTAGTTTGTTTTATATATATCAAATGGAGGATTACATAACTCGCGCTGTCGGAAATTTCAGATATCGCGCTACTTTATTAAAGTTGTGCAAAAAGTTGGAAGAAGCTTCTTTGATAAAACAAAACATTGTTTCTGTGCCCTTTAGTAAACTTAATAAATTTGTCTGACCCAAGAAATTACTCACGTGCCGGACATCGATTTAAATATTGTAGAGCACCAATGAAAATTTTTTGTTATCGATGTGATTGTCAGAGTGTTAAATCAGTATCATGTCAATCTTGTTCAAAAAACCGGGGAAGGCGGCAGATGCTAGGTAGGAAACATTCTACACCGCTGGTTACAGCTACCGCCAAGATGTAAGAACAAAAAAATTTTTTTTAGTAAAAATGAATGGTCGAAATGGCTTGATGTAGTAAAAAATTTCTGTTGAATTACGCCTAAGCCTAAGGCTGACTATATTTGTGGAAAAAGTTTGTGACAATCGTCTGTATATCACGTATATCAAAGGTCTTTGGGATTCAGAATGTACTACTTCTGTGGTCGAACCGTTAGCACTACCTCTATTTAAGAAGTTGAGATTAAAAATTTTTAGTTGCGAGAACACTGGCAACCGATATTTGTATTGGTAGTAATTGTCGTGTTCTTAGTACATTAGTTGTACCCTCGCTACCGCATGCGTTTATATTCGGTAGTGATTTTGCGAAATTATTTGGATTGGTATTATATTTCAGAAATAATGAGTGGTTCGTTCAGAGCTATATTGAGAATAGTATTTTGTACATAGGTACATCTTTATTCTTCTTGAGTTACAATGGTTATTTGTGTAACTTGTATGACCTTTCAGATATTCAACCTACGCAAGCCAAAAAAATAATAGAGTCATTTTATGAAATCGGTCGCGACGATGGGTTAGGTTGCATTAGTTTAATTGAGATGGATATAGATACAGGTGACGCACAGTCGTTCCGTAAGAAACCCTATGTGATGGCACCCTATATGAGAAAGGTACTTAATAATGAATTAGATGATATGCTAAAGCTTAGAGTAATCGAACCGTGTAATAGTCCGTTGTATTCGCCCGTTTCTTCTGTAAAGAAGTCCCATGGAGAATACTGGTATTGCTTTGATATTAGGGCCTTGAACGACTTAACCGATCACGACTCATACCCACTCCCAAACATAGACAGATTACTTAATATGTTGAGAGGAAGGAACTATATTTCCAGTTGAGATTTGAGGAAATCATTTTATCAAGTGCCCCTTAGCGAATCGTCAAAAGATGAGACCACGTTTAGTGTTACTTCGAGAGGACAGTCTAGGTTGGTAATTATGCCTATCGGATTGATAAACGCTTCGTAGACACAACATGAGTCTTGAGGAAGAAGATTTGAGCATTTCCAGTTAGATACCCACAATGGAAGGTGAAGGATGGCTTTGTCTTCAAGTTTATCTTTTCCAATTTTCCGACAACTTCGAACATTGTTGAATGGAGGAAGTTAGTTCTGAAACCTCAAAGAGTGGATGTTATTCGTTCATGTCATGACTCTTCAACATTCGGACACTTTGATTTTTGCGAAAACGTTGTCTCGTATCCAATAATATTTTTATTGGCCGAAGATGAGTTTTGATGTGCTTAAGTTTTGTCGGAATTATATAGTTTGTGGGACACAATAATCGTCAAATAGACGTCCGCTTGGTGTTATGGGAAAGAAAAAAGATGTTCGATTTCCATTCCAAACCACTGCGTTAGACTCAATGAGTTCATTGCCTCGTTCCAAGCGTAGACATAAATGGCTTTTAGTTGTCGGTGATTGGTTTACAAAGTATACCCTGTTACAACCATTGGGTATTGCTAAGGCAAATATTATTATGCAATTTTTAGAGAAAATGGTCTTTTGTGTCCATGGCGTACTACAATTTGTGATTTGCTGTAACGGACCACAATTAGCTGACCGTATTTTTAAAGCTTTGTATGTATGAAATTAATAAAACTTAGTATTGCGCTGTTTATGCATCCCAGTGTTATTTCGTGGAGAGATTCAATAGGACCATCGGTTCATCGATTCGCTCGTATATCGTAGAATATTATGCGTAGGAAGTAGGAGGAGGACAGGGTCTCTGGTACCTCATTTCCTCAGACATTTACATGTAAATTCCCATAAGGATGATTTGAGGAGGAGGGATCCCTCATTTCCTCACACATCTAGACCAAATAGTTTTTTTCGACTAGCCATTTTCATCTTTCGAGATAAATCTATCTTAGCATCCTCATTTTCTCCCACATCTGGGACAAATAGTTCTCTTCGACTAACCATTTTTCATCTTTCGAGATAAATATATCTTACATTTTCATCTTTCGAGATAAATGAGCATCCTCATTTCCTCCAGCATCCTCATTTCCTCACACATTTTACATGTAAATTCCCATAAGTAAGATTTGAGGAGGAGGGATCTTTCATTTCCTCACACATCTATACCAAATAGTTTTCTTTGACTAGCCATTTTTATCTTTCAAGATAAATCTATCTTAGCATCCTCATTTCCTCTTACTTCTGGACCAAATAGTTTCCTTCGACTATCCATTTATTCATCTTTCGAGATAAACCTATCATGTTTGATATCAATTAATATTAGAAATTTTTCAGCTATCCGAATCTTTAGGAATTTCTTAGATTGCATAATCCTCCAGAGAGCTACCCCAATTTTAAGATTTTTTGCTGGTAGCGACTTCTGACCGTCCTTATAAATTTTTTAGTCATGCAATACATCAAATTAGTCTACAATTTTATGCAGAATCCAAATTTGCAAACAGATTTGCAATAGGATAACCCCCTGCAAAGTTATACCCCTTTAAAATATATAAACCTCTAAATTTTGCTTTTTGCTCGATAAGCAAACCCAACAAATAGCTTTCTTCGACTAGCCATTGCATCTTTCGAGATAAATCTATATTGTTTCGTATCAATTAATATTAGAATTTTCTCAGGTACCCGAATCTCTAGGAATTTCTTAGATTGCATCATCTCCCAGAGAGCTACCCCAATTTTAAGATTTTTTGCTGGTAACGACTTCTGACCGTCCTTATAAATTTTTTAGTCATGCAATACATCAAATTAGTGTAGAATTTTATGCAGAATCCGAATCTGCAAACAGATTTGCAATAGATCACCCCCTGCAAAGTTATACCCCTTTAAAATTTTAAATCTGTAAATTTTGCTCTTTGCTCTATAAGCAAACCCAACAAATAGCTTTCTTCGACCAGCCATTGCATCTTTCGAGATAAATCTATATTGTTTGGTATCAATTAATATTAGATTATTCTCAGCTACCCGAATCTCTAGGAATTTCTTAGATTGCATCATCCCCCAGAGAGCTACCCCAATTTTAAGATTTTTTGCTGGTAGCGATTTCTGACCGTCCTTATAAAGTTTTAGTCATGCAATACATCAAATTAGTCTAAAATTTTATGCAGAATCTAAATCTGCAAACAGATTTTTTATAGGATCACCCCCTGCATAGTTATAACCATTTAAAGTCCTAAACCTCTAAATTTTGCTCTTTGCTCTATAAACAAACCTAACAAATAGTTTTCTTGGACTAGCCATTGCATCTTTCGAGAAAAATCTATATTGTTTGGTATTAATTAATATTAGATTTTTTTCAGCTACCCGAATTTCTAGAAATTTTTTAGATTGCATCACACCCAGGGAGCTACCCTCATCTTAAGATTTTTCGCTGTTAGCGATTTCTGGCCGTCCTTATAAATTTTTTAGACATACGAAACATCAAACTAACCTAGAATTTTACGCAGAATCCGAATCTGCAAACAGATTTAAAATCGGACCACCCCTTAAAAAGTTACACTTTTAAAGACTCCCAAGCTAATACGATCGATTAACCACTTTCGATTATTCTAACCGTTTTTTTTTTAATCCAACGATCCGATGGGCTTCCACACTAACACCTAACGTAGCTTTCCTACTCTTTGTTAAACAAAAACTACCGGCATCGCCATGTCCGTATGTGGAGGTAAGCAGATGTTTGTGGATGTGTACGAGAATATGTAACCATATACATTAATCAGTCAAAGCTTTTTTTATTTAGTCCAAGAAAACTACTATTCTTCTAAACCACAATTACTAATCGCCTTTATAGGTTTAACATTTCTACCATTTCCCAATGACTGGTGCTACGTACATGGAAGTTTTAATTTCCTATTAGAGAGAATCCTTATTCTCCCACGCACTGTTGCGTAGTTGCATGCCCACCGCTTTTGGAAATATATGCTCGTTATAGATTGTAGCATCTGCGGTTTTACTTAACTACACTTCGTGAGACCCTTTTAATCTTTTTAATCGTGTCTTTCTCGCTTACAATACAGTAGGACTTGGTTTTTGTACCGACGAATTCTAATACTAGACCCCCCATTAAATTCGTCTTTAAATTTGTCTACAACTTTTTTGTTGACAAGCGGTATATTGTATTTATTATTCTTGGGGTAGTCACTCTTTTAAGATAACTATATTTTGTTTGGTATCAACTAATATTAGATTTTTCTAGGGAGCCCAATCCTGTAAATAGATTTTAAATAGGATCATCCCCTTACAAAGTCACGCCTTTTAAAAACCCAAACCTCTAATTTTTACCCATGTTTATTTAACTACATCTTTAAAACCCTTTTTTCGCTACCCAAGACATATGCTTTAACCAACCATTTCCCTAGAAATCTAAAACCGCTGTCTCCCGCGAACACAACGTTGAGGTAACACGTATATTCTGTCAACCGAGATAGAAATAGGAAGGATTTGGAAGGTGGGCGAAGAACTTAAAAATTATGGATTCTTAAAACTAATATATACAATAGATTTACAAAATCTATACAACTATCTTAGATTTATATCATTATGCCCCCATGCGTATGTTGATGTGCTCCTAGGATGACGTTACGCTTGTCATCTTCCCTCGATAAACTAATTTTATTAATAAGCTGCGTGTGCAAATCGTATTTTTACTCCGGATACATACGCCGGCAAGTACTCGATACTATCCAACTAAAGTTAACATCCGCTTCCCTCGTGTACGCCCAGACACATCCCAGACCATGCGCACCCCCTCCCCATGCGCACCCCTGCCCGCGCACACCCAACCCATGCGCACAGCTCTCTGTACGACTGCTATTTCGTGGTAACGTCACAGCCTTTTGTAAATAAAGGGCAATGTAATACTATTCTACAATTTTTATTCTGACATTACACACACATAACAAAATTTAAAAACATTTAATACCAAGCATGGAATCATTTAAACTTAATTTTAATACAAAGTTATACACAGAAAACAGTCCTTTCTTTATGTTTGTTTGGAGTGGTTTTAATTTTATCTAATTTTATTCGCAGCTTAAAATTTAAATCGACACCCAAGTCCTCTATCTCCTTTTCTAGCAAATAGTTTAATACATCGAGACCGTCTAGGTTTTCGAATTGTAAAATGTACCGAAGTTTGCCTCTATATATAAAGTCTTTGATTCCACCGACAACCAGATCCATTTCTTCGTGTAATTCTTGCAGCTTGTGACAATCTTTTAATCGCGGTTCTCCCACTATATCCTGATAAGAATAATAAATACAATATACAGCCTGTCAACAAAAAAGTTGTAGGGAAATTTAAAGACGAAGTTAATGGGGGTTTAGTATTAGAATTCGTCGGTACAAAAACCAAGTCCTACTGTATTGTAAGCGAGAAAGACATGACTAAAAAGATTAAAGGGGTTTCACAAAGTGTAGTTAAGTAAAACCGCGGATGCTACAATCTATAACGAGCATATATTTTTAAAAGGGGTGGGCATGCAACTACGCAACAGTGCGTGGGAGAATAAGGATTCTCTCCAATAAGAAATTAAAGCTTCCATGTACGTAGCACCAGCCATTGTAAAATGGTAGAAATGTTAAACCTATAAAGGCGATTAGTAATTGTGGTTTTGAAAAATAGTAGTTTTCTTGGACTAAATAAAAAAAGCTTTGACTGATTATTGTATATGGTTACATATTCTCGTACACATCCACAAACATCTGCTTACGTCCACATACGGACATGGCGATGCCGGTAGTTTTTGTTTACAAATAGTAGGAAAGATAAGTTAGGTGTTAGTGTGGAAGCCTATCGAATCATTGGATTCAAAAAGAACGACGCGGCGGAATGTATGGTGGTTCGCGTTAGAATAATCGAAAGTGGTTAATCGATCGTATTAGCTGTTTAAATATGCGAAAGTGTAAAAGCCTGCATAAACAAAATTTAATTATCAGACAAAAAAGTGCGCGATGTGCTATACTTTTAAAGAAAATATAGAATGGTGCTTTGCAGCGGTTCTAGCAGTAAAAAAAGGCGAATGACTTTTTCCAGCAACTACAAGAATAGCAGTAGCGCAGAGAAGGGGTATGCATGTATTATACAGCGCACTGTTAGTTTACGGGTAACTCGGATGTGTAATAGATCAAGACTTATAGATCCTTCGGAGACTTAAAAATTCTGAGACCATTGTCGTTTGAAAAATGTTTGGAAATTATCAGAACGGGGGCGGGTCGAAGTATAAGTTAGGTGGATAATTGACCGAGATTTTTCTACCTTTTACGAGGGAATCGGAAGTTAACAGACATCCAGCATCTAATTCTCTATTTGGGCGTTATTGAGTACTTACCGGTTCTAGAAATAATTACGTTCTAGGAAATGAGTAACCTACGAAAGTACGGAATACTTGGTGTTAATGCTAATTGGTTTAGTAATCGCGCTTGTGCACTCTTTGAGTGTCTTCAGCAATCTTCGGTTTGCATTCTATAATGAGCATAAAGCAGCTATGCAAATGTAAACTTTTTAGTTTATAAATTAGTTGGCTTACAAGTTTCACCAAAGTCCTATAGTGCGAATTTTGTTTTGTACTAAAATGGTACCTGCAAACGTTTTTAAATGCGAGCCCTGTTACGTCTACTTTACCAGGAAGGATGCTCTCAAACGGCACCAGAACAAATGTCGTGGTGTAAGATCGTCCAGGGTTAAGCTTATACATCCGTCAGCAGCAAAGTACTTAAACTGTATGTCTTGCGGTATCGCTTTTACGAGAATGGACAGCTTACGGTGACACAAGGGAAAACAGCACGGTATGTCATTAAGCCGTAAACGTTCAGCTCCGCCATCTGTTAAAGGGTCTTGTACGAAACAACCACGGATTATGTGTAAAGTATGCGATTCCGAAATGGAAAAGACTACCTATGCCGCACACTTGAGAAGCAACAGACATAAAAATGCATCAGTTACCGCTACTAGCGACGATGGCGTAGAATGGTTAGCACCATAGGCTTTACTAATCAGACCGCGTTATACACGGTTTGAAATAATTAACCGTTAATTGATCTGTATTACAAAATGAAGTTTGCATTTCCCTAAATACGTAGTCGAGGACGTACTAGAAAGTACATTGTGTTATTAATAATCTACAAGCAATTATACGTGAATTTTATAATTCACGACATTGAAATATATTTCTTGTATTTCTCAAACATATAGTCAATAATATAATTAATAAAGAGAAAGGTCTATACTGCTTTCACGTGTACTTTACATAATCGTAAAGCAATTAGTTTTGGAAGCGAAATGTATTTTCAAAAGTACATATTTAGCATTGAGCATATAATTATTTGTGACGTACTTAGTAATTAGAAAAATGTTAAACCGGAAATTGATGTGTTTAAAATTTTAAAAAGCCGCGGTTTTGAATATTCTAAAAATAGTATATTAATGTTGGAAAATGGTTTTAAATATTAAACACTTATGGTTTATAAAGAACTCATTTCTAAAATCCTCGCGGTTTTAGATTTCTCAGGAAATGGTTGTTTAAAGCATGCAAAAATTTTGAGGTTTGGGAGACTTTAAAAGTGTAACTTTGTAAGGGGTGGTCGGATTTTAAATCTGTTTGCGGATTCGGATTCTGCTTAAAATTCTAGGTTAGTTCGATGTGTCCTATGTCTAAAAAATTTATAAGAACGGCCAGAAATCGCTAGCAGCAGAAAATCTTAAAATGAGGGTAGCTCCCTGGGGGGTGATGCTTACTAAAAAATTCCTAGAAATTTGGGTAGCTGAGAAAAATCTAATATTAATTAATATCAAACAATATAGATTTATCTCGAAAGATGCAATGGCTAGTCGAAGAAAACTATTTGTTAGGTTTGCTTATAGAGCAAAGAGCAAAATTTAGAGGTTTAGGACTTTAAAGGGGTATAACTTTGCAGGGGGTGGTCCGATTTTAAATCTGTTTGCAGGTTCGGATTTTGCGTAAAATTCTAGACTAATTTGATGTATTGCATGACTAAAAAATTTATAAGGACGGTCAGAAATCGCTACCAGCAAAAATCTTAAAATTGGGGTAGCTCTCTGGGGGATGATGCATTCTAAGAAATTCCTAGAGATTTGAGTAGCTCAGAAAATTCTAATATTAATTGATACCAAACAAGATAGGTTTATCTCGAAAGATGAAAAAATGGATAGTCGAAGAAAACTATTTGGTCCAGATGTGGGAGGAAATGAGAATGCTAAGATAGATTTATCTCCAAAGATGAAAATGGCTAGTCGAAGTAAACTATTTGGTCTAGTGAAACTAAATTTTTTCTTTATTTAATTTAATTATGTCCTGACCCATGGGCTTTACTATATTTGCGGCTTAGTCTGGGAATTACCCCAAGGGTGAGCAATGAGATTGGGCGTGGATATAGGGTGGGCTCGACTACAAACGGGAACAAAAAAAGGAAATGAGCGCCACTGCATCTATATAGACAGTAAATAAAAGTAAAGTATCCTACAGGAAGACGCAGAAACCTATAGGATATAATGATTATCAAGAAGCATACAAATTAAAATAAGCAATACCTCTGGAAACCTCTTGGACGTCTGCTCCAGCTTCTGCGATGTCAGACCTGCAAGAAAATGTCACACAAAAAAAATAAAATATAAGACACTGTTTGTGTCTTACGACAACAAAATATTTCGGTCTTTATAGATCGACTGTCCCGAATTTAAAATCTCAACAACACCTTACCTATGAAAATATACTCTACTGAAAATTACTTACTCTGTTTCTATTACCTAATGCTGTATCAACTTTTTTCTAAGTTCCACATTCAAAATTTTGTTTATCTAATTTGGATATTATTAATTTCAATTAGTGAAATAAAAAGACGAAAGTTTTAAATCAAAGTATAATCTAAATGTAATTCTCTTTGTTGCAAAAATTATATATAAAAAATCTGATAATCAATATAAAATAAGTTTAAAAAATCTCTGAATTTGTTTCTCTACATAGAGAGATCTTAACATTTTTAAATTCTTTAGTACAGTCGGGTTCTTAAACATCCATAAAACAGATCTGTTCTGGCTTACAAAATTTCTCTAACGAACTTATTATACAAAAAGTTCATATGGCTCAAACATTACATGAAATTAAAGAAAATTAGTTCGTCATATGTTAGATGCAGCATTGATATTCTACTAATCATATGGCATATTGTAGTTAAAAATCTTTCAATCAAAAGTGAACTTTATACTTATTTTTCTCAATTAACATGTGCATTCCTTACGTGCTTTGAATAACAACTTTAAATTAATTATTCTAAAAGTTCAAAAATTTCTCTTATGTCAAAAAATTTAGTTCTGAACAAAAAGGTATTTGACCTATTAGGTTACTAGGATATAATTCTCTAACTGATTTTTATTTGGGATTTAAGCATAAAAATATCTTGCAAAAAAATATATAACATTAACATTCGTTTAACAAAAGTTTCTTATAATTTGGAAAACGTTAAATCAAAGCTTTGACCGTAATTAATACGTAAAATTAATTCACTTAATAAATAGTTTTATAAGTACCTGGATGGTTTTGTTTTAACTGTTTGATGGTGATGCTGCAAAACGCTCTAGACCAACCAAAACAACATTATACTCCATCTTATTGAAGTTTAAAAAGGTACGAAGTTGGCATTTGCTAGATACAGCATTCTTACATGAACAGCCCCACAGACAGCTTCAAAACGAGTGATTCCACAATACATAATTACGTTCCAATAACATTACATGGAATTCTGCTCGACATACAAACCACTTGAATTCTCAATTCTACCATTCTCAAACGTGCTTTCTTAAAATTTTATTCTTCAGACGAGCATACTTAGATGTGCCTACTTAAATGTACTAAGGAAATTAAAGCATCTATTAGTTTTATATAAGGCAGTTTTATTACACAATCTCACCATTAACGGACTTCCACCAGCACGTGTTGTTACATTCTCCTCTTCTTTGTCCGGGGCGGCTTTACAAGAGCTCTTTTGCAAAGCCCCCCTCCCCACGACAACCTTTACACCCTTTTTGATAGTAGGGCAATCCTAATGCCCCACTTGGAGCATGGGAAACTCCGCATCTTAAAACGAACCGTACCTGCTCGTTGTTGCTTGCAAGATGGCCGCGCGCTCGCTCGCCTTCCTGTCAACCAGCCAACACCCTACCTATAGCGTCACCTTACGCGCAGGCGTTGTGTCTGTCCAGCAATTGCACAAGTGGGCTTAAGAATACCTGTAGCTTATGCAACACAAGTTACGTTCAGGGTATTTGCAGATATCAAAAGCGTAGGAGTCACTATTAAATGCTTTATATAGGTGAAGAAAATATAAAAAAGGAAAGAGGTGTTCTTTCTTATAGTAAATTAAACTATTTAACGATTTCACGCTAAATGACAATTTCGTATGCTGTAGAATAACAATGGCTAAAATGTTTTTCTTTAGAGATTTTAATATAACAAAAGTTTTTGTTACACTAGATGTGTGAGGAAATGAGGGATCCCTCCTCCTCAAATCCTCCTTATGGAAATTTACATGTAAATGTGTAAGGAAATAAGGGATTCGGGACGAAATGAGGTGCCAGAAACCCTGTTCTTCTCCTACTATAGAATGTTAAGCTACCACAGATTCAGTTTTCTATCAACTCAGCCAAACACGAATGGACCTACTATTCTCCAAATTTTTTAGTCTTTTTGTCGTGAAGGCCCTTTAAGTGGTAGATATTACAACAATGAATTTGAACCTCGTGAGGACATTGATGTTGTTTCTAGTAGTAAACTTTCTTATGTGTTGGATTGTCGAACTCTAATTGATATTTTTGAAAATGTTAGGCAAAAAATACATTTAGTCTATCAACGTGTCAGTTGCCCGTATAATTTGGGAAGAAGAAATATTTCATTTGCGGTAGGAGATTAAGTATGGAAAGCTAATAATAAAGCTCTCGAGTGCTAGTAATACATATACCGCCGAGTTAGCGCCTAATTTATTTTATGTAAAGTGCGTAAGAAACTTTCAAATTAAGTGTATGATCTAGAAAATCCAGACAGAACCTGAGCAGATAAATAGCACATTAAAGATTGGATACCTTTTTATTCTCTAGATTTCGAAGATAGCGACCCTGAGGATAAACAATGATAATTTTGCCCTTTGGTGAATTGTGTACTTAGCTAGTTTAGAGATAGAGTAGTTTTGTTAAGATTTTCGTTTTAAGTATTTGTTGCGTTGATGTATTTGAGATCATATTTAGCGATATATTAATATGTTAGAGTAGTTTTTAGTACCTTTAGTATATAGTTATGTTACACATTGAAAAACTAAACCTATAGAAGAGATTGCGAATCTATTATGGTCGCTTTTTATGAATTACATTTGATTTTCCAATGCTCCACCCGAAGGTACTACATTTGCCAGGAAAGTTTTTTTACCTAAAAATTTTGAATTCTACCGAACCCTTGCTGTTCCAAGCAAGGTGGAGATCTTTAACGTGCGTGACAATACCCACACGCGGGACTTCCATTTTATCTCTCGTCCGAACGAAGACGTATTTTTGTAAAAAATACTCACTTAACATTTTTCAAGCGAACCGTGTCAGAATTCGAACCTGGGACATTGGGCATAGTAGTCACACGCATACCAACTACGCCACAGAGCTACCTCGCTTTTTATGTAGCTGTTATCGTTGGTTGAGCGCAAATTTTTTGTCCTTCGTTGTAAAGAACAAAGATTTGGTAGGACTTTAAGAGGAAATTTGTTGACGATAAGTCAGTTAGTATTTTTTGGTTGTGTTTCACCTTAGGTCCGAAAATTAAGAGTGTGACGAATGACGCAAATTGATTGCACATTTGACGGTGGAGTTAGGTTGTCAGAACCTCACTTCCTATTTTTGTGATTCCCTCTTTATGAGATGACAGAGGTTTTGTGTGTTGCTTACGCTGCTTTGTGCGTGGATGACGCAGTGATAAACTTGGTACGGCAGTGATAAAGATTTGTTTCCTGTTAGCTACTGTGGTTGTTCCTCTCTGCAAGAAATTATAATGCAAAAGTATATTCAAGTGTAAAATTTGCGGAGGAAATAACTTTCATCACCAGAGAGTCTGTTCAGATTCTTTATATGTACAGATGTAGATATTTCTGAGATTTGAATTGCAGAGTAGTAGTTAAGAGTATTGTACATTATTTTTCATTAGCTTAGGTTTGGGTAATTGTGGTTGAGGCTGTATGTAGGCCTGTGATTGTGATTTCTTTAAACTTTTCCGGCGTTTAGTAAGAGTGTTAGACTTTATCAATTTAGACTTTATCGATTTTGATCTTTTACCTACTGTGACTTTCCGGATATGTCTCCTTTTGGATGTTTTGTACGCGTAGTTACAAATGCATCCTTTTTTGGTTACCCTTTATGATAGAATCGATTTTAGTATATTTAAAATTTTTGCGTTTATGGAATCACAGGTCTAAATTAAGAACGCTTTCTCGTGTCGTTACTTGAAAAAAAAATAAAATAGTACAGTTTGTCAATATAAGAATTTCTGTAGTAACTGTTTTTCCTTTTCGGAAAGAGGCTCGTTAACGTAAATAAATTACGTAATTTAGCATAGTTTAGATCATCCTGTATTTGATTCAGATTAGCAAGTTTTATCATTAAACATTGTTGAATTATGTCCTTGTGCTTTTAATGAGAGTACGCTTCACAAATATCAAGTCTGGCGTTTTGATTTTTACATGTTTTCAAACAAAATTGGTTGGGTTTATCCAACTACCTGGCGAAAACATAGTTCATTTAGAGTAGTGTTAATCGCACCTGAGACTCAAATGCCTTTTCTGAATGATCGCTCTTATGCGAATCGTGTAATCGGGACACAGTCACGCGATTTCTTGAAGGGGTCTGGTGGTTTGGGATCGAAAATTAGCATGTGGACAATGAAACACTAAATGCGTTTCTTAAGTGATGGCCAGTAGATTGAAGCATTTTTAGTTTATTAATGCATAAAGTAGTTTAGAAAGCGAAAATTTGATAATTACTGGTATATCACCATGTATATTGCCAGTATTAAATTTTATTTGTTAAAAACAAATTTGTTTTCATATCCAAATATTCGAAATTAATATTCGTTAGTGCTTTCTTTAACATTATAAAATCATTAAAGTCATCTTCAAAATTATTTATTGAAATAAAAACGTCGTTTGACTATAATACACCTATACATATCTATTTATAACGGGTATAATCAAGCTGCACGTGCCGTGTTTAGCGCTCATATTCAAGATATACGGCGTTTCCATAAACAAGATCAGTCGCATTTGAACAATTATGTGAGTAACACGTCTTTGAGAACTAGTAGGTTTAAATGCGATCTCCGTATTGCACTTTAGAATTTTTGTGTTTGAGTTCTCGTTAAATATGTTCTGAAATTTATATATAATTAATTTTAAATATTATAACACAACATTTATTTAATGATTGATTTTATGGGCAATCCTTAATATTCTACAATTTAAAGATTACCCTAAAGATAATAGCTTTATAATTATGTGATGTTTCGGAATTTCATCATTTATTGGATATGGATTTTGGTTCACAAGTTTGATGCATATAGTGAAACGGTTTCTGTCGTACTTGGTCCCTGAACAACAGCTGTTCATATAGGTGCCATCTTGTTGGTATGATTTCATCTATAAGAAGCTATCATTAGTTAGGTTAAACAGTTACAATTTGGTAATACGTTTTGTTATTTAAATTTAATGTCAAGTTGATCAATAAGTTGAACTTTATTTTATATAAATTTTATTGTTTTGGAGTTCCGTGTTTATTAGGTTTCCGCTATATTTACGAGGGCCATTTTTTTCAACCTCCGATCGTTCCGTGCAGACGCTACGCGGGTAGTAGAAAGCGGGCATGCGCTGTAGGCATCTGCGCAGCTCTTACACTACACACTCCGCCATTGTTGACATTCAGGCGTCAGTCGGCGTTGTGCTACAGCCACGTAAACATGTCCGCTATTATTGATGCTTCCGCCAAGTGTGAAGTGCGAAGTGTGATTCGTTTTCTACAGGCTGAAGACCATAGTGCTGCAGAAATCCATCGAAGCATGAGTCGTGTGTATGGGGAAAACTTCATGAATGATGGTGTTGTGCGTGAATGATGTCAAAAGTTTAAAGATGGCCGTAATGATGTGCATGATGAAGGGGCCAAGGGCGCAAATCTGTCGTTTCAGATGACCTGGTTTAACGTGTTGACAGAATGGTTAAAGAAAACGTGGCTTGGTGGGAAGCGCTTTCAAACCAATGAGGACTTTCTAACCAACATCAAAGACTACTTGAATTCATTGGCGGCAACTTTTTTTGAACAGGGTATTGAAAAACTTGTCCACAGATATGACAAATGTCTTAATCTTTTCAGTGATTATGTCGAAAAGTAACCGTAAGTGTACCAATCTTTTAGTAATAAAATTATTGTTTTATATGAACTAGTCTTTTATTTATAGCCTATCGGAGGTTGAAAAAAAATGGCCCTCGTAATTACTTTCATCCACAAAAAGTATATGCTTACGCATAATTATAAAAGTAATCTTACCCTTTAAAATTTCTGCGTTGATAACCTTCAAGTACTCTTGAAGTTAATTTCGATCAAATTAAAAGCTAAAGTACAATACCTTATTTAAAATCTGTTTTAAAATCTTATGTGACTATCTTATAAACTAATTGTAAATTCAAAATCACTATGAAATATTTTAAGAACTCTTAAACTTTATTAAAGGTTATGTGTAAATTGTACTCAGGTCTGAATATGATAGATTTTAACAATTACGATATTTGTCATTATTATAGAGCATAATAATTTGATATAAATTTCATCTTCAGCTAAGATAATATATACAAATTAATTTTGTCAATTGTAAATATCTGTAACTTAAAGAGAATAAATCCTTATTTAAATAGATGTACATACATTACCTTATTCAGATTTTTGTATTAATTCACTAACGCAACAAATTATTAAGAAGGTAACCCTATGATAACATTTGCCAGAAAAAGGTATACATTCAAGAACACTAGTAAACCTAATACAATATGAAAAATAAGTAGTGCATATTGATGAGTTTAAGTTCTTATACAATATTAGGTACACTCATATTTATTGATATATCCACATATTTCTTGCTCCGATGCAAATAATGATCTGATAGATATATGATATGTAATTACTTTTTCTTTCAGAGATAATATTGTGTACATATAACAATCTTAGTCTTTGTGCTTTAAGTGCGTATAGTCGTTATTAAAGTTCCTACACTCTCTTTGGGGACGCTGTCTTGCTTACGTTAAATCTTTGAGTTTAGTGGCACATGACATTTCTGTATTTATAGGAACCCACATGTTAGTCTTATCCCGCTAAAGTTAGAGTTCATAGTTGGCCCGAAAGTCTCCACAAGTAATTATGGTTAGTACGGATAAAACAACATTTGTAGTTAAACTTCTGAGAGAAATTTAGTGGTTCGGTTCTTGCCTTACCCCACGCCAATAGCGACTTTGCTGTTAGCACTTTATCTTTGCTGCTTCACCCAAAACAGTAAGAATAAATTAGATGGTGTTTGGTCTCACTTTAATAGCAATAGTTGAACCACATCAATACCAATAAAATTTTAGCGCAAAGATTTAGGGTTTGGCTAATCTAATACCCTATATTTCATTCACGAAATGCCTGCTTTAGAATTAAATCCAAATTAAGAAACAATTTTTACTAATTAAATTATCGAGATCTTATGATTGGATTCAATGGAAAACAACTTTGGGTAGTTTTGAGATAACTTTACAAGGATAGACGCATGGTTGGAAACTAGCATTACTTATAAGGTCAACCTTTCAAGAACAGTGACAGCTGTTGCGGGCCGTCTCCCTTCGCCTGATCTGGTTCCGTTCTACTTCGAATGTATAAAAAGAGGTAAGCGAGTTATTTGCTATGTTATCGGAAGTCATGAAAACACTATCCATTTCTTGAAGCAAACATTTTAGTAAAACTTTACATCTTTTCCAACGAGATGAGTTAAATTTTTAAACAGTAAAAGAACCGTTATTTTTCATTTTGGTTATAAACTGAGAATATAAAATTTCTTGAGCAACTATGAAATTCGAATTATTAATTTTGCTTAACAAAATATCAACTTTTAGTCGTTAGATTCTATGATTAATATTCTAATACGTTTTTAACTTTATGATATGTAAATGTGAAACCAATCAGATCTTAATGAAATAGAACCAACTTGTAATACCAGATTTCTTTAGTCTTCTCTGAATTTGAGTATCTGAATACTACAGATGTATGACGAACTAGATCTCTATTCTTGATAATTGTTAATTCTCAAACAGTTGCTCAGGGTTGTGTCGCCGAACTTGTTTTATACTGCGAAATTAATTATGATGCTTTTATTACACACTTGTTACTTTTTGTAAATATAATAATTATTGAAATTTACCAATAGATTTAAACATGGATTTAAAAAGAAGTTACTTATTTAAGAGTGGTCTTTCACCTAAAATTAAGGCCTCAAAATTAAAGTATTGGTGGACCATTTACACAGAACATTAGAATCCATATTTTTGTACTTTTTTACACCTATCTAACACACAAAACCAACTGTCGATTAATCTATGTTAATATGGTTGTCAGTCAATGACTCTTCATTTATATCCAATGAGATTGACTTTAAATTCGACAATTCTTTAGCTTTTTTTCAACTTTTTAGATATTGCAATAGTGAATATATTTTAGAATACATTTTTTGCGTGCACATTGTTGATATTTTAATTCTCTCTGGAGCAGACTCTTTGTTGATGCAAAACGGTTCAATATTTTGCGACCAGCTCACTTTTACAACATTTCACAAGAGTGCATCATTTCATATTCACAAAACATACTAGCAACCAAATAATTAAAAATTATTTTTATTTGCGCAATGAAAAGACGACTACGCTCTTTTCATGCCTTATGCAGAAGTACTGTGTGTTCCAAATTGGATGTATTAAATGGGTAACTACGTTGTTATTAAAGATACAATAAAACTGCGTGCGCAGTCATGGGCCAACTTTTTGAGATGAATTCAATGGTGAAATCACAATGAGTGATCTTCTTTTGTTTTCGAGTTTTAGCCAAAAATTGATATTTTTAACAATTCTATTAATTCGTATTCTCGTTTGTTTGCAAAAATATCCAAAAGTACTGTAGAAGTCTTTTATACAGTTTTTTACGTACAATACAGTGGCGTACGTAAATATTTAATATGTATAACACTTTTGAGGTAATAATATAAACTTGCATTTTTTAAATTGAAACTACAATTTGTTGCCACTTTATTTAAAAGCTCTTTTTGACAGCTGTTCAAAAATATATCGTTTAATATAATTATCTTTTCAAATGGCCGATTTATTCCATGTTTTTGATATAATAAAATAATTTATTATATTGGTAATAAATAGTTGGCCGCGAAACAAAAGGTAAACAAAAAACGACAATTGTTTGTATAACAAACGTCAATCATATCTAATGCACATGCAATAAATTGTATTGTTAGTTTGTAATTAAAACATCAGTCTGTTACTAAATGGCAAAATTTGAAAATTACGAAAAATACGATATGCTAGTTGCATTTATTGAGTCTGCGAGAATTCCTCTATCAGCAAAAACTTTATATTTTAACAGATAATTGTGTAACTAATAGCAAATAATATTAGTATGTCGTTTGTAAATAATACAGGTATCCTGAAAGAGGACAACCATATATTAACATGTTTAAATGTTTAGATAGTGATTTACAACAGTTTGGCTATTTTGACAAACCTAGAACGAAACAGTATGCAGTTATTAATCAAGAGCAAACTACTTTTGCAACCATAGCATGTGTGGAAACGAACCCAAGAACATCATGTAGGAAATGGGTGTTTCTAAATCAGCAGTTTCAAGAATATTAAAGCGTAATAAATATCGACCCTATAAAATTAAAATTATACATAGTTTGTTTCCGGACGATTTTCAAAAAAGAAGGCGATTTTATCAATGGTATCTTCGTAAATGTGCTGCTACTAACAATTTTGGAAATAGGATTATATGTTCTGATGAAACACATGTGAGTAGTACTGGTATCTTCAACAAACACAACAATCGACACTGGTCTAATGAAAATGCTTATTAAACATATACGAGGCGACAACAAGGCCGTTTTGGTTTGAATATTTGTTGCTACATTGTTGGTGGCAAATTTCAATACCATATTTTTGAAAACAATCTTTCAGCTGGTTGCTATATTGAAATTTTGGATACCAACTTGCACGAATCACTGGAGGACATGCCTCGGAAAAAGACAAAAAGTGTGGTTCCAACAAGATGGTGCACCCCCGCACAACGCTATAATTACTCATGATTATTTAAATAGATAATATCCCAATAAATGGATGGCTACGTTTGGACCTATTCAGTGGCCGCCTAGATCTCCTTATTTGGCGCTATTGGACTATTTCTTGTGGAAAGAGGAAATCTATAAAACCCAGCACCTTAGTATTGAAGAGTTGCGGAATTCAATTGATGCAGCATTTCGTAAAGTTAAGGCGGTTCATTTATTAAATTCTATTAAATCTTTAATAAAACGATGCAAACTTTGTTTAAAAGAGAATGGAGGCTAGTTTGAACAATATCTCTGAATTGTCAGTAAATAAAACTATTGTAGTATTCCCATCTGTGTTCTAGTGTTATATATATATATATATATATATATATATATATTATGTGTGAGGGTGTGTGTAGGTAAGGGCGTGTGTGTTTGTGCGCGCATGCGTGCGTACATGCGTGGGTAGTGCTTGCATGTGTGTGAGGGTATGAGGTGTGTGAGTGTATGTGTATTTGTGTATCCTTATATAGATTATAGGCTATTTGTATGTCGATAGGGAAATATAATTTTCAATTTAAGATGTAGTTATATTAACTTTTGTAATATATGTAGTTATGATATTGCATTCTTCTAGCTTTCAAACTTTGTTGTTTAGAAATGTGATGTGGTACAATAATAAACTCTTGTTTTGTGTTTACTTTTTGGTTTGCGGCCAACTATTTATTACGAATACAATAAATTTTTTATTATATCAAAAACATGGAATAAATCGGTTATTTGAAAAAATAATTATTTTTAACTATATATCTTTTTGAAAAGCTTTCAAAAAGAGCTTTTAAATAAAGCGGCAACCAGTTGTGGTTTCCATTTAAAAAATGCAAGTTTTATTATAACCTCAAAAGTGTTATAAATATTAAATATTTGTGTACTGCACTGTATTCTATAGTATTTTTGAATGTTTTTGCAAACAAGCGAGTTTTACGAATTAATAGAATTGTTAAAAATATCAATTTTTGGCTATTACTCGAAAACAAAAGAAGATCACTCATTTGTGATTTCACCATTGAATTCATCTCAAAAAGTTGGCCCATGACTGCGCACACAGTTTTATTGTATCTTTAATAACAACTAAGTTACCCATTTAATACATCCAATTTGGGACACACTGTACAGCATTAACCATTATATCGGTTTGTCATGTCTTCTTTTACCTGCAACAAATGTTTGCATTATCAAAGTGTAATTAGAACTTTAAAGGCAATGTGGCACTTTTCAGCTTGAATGGCTGCTAAAATTGAATAAAACATTTAAACGGTATTGTGAAGCAATAGGAGCAAAACCTGCTAAAGTAAGTAAATATAATGAAAAATCTTTCACACATATTGAACCTGCAATCAAAGTACCAAGGTACTCGATTAAAATCGCTGAAGTATAAACCTACACAGGAAGGTCATAAAAAGTTACACACACTCGCGCGCACGCGCACGCGGGCGCGCGCACACACACACACACAACACACACATACACACGCACACGCACACCACCACCAAACTGGTCAAAATGATATTTAAAATTAGTAAAAGCAACAAATCCAACAACATGCGTTTTAGATGATCAAAATAAAAAGAAAATAAAATTTTTCAATTGTTTAGTTACTAGTAAATTTTGCGACCACAAACCAATCCAAGTTATTGGAAATATTTACAGCATAAAAGAAAATTTTTAAATAGTCCGAGAGCCAATGAGAGCCACAATAATTAAAAAACATGACCCTTCGTTCAAGTTTACAAATACACTTACATCTTATTTTCAATACTAAAAAGCTAAAAACAATATGCAGATCTAGAAATAAAATTTTAAAAATTAAGCACGCTATTTGACTGGGGAGGTTTAATATTCTCCTATAAGCTGATGATAAAGTTATATAAACGATACCAGTTTTGTTCCTAAGAATTTTTTGTTGGAAGAACTAAAGTTATTTTTAATTTACTTCAGAAATCTGCCGTTCAGTGACAGATGTAACATTTCTCGTTTAATTGACAATTTACAAGTCGATCTTAATTTTACGATGTGGATTAAATTTAGAAATCTACATTTTAATTGGCTACTACTGTATTTCTTCCTACTTCTATTGGTTGTTGTAATACTAAGATTAGTTTTGAGATTGTTTCAGTAGTATTCGTAGTATTCTTTTTAACTCTAAACTGATCTTTTGATAATTTTTCGGATATTTTATTTCTATTATGCTATATATTATTTTATTTTATATTATTGAACTGTAGTTCATTAAAATAACACTCGATTAAATGTTTGAAAGGTTGTAAAACAACTTTTCTTATATATATCGTTTGCTGTAAAAGGATTTTGCTTTTAATAAAATATAGCAATTTTGCTTCTTATGCATTACCTATTAGTTGAATAGGTACAAAATTAATACTGTTCATAAAATTTAGATTTCACCGGCGTGTGCAGTAATATTTCCTACCATTGCTCATAAATATATTCCGCTTTTACCAATTGAACAAACGATAGCTGTTTGTATTTTCATCTGCTTTATATTGACTATCGTAGTGATGGCCTTGATGATGGTGCAGAAACTTTCTAAAACTATCACTGCCCACTTTGTTACACATTGGGCGAGGTACAGCTAGACCAATCCCCTCCCAATTGGGTAACTCGCCCTGGTACACAAGCCACGTGTATCAGGGTACAGTCAAACCTAACCCCTATCCTTACCCACTCCTCCCTGTATCCACACCCAAACCAGTTCAGTTCATCCCATCGTTCACACACAAACACCTCATCCACACGACACTTGCATTCCATACACACAGTTTATATGTGATCCGTTCTTACACCCTCTGCTCTTTGGAGTCGCGGTGGGGGATTGCATCTGTAGAGAGTACAACTTAGAAACGGGGGGGGGGCGCACCCGGGCCGCCAGATAGGACAGGGACCCGAACCCCTTCTAACCAAAGGGGAGGCTGTCCTATCAACTGGTGTATAATCTTGCCCCTTTTAGTAGTGCTGGGTGGTGCCCAGACTGGGCCCTGCTGATGGGGGTTGGGAGCTTTGCCTAGGCCACTGCTATGCTTCTCTTACGGGGGTTTTTCGGAGCTTGGGGAAAATCACGGTATCGCGCCAAATACAAATACATACACACACACACGCACACACACACACACCTGTGCAAGCTAAGGCACACCTCAAAGTAAAACTCACCGTATACAACAACACATTACACATCTACTAATGCAAAATGGACAAGTTCACTAATGATAAAACGTTAAACGCGCCAAACCCTTCTTTAGAGGTCCCAACCTCACTATCAGAAGCATCAAGGAGAGAGATTAACGCTGATGTAGACTCCCAGCCTACATATGCCGGCACTCGCATGAAACTGGATTACGAGCCTTTTGAAGTGGGGTATCTTCCACGAAACACTGGTGTAAGACCAGTAAGAAGAAGTATCAGAAAAGAATTTAGCAACTTTTATAGGTGTGAGAATTTTGCGTGTCGTGATGTTCCGTTTGTATGGTTTTTTGTGATTAAGAGAGCAGAAGGGGATTTCTTTAATGTGAATCCCTTTATTATTTCAAAAGTGATAGAAAGAGAGATAGGGCAAGTGAAAACCATTAAAAAAGTGAAAGACGACCTTTTGGTAGAGGTATCCGATTCAAAGCAAGCATCGTAAATAACCAGTCTTAAGTTTTTCCACGATATGTAAGTAGAAGTAGTCCCCGTCAAACTTTAAACTATTCTTAAGGAGTAATAACATGCAGAGACTTATTAAATAGCCCAGTAGAGGATATTGTTCAAGAATTAAAATCTAGTGATGTGATAGAAGCTAAAAGAATTCAAGTTAGAAGAGGGAATAGAATTGAGGAAACTGGGTCTATTGCATTGACATTTAATGCAGTACGTCTTCCCGAAAAAATTAAAGTGGCTTTCTACAATTTACCGGTTCGTCCATATATTCCATCACCAATGAGATGCTATCGCTGCCAAGAATTCAGTCACTCCTCAATTAGTTGTAAAAAAAGTGCAAACTGTATATGCGGCCTCACCATACATAATGAGGGCGAGTGCCGAAATTCACCAACTTGCATAAACTGTTCCATGTTGCTTTATCAAGAGTTTGCGCTGCTTTCAAAAGAGAACAGGAAATAAAATATATTCAGACCATCAGGAAAATTAGCTATTTCGAGGCAAGGAGAGAAGTAATAGCAAAATACCCCAATAAAGCAACAACTTCCTTTGCACAAGTAGTGCGAAAACCAACCCAGCAACCACTGAATGTAAACGCTCTAGTGACCACATTGGTTCCAGAGTTAACAAAAGCGATGGCAAACACTTTTAATCTCCCTATTCAAGTATCACATGCCGTGGAAAGGGAAAGCACAGAGCCCCGAAATCAACAATTAATGAATGTTCTCCCAGAAATAACCGTAACACAACCAACACCCTCTATAGAACAAAAATTACCATCGAAAATACTTCAACTAGAACACAGCCAAGAAAAAAGTACAAAACAACAAGGGCAGCCAAATATTTCCTCTAAGTTCAAAAAACCAGAACAGACGAGACCAATAGCAACTAAACAGAAACCTCCAGCGTCAGTCAGCCAAAAATCAGAAAACGACAGTGATACCTCTTACGAGGAGAAAACTGAAAACTGACAAACTATAAGAAAAAAGAGAGGACGACCCTTTAGTAAGAATAAAGGTAGCAGAAATGCTAGTCCTAATAAGAAAGAACATCAGTAAACTCTGTCTAGCATTTATAAATATACACACTATATCTAACACAATTGACTCAATACTGAGAAAGCAACTAATGTGACCTGTTTGTGAAAACCTATTTTCAAAATTCGCTAACTTTAATATCTTACAATGGAACCATAATGGATGTGTAACTCACCATGAAGAACTGAGGTTATTATTAACTGAGTTATCCCCCATAATTGTATGTCTTCAGGAAACTCACTTCAGACCTGAGGACAGGTTTAGACTTCGCGGTTATGATACTATCCGAAAGGACGTTCTCCCTATTTCCAGAGCTGAAGGAGGGGTCGCAATTTTTGTAAATACGGGAGTGACTTTTCAAGAACTTTATCTGCACACCCAACTCTAGGCGATAGCGTTAACAATTGAATCGCCTGCATTTGCAACGTATATTTGCCAAATGCTAACTGGAATCAGGATGATCTTAAAGACCTTGTCGCACAGCTCCCCCGTCCATTTGCTTTGCTGGAGACTTTAAACTCCATAGTCTGCTGTGGGGCTCTATTACTAGAAACGCATCTGGCCGTGTAGTCGAGTATCTTCTTGAAGAAGATTATATAGCTCTATTAAACGACGGTCGGCCTACCCATTTTAACGCCAGGAACGGCAGCTTCTCGGCAATAGATCTATCTCTCTGCAGTCCGATCCTCAAGGTACACCTAAGATGGTGGGTAACAGATGAACTGCATAGCAGCGATCACTATCCAATTGTATTATCCTGCGAAGACAACCCAGAAGCCATAACACTGCTTATCAGATGGCAGACAAATAAAGCGAACTTGTCATTGTTTGCCGAGTGTATTCAACTGACTCCCATGCCTGAAGACTGTAATGCGACAATTGCGGAATTCACAGAGAGCGTGACCAATGCAGCGTTGAGATCTATTCCAAAAACTGGTGGTTCTCTCCGCAGAAAGACGGTGCCCTGGTGGAGCGATCAAATTAGGATGGCAATACTGAACAGAAAACAGGCATTACTTACATTTAGTAACAATCCTACGCAGGAGAACCTAATTAACTTCAAACGACTGCGGACAGTTGTGCGACGATTAATAGTGGAAGCCAAGAAAAAGTCATGGGAGGACTATATATCTACAATAGCACAAAACACACCTGTGTCTGAAGTTTGGAAGAGGGTCGGTGCTATTGCTGGGAGGAATCTGCACCCTCCGATATCTGGCCTGAGGTCGGGCGATGAAAGCATGTCTAGCCAACCACGTGACGTTGCCGAAATTTTTGCTCGGCAACTGGCACAAGCGAGTAGCTCTGATAACTATGATGCTAGTTTGTTGCGTACGAAAGCTGTTCGTGAATTACGACTGGACTTCAGCACTGTTGCGGATGCGGAGGACTATAATTACAATTCTCCTTTAAGTATGGTTGAGCTGGAAGAAGCTATCGGCGAGTCTCGGGAATTCAGCCTGGTCCTGACGGACCTTTTTAACAAAATATGGACAAGTGGGGATTACCCAGTATCTTGGAAAGAGGCAATAATTGTGCCTATACTAAAGGAAGGCAAGAACCCAACAGAGGCATCCAGCTATCGGCCGATATCGCTTTCCTGCTGCCTAAGCAAAATATTGGAGTGTATAATTAATAAGAGGCTGATGTAGTTCTTGGAAACAAGAAGTCTGTTAGCCAAATACCAATCTGGTTTTCGACGCTATCATTCCACCCTTGACCGCCTAGTGGGCCTGGAAAATGCAATATATAATTCCTTTATGAACAACGAACACTTGTATGCCGGTTTTTTTACCTTGAAAAGACGTATGACATGACATGGCGATATGGCATTCTTGAAAAGTTGCACGAATGGGGAGTGAGAGGACCACTACCTCAATTTATTATGGCTTTCCTCTCCACCAGATCTTTTAGAATACGCGTGTGGAATGTATATTTTAATTTGTTCCCATTAGAGAATGGTGTGCCACAAGGGTCTACCCTGAGTGTTACACTGTTTGCTATAGCGGTAAATGATATCGCAAAAGAAGTCCTACCACCAGTGGAGAAACGCTTGTATGTAGATGATTTTGTTTTGCTAGCATCTTCTAAACTTTCAACAAACCTAAATAAGATAATGCAGAATGCCATAAACCAGCTAGTGGCAAGTGCAGAGTCGCGAGGGTTTAAGTTCTCGAAGACAAAGACGTACAGTGTCCATTTCTGTCGCTTACGCAGACTTCATTACAGCCCTAAGTTGACTATTAAAGACATCTAATACATTTAATAAATTCCTAGGATTGACGTTTGACTGCAAGTTGACGTAGGAGGCACAGGAACAGAACTTGGCTGTTAGGTGCCGGAAGGCCTTAAATGTCCTGAAATGTATGTCTAGCATTACTTGGGGTGCCGACAGAGAAATACTGTTACGTCTCTACGTGTCGCTGGTTCTGTCTAAGCTGGTCTATGGCTGCGTGGCGTACTCATCAGCAAGAGTGTCCACGCTAAAAGCCCTCGATGCAATCCATCATAATGGTATCCACTTGTCAACTGGAGTATTTCGTACCAGTCCTGCATTGAGTCTCTGCTGTGAATCAGGCCTGTCACCCCTCAGCTATCGCAGAGAAAGATACCTACTCGCCTATGGAATTTTCTAGTATCACTGGGGAATGAATCATCCTTTTAATTCAGGGTATAAATAAGACCGATCATGAAGTACAGAGTTAGTCTATTTCAGAATGTCGAATATAAACTATATTGTGTAAAGTCAAATAGTTGAACTTTTGGAAGTCCAAGAGTAAACATAAATGTTATATTACGTGAACGTGTCTAATGTACATGCAGCTTGTAGGATACATAAATAGACAAAAGTGTAATAAATAAATAGTTGTGTTAGTGTTGTTAATAGACCTATGGTTAAGAATTTAGTATAAGAAGATATTAGTGCTTGTAAATTCATTAGTGTGATAGTGCTTTATTGTTAATTGGACTGAAAACATCTATAAATAAGGCATATACTGTGAATTAGACTTGTGAACAGTGAGTAATAAAGACTCTTGTTATTACTTGTTTTAAATTAGTGAAACGCGGTAGTAGTAGCTTGCTACACTGGTGTCAGGCCTGTGGGGTATATAGTGATTAATTTAAAAGGAAAAACATACAAGTTTAAAGACATTTAAGTAGTTTGTATATGCCAGTTACAAGAAGTCAAAGTAAAATGGACGCAGAAACTTTAATAAATTTCCTTAAGAATTTTAAATCCAGTATGGAAGAAAGGTTTAGTGAAAATGCTGAGAAAATGGAGGAGAGGTTGACTAAACTGGAAGTGACACTAAATGAAAACGTAGTGAGGTCAGTTGAACTGGAATCAAACCTTACCGAAAGGTTAAGTGAAAATGATAAGAAAATGGAAGAAAAGTTTAGTGAAAATGCTGAGAAAATAGAAGAAAAGTTTAGTGAAGATGCTGAGAAAATAGTAGAAAAGTTAAGTGAAAATGCTGCAAAATTGTAATAAAAGTTGAATGAAAAGACAGCCACGTTAAAACAAAGATTAATGGAAAGCTTCAGTGCATTGAAAGAAGATTTTACTAAACAGGTAAAACATTTGAGCAAAAGTTGGGCAGTAAATTAGTAAAAATGGAAGAAGATGTAATGCGGCTGCAAGAACAAATGATTTCACTAACAACCCGGCCACTTGAACTAGCAAACCAAGTTGTAAATCAGGATATTCCAGAAATAAAAAGCATGGAAGGAGGCGAGTCATTACCGTCAAAATTTAAAGTGAAACCACCCACATTCGATGGCAAAACACCTTGGCCCACATATTTGAAACAATTTGAAGCTGCTAAAATAGCCAATGGTTGGTGCAACAAAGAGAAGGCTATCTTTCTATTAGTGGCCCTACTGGTGGAAGCCCTTAACCTCTTACAAACGATTCCCGGTCACCAGCAGAATGATTACGGCCTCTTAACATCGAAGCTTGAAATGAGATATGGAAACGCTCACCTTCAACAGGTTTACCATGCACAAGTTAAGAACTGCTCGAAAAGAACAAATGAAAGCCTGCAGGAATTCGAAGCTGACATTGCCATATTAGTTAGATTGGCATACCCAACGGCACCAGATAGCTTTCTCAAACAATTGGCTGTTCAAACATTTGTGGATGGCGTTAAAGACAGCGAAATACAGCAAGCGCTAAGATTAGCACGGCTAAAATATTAGATGACGCACTGGCCCATGCGCTTGAATTTGAAGCAGCTAAGCAGACATCACACAGGGTTAGTAACAAAGTTCGATTTGCGAACAGAAGCACCTGGTCGAGCGCTGAACAGACTAGAAGAAATAATCAACCGTGTGGCGGAAAGGCTGGAAAGACAACGACCGCGAAGATGGCGTCTGCGATACTGGAGCTGCGGTGAAGTTGGTCATATACAGAGACGCTGCACTCAACCAAAGAAACAACCGGTTGAGCTAAAGCAGGTCAATGTAAGGGGGCGAACGTCGACAGCACAACATAGTGCCTCGGAGATTATCATCCGTGCCGCATCGTTGATGGGAAGTCTGGAGAGCATTTACATCGATGGTGGAATTAATGGTAGGGTTGTACGATTACTCGTGGATACAGTGTAATAAAAAATTTTTTCTTGCTTGATTTTTTATTATATTTATTTATCCTCGTGACTATCAGCTAAAAATTATACCTTTAAATTTCCTAAACCCTAACCTGATATCACAAGGTCAAGAATTTCTTATTATTAATGCAAGCCCAAGGTAAAGTTGGATGGAAAATGGCTTGAGAAAAAGAAAAACTCTTAAGACATAAACGGCTAGTCGAGTGTTAGCTCTGGGTAGATCATGAGCTTGGGACATGGGTTGTTAAAAGACCAAAAATATATTTAATGAGCGCCACCGTATTTTTCAATACAATAACCAACAAAATTTAACTGTGCTTGTTTTAGGGGAATGCGGAAACCTTATGTCAACACCACTAACATAGCCATAAAACCTGAATTTCACTCTTTTAAACACACTTACCAAAATCTCAAACGCCAGATGTCATACAGATGTCTCGGCTTCACCTGTGAACAAACAAAGGTACAACATGGACACCATTTCTGTCCTCAAAAATATTTGCCAAAATTAAAATAATATAATTTAGGTTTCTAAAATATACACCCAGGGAATTTGTTTTCATTACACACAATTTCTAATCAGGGATGACTTGTAATTTTTTTTACTTGAATTCTAAATAATAAAAAGTCATTCAAAAACAAAATGGATTGTATTTAAATATATTTCTGGATTCATGTTACTATAATATTTAAATTCGTATCTTTATTAAATTTTCACTTAATAATTTTTAGGGAACAGAAATATACTAGTAAAGAATTGTATTTGATAATCTAAAGATCTCTGAATGGATCTTTCTACAAAATTTATATATGCTGACTTGAAATTTTCTAAGTTATTCATAATACATAATATTCTTTAAGCCATAGAAGTACTTCTTCGGCCCTCACAGTAAAATTTAATTATCAAAGCGTTGATAAAATATTATATAGTTACTCTAAGTTACTTTTATTTAACAGTTAATACTCGAATTCCACATGTCGATAAAAAATGAAAGTTCATGACCTCAAAATATTCAAACATACTTTAAATTAACGTAAGACGACATGTGAAGTCTAAATAGGACAACTGAATCTATATTTTTTATATATCTGACATAAAATGTCATTCAGAACTTTTTAAATGTACACTTTGTGTGCACGTGCAAACATTCTGACAAACAATAGATTTGTTATTTAATTCGCTGTTTGCTTAAAAGCTTTTTACGTTACAAAAATTTTTAATGTTCTATTTTCTTATTGCAACTTAATTAATATTCAAAGTGATTAAATTCTAAAGAACACTCACGTGTTATGATACTGCTCTGAACGAAAGAAGTAGGACCTTGACCTCAGCTGTTGGAAATTTCCATAACCATCGATTATCAAAGTTCTTTTGAACACAACTATTATTTAACGAAACTAACTTCTGCTTGATTGAATTTAATACTCCAACAAAATTTGGAACCTATATGAAATTGCCTTCTATGATACTACATTCTATGATATTATATAAGATGTAGCCATATATGATATTGCATCAAGATACTGCATTAAGATATTGCATTAAGATATTGCACTATGAGAAAAAATATTAATATAATCTATTTAATTAATTTATACCAACTGTATTAATGATGTAAGGGGGCTTCCATCTCCTTAGGCCTGCAGGGATTAACTAAACCGCTCTAGGTGGGACTTATAGAAAGACATGCTCACGCTACAGCTGTTAGGTTCGACCTCCAGACACCTAGAATCAATCAATTATCAGTCTTTTTTTTCTTTACTCTATTAGAGGCCACGTGCCTACACACAACCATCTTGACTCCACTATCTTGTAGAGCAGCTTACCCGTTCGAACGCTGATAATGAAGTGAACAAATTGACAACTCGACGAAGCTTAGTAACGAACCTTAGACCATAAAGGTAAAGGAATCTATATGTTATTATTAATTTTATGTATTAATTTTTACTGAACGGAAATTTATAAATTAAATATTTTAAATTAAAGCTGTTATATTTTTATGTTAAAGAACGAAGTGTAACTAGAAAAAAATACGTTACAACAGGAGCAACAAGGACTATTGTGAGACCAGATTTGGTTGGTCGTGGGAAAGTGCTACCTGCATCGGTGTGTCTTCGAACGGCAAGTGGTGAGAAAATTTGTACTCACGGAGAAACAGCAGTTGCGTTGGCAATTGGGGACAAACTAATTAATCATCGGGTGTTGGTTACAGAAAAAGTGATCTTGGGAATAGATCTCATAAGATAATATAGGTTTCATGTAAACATAAAAGAAGATGTGCTTCGGATAGATGATGATGAGATTCCATTTCAAGGGACGAGTAACCAGACGATGCAAGTTCGAATGATTTGTGATATGAAAATACCCGAGAAGGCGGAAATGATAGTAATGAGACGCCCGGATGGTACGCTCCGGGAAGGACGAATATGCATGATGGAAACAACTGAATCGGGAATAGGTCAGGAGGGTTAACTGATTGGAAGAACGCTGGTAAAGTTTCGAAGTATGATACCAGTAAGGGTGCTAAACATTAATCCGCATACGGTGACCTTGAGGAAAGACATGATTGTGGGAATCAGGAAGACTAGAACCACGCCACTTCATCCTCAATCGGATGGAATGGTGGAAAGAATGAACAGGACGTTAGGAAAGTACCTAGCCAAAGTTGTCTCTGAACATCAACGAGACTGGGATCAATATTTACATTTGTTCCTACTGGCGTACCGATCTTTGGTACATGATAGCACAGGATACCCTCCCGCTTGCGTGATGTTAGGACGTGAATTGCGGCTACCATGTGATCTTCAGTTTGGATTTAAACCTGGAGAAGAGATCGCAGGTGAAGATTACGTTAGTAAGCTTCGTGAAAGATAAAATAGCATTCACGAAAACGTCCGAAAGGTTATCCAGGCAGCAAGCGATCGAATGAAATCACAATATGACACGAGAGCACAAGAAGGTGGTTATCAACCTGGAGATTTGGTGTGGTTGTATAATCCACGAAGAAAACGTGGGTTGTCGCCAAAATTACAAAGACAATGGGAAGACATGTACGAAGTGTTAACAAGAATTAATGATGTAGTGTACCGGATCAGAAGATTCCGAAAGTGGTACACTTTGACCGTTTAACATCCTACGCTGGTAACAACCAGGAAGGCTCGAATAATGAGAATGGTGTTCGACAAATTATTAATCATGAGCCAAATGTAGATTTTGAGAGTTTTATGGCGGCGTTTGGTGGTTCCGCTAAGGCGAGATTTGGCGTTGTTGTTGAAAAACAGCAAGATCTGTATAGAGCACCAGAAGAGTATTCCCTTGTACATTGCGTAGCTCAAGATTTGGAAATGTCAAGGGGAATAGCTGTTGTTTTTAAGAAAATGTTTGGATGTGTGGACGAATTAGTACAACAGCAGCCAACTGTAGGAAAAGCTTTGGTACTTTCTTCAGGATAAAAATCGTTATGTTCATTATCTGGTCACCAAAAATTCTTCATGGCAGGGACCTAGTTATGGACATCTATGGGAGGCTTTGCTCAGTCTTAAGGCTCAGATGATGGTAAATGGAGCCACGAGACTAGCGGTGCCCAATCTAGGCTGTGGGGTGGATCGCTTAGATTAGAGGATAGTCCGAAATATGCTAGAAGTAGTTTTCCAGGGAACCAAGGTCCAGATCCTTGTATGTTGTTATCAACCGGTTGCCTACCAAGACCAAGAAAAGAGTGTTGACTGCTATTTCCAACGATGCGGTGAATGCACCAGAGGAGATAGCTGCTGATACCGTCATCAGCCATCGAATTGGCGTTTAAATGTATTTACAGTAACGAGACGTAACAGTTGTAAAGAGGGGGCAGCGTTGCGAGCTACTATTAGGCAACCCGTCAAACACAGAAGCGCCGTAGGCACTGTATATTCTCTAGGGACCAAGAATTTTCTAGCAATTACTGGAGAATGAATCATTCTTTTGATTCAGGGTATAAATAAGACTGATGATGAAGTACAGAGTTAATCTATTTCTATTTTGGAAGTCCAAGAGTAAACATAAATGTTATATTACGTGAACATTTCTAATGTACATGTAGCTTGTAGGATACATAAATAGACAAAAGTGTAATAAATAAATAGTTGTGTTAGTGTTGTTAATAGACCTATGGTTAAGAATTTAGTTTAAGAAGATATTAGTGCTTGTAAATTCATTAGTGTGATAGTGCTTCATTGTTAATTGGACTGAAAACATCTCTAAATAAGGCATATACTGTTAATTAGACTTGTGAACAGTGAGTAATAAAGACTCTTGTCATTTACTTGTTTTAAATTAGTGAAACGCGGTAGTAGTAGCCCGCTATAATAGTTTAAAATTTTTGACATAATACCACGTGAGGTCGTCCGCCTATTTTAATTTTTTTGTTACATTTCATAATACTAATCCTGCATCACATAGCGCCACTGGCTGCACAGCAAGAATCCAATAAGTGGAGACTTCAAATGGAGACCAAAGTTTGTGGCTTAAGGTTGCGTCTTAGTTTGATTTCTGGCATCTGATAGTTTTAAAGTTACACCACATAGTACAACTATCGGCAAATGGGAAGGATGCAGCTGGTGGTAATATATGTTGCCACTGTAGTACTGCCACGCTCAAGAATAAATTTTTGAAGGTGATGAAGTGGGGTGGCATAGTCTAAACTGCCGTATTTCTCTCACTTGTTTCTATGCTAGTTATGCGACTAGTAGTGCTATGTAGTGCAATGTTAAGCAAGTGTGGCAAAAGGAATTAAAAAAAATTTTCGTTTGGGGACTGGCATCGTTTTAAACCCTTAAACCTCGAACGCTAATATAACTTATAATTTTTTAATTCTAGGTATCAGAGTGATGGTGCAATATAGTGTTATATAGATGCTAAGGGATGATATTCAAAAAATTAAGTTGCTGTGGAGGTCAAAATGCTCTTGCACATTACGCTCCTACACATATGCATCGATTACTTTTACTCATACTGTCATTTTAAAACGACATTAATTAAATGCAAACTATTTGTTCCTATTTATCTCTTTTGTGAGTGATTTGCATCCTCCGATTTTATCATTTTTAGTTCATATTTCATTTTAAACTTTACAATCTCGTGCTTCATTGTAGTTATGGCTTTTATAATGTTAGATAAACATGGTACTAAACTGCAAATAACGTACTGGGATTTAAACACGCACTTAATCGAATTTGGAGGTTTATTGCCTCTCTGCTCAGAATAAAATCTTAAGTTTGGAATTAAATAGTAAGGGCAGGAAGATACTGTCCTATGAATAATACATTTGCATTTGAAAAGCAATATCAGGTGTGTAACGAAACATCAATCTACGCGTAAATCAATTTACTTTATTAACCGTCTTGGATGCGGAAGATATTATCTAAAGAGAAGGTTGCATATTAAATAATATTTTTACCTAGAAATGCGGCTTATTCATTGATATCTTAACTTTTATACTACTTACATTTAAATGATACATTTTGCTTCTAAATGCAATCTCCGAATTTATTCGATTTTCGCTTCAAACGGAGATGGACTTTTAAGTGGCTTTTAAAAGCGTAATTCTAAATTCAGGGAAGGTGTCACTTAATGACGGTTGAATGAATTCCGTTTACAAACGGTATTATTTAGTTTTATTTAAACGAAGTCAGTGTCTAGTAAATATATTAATAAATTGATTTTGTTGCAGGGTGCGTCATAATATACGGATGGAGAGGACTGGGGATGGTTCTCACAATAGTTCAACCAATGCTGTCAGTTTTACTAGTTTAGAAATATTGATGTTTTAAATTAGCCATAGCTTTAAAATTGCTATCCTGTTAGATATATATCGATGTTGTACTTTATTGTTTACTAACTTCTATCTACAAATACCCTAAATATTTTTTGACTGTTATTGATGCAGCTTTACGTAATAGGGAATTAGCATAGTCTTTTGTCTTGCACAAAAATTACACCTAAGTTTATTCAACAAATTGCTTGTTCTGTCGTTTCTAATAAAAAGATTTATGTTATTTCGATTTGTTTTGATATCAACGATTTATAAATGTTTTCCAACTACTGATCTTCATTGTGCAAAAAGGAAACCCGTTGCGCTTTCTGGTTGCTTCAAGTTTTATATTAATATTAGGAGGGATCTTTGAATCCAGCAAGGAAAAGCTTTTTTCCTATTCTAAACTTAAATAAGTTCTTATAGGTAAAGTTTAATGGTCATAACTTCCCAGGAACCAGAAGACAGCATCCTCAAATTAACTGCATATTTTGTGCCAAATACGCATTTCTCAAGGAAAGAAACGTGTGTTCAGCGCGGTTAGCCATAAAAGTGCTGTATGAAGAGGATACTACCAAGTTCGTGAGAACGACGTATTTTAAAATTAGGGATTTGACTAACGGTTAGCGAGCAATGTCGAAGTATCGAACTCGGATGCGCTTTATTCTGAGCAGTGTCCTTTTTGCATTATTTCATCTTTCATTTATTACGTAATAAACATCTCGCGTTGCGTGAAGATGTAGATGCGCTGACTTTGCCACCAGCATTTAGGTAAACACAGAAGTAACTAATCCCACGCTAGCCGGACCTACCTAAAGACGAACGGGGGGTGATTTTTGCTCTAGCGAATTAGCAGGTAAATCCCTGGCTTATTTTTATATTATTAGATTTATCCGTTTGACGGCAATAATTACAACTAAATTCGGGACGCAGCAATAAATTACACCCGGGGTTACGCAACCATTGAGGTCGCGGGTAGAATGTAATATTTTGTCTTTAAGGGACAATTCCTGCACATAAAACGTTTAATGTTAAATAAAAAAAAGGAAAATATGTTTAGGAAGTTGGCTTTTTCTTTTTATAATGTAACTTTTACTTTTTACGGCATCCACATTTTACGTTCGTCGTGAAGCTATTGTCTAAACCAAAAACATATCATTTATATCATCTAGACTAGGAAATTTTTCGAATTTGCAATTTAATAATACGCCTCTACTATATTACCTCTTAGAATTCTGACATTTTATAATATACTGTTGGCGAACTCTAGCGATTTGTTTGTGTTCCTTGCCTAATCTATTGCATAATACTTTAAATAAAAATATGACGGCATCCTTGTCTTGAGACCATGTCCTTTATTAAATTAATTAACAATCCAGCAAATAGTGTAACTGAAAACGTAGCTTTGTAAATGTTACAGATTTTTACTTATTTTAAAAAGAATTTTATACAAATAATTCAGGCGCAATTTAAATTAGGGAAACAATGATTATATTTACAGCAAAAGTGTAGGTAAGTCCTAATTAGCATGTACATTAGTAAATAATCTTTAAAACATGTAGTGGTAGTAATTCTCGCTAACCTATGTGATATAAAGTGCTAACACCTTCATTTACATTTCAATTATTATTCCCACATTTTCTGTGCAGAAACATACCGCTTATAACCACTGATCTACCAACAGCTCAATGCTAGACTTCGACTTTCGGGGCACGCGACACGACTTCCTGTTCGAGTAAAATGCTCATTTTTCCTCAGCAATCATATTTTTTTCCTTATCCTTATTTAGATTGACAACCACATTCTTCAAACTACTGGATATTATTCTTGGTAAGTACGCTTTTACTTATATTTGCTTCTTGTATTTTGCATGTACTTTATTTACTTAACAACAAAGGAAATTACGCATACCTCAACTACCAACACATTTGCTTTCTATCGAAGTTCTATATATAAAGGCTTTTTTCCTATATTAAACTTAACCTATTAGAACTAGTACTATATCTACCTATGTGCTTTTAGTAAATTTTCCCTCTAGCTAAAAGTCGCTTTTTATGATAAATATTCCCATTTCTTTTGCTTAAAAAACGATTTGTTTTAATTGTATGAATTGAGATTAAAAAACATTGTCTTACGAACAGAAACAATATTTCTAATAACGTTTAATTAATAAATAAACATAGCTAACTGCCTTTATAAGCTGTAATATTTATTCTTACTTTAATTTTGCATCTTATCTATGATACCAGTATGAATTATCTGCATTTAAAAACGAAAAAAGTTCCGTGGGAACTTATTTCACATAATACTCTATCAGCAAGGACCCAAAATGAGCGCAGATCACAACTTAAAAAGGTGCTTATTCAAGTAAAGAGAGTATACCATTTCTCCGTACCTGAATTTAGATTTTGATAAAAAATGTGGAAGAACTTATCGATTCGATTGACGATATTAAACTTATTGCATGCTCTACTCATTTTTTACCCACAAAAATTAAATTGTTATTAATTCGCTCAAGTTTAATTCATTTAGAACAACGTCTTGGTTTATTTTCTCTCTTAAAGTCTGAATAAGCTAAAAAACTGAAATGAATTCAGGTCCGAACTATAACTTCTTAAAGAATTTGTTTTGAGAAAATAGACCTCGTTCCCGATATCCCTGCAAATGCTTAAATCTAAATAGCCTATCTTTATCTACAGAAAATAAAGATGTCTAAAAACCGGTACCTGTACATAAATGGGATTTAACTTTTCCAGTTTATAACTCAAAAGTTTCTTAAACTTCTTTTCTTGAAAGGATTAATGGTTTAGGATCTCTAGAATTTGAACCTACAAACAGCTATTTAAAAGTGCTGTAGAACTGTTCTCAGACAGCGCCTTAGCTTGATTTCTTAATATTAGACGCCAAACTTATAATTAGCTAGAACTAGTAGAGCTTTTAAAAAGATTTTGTTACCTTCGGAAATGATTATGGAACCATAGCTCAAGTTTGTGCTTGCTCTTCAAGCTCCAAATAAAAACGTATTATTTTATAATATAGAAGTATGAACATTTTTTAGGTGTTTAGATAAAAAACTTGATAAAGGCGAAATTTCAAATCAATTAATCCGTAATTTATATACTTACTATTCTGGACATTTAACTCTTCAAAAAATAAATTCTATCTCTCATCTTAAGGACCTCTGTCGTTCTTTACAGGAAGTCAGATTCTGATTGGAAAAGTACCATCCGTCAGTAGAACCCCAACCCACTATAAGATGATTATAGACGTCACTTTTCCTGTCTAGACTTGCATATAACACCAACTAAGACAATAATGAACCGCGCGCGCTTAACCGCCAGCATATAAGACGAGGGAAAATTACAAGTTAAAGATGAATTTTTCTGACGTTGACGTTACAAGTGATGTAAGAGTGCCATTAGGTCTCAACAAACTAGTACGGAAGACCACCTATACGCCAGGTGAATTTACATCAAATTTTCACCACCATAAAGTGGAAGTTGGTTTTTATTTATATGGTGGTCTGCAACCAGTGTACAAATTATTTGCAATATGTGACAAAACTTTGCTATAAAAATGGACTGCTTTAAATGGAGAGAATTTTGCAATTTCCAATTGGAATTTAGAATTGCATAATTTACCCAAGAAGCAGTAAACGTAAGATCGAATGTTTTATATGGTGGGGATGTTTTAGAATTACAACTGGATCGTGAATTCAAATTGAAACAGATTACCGAAACATCTAATAGATGTGTATGAGTGGCAAATAATTTTCAAGAATAAAATACATATAATATGGAAATTGCAAAAGACCAAAATGTTGTTGTGTTACCTGAGTACGAGTGCATCAAGCTATTAAATTTGCGAGAATTAATATGCCATAAAATAAAGGAGTTGAGGTGTAGAAACTTTTCACAATTTTACGAAAAATTTGTAGGTAAAATATAAGTGGAAATACGACGGGCGAAGAAAGGGTTCCAACGTTATTAGAGGGAGACAGCTGTGCAATTATTTCCTCGTTTAATGATTGCGGCAATTTAAATTACTTGACAGTGTTGGAAATTATTAAATGCCAGCTCCTCCAGTACTTAGAAGATACGACTGCGATGCGATCGCTTTTGCAAATGTTTAGAGATTTGGCTATCCAGATTCACCAGACCACAGCAGATGCTAGTCAACAATACATGTATATATTTTAATAAAGTTATAATATTTTTTGTTACAGTTTGTTTTTATTTATTTGTATCGTCAACACTAGCAAAAATTATTAATAAATGTATTAAATTATCTTGTTTTTTATTCTTAGGTTTAAGGTGAGAAAACTATTAGATCCTGTGTCGAGGAACGTGGGGTGAAATTGAGTGATGTGGAGTGATGTGAAGTGATGTGCAGTAATGTGAAGTGATGTGGAGGGATCGGAGGGGATGTGGACTGATGTGGAGTGATGTGGAGTGTTGTGGAGTGATGTGGAGTGATGCCGAAGGATGTGGAGGGATATGGAGGGACGTGGAAGAATATGGAGAGATGTGGTGGAATGGAGGGATGTGGAAATTTGTGGAGTAATGTGGAGGGATGTGGGGAGATGTGGAGTAATTTTGAGTGATGTAAATTGATGTTTAGGTGTGTGGAGTGATGTGGAGGGATGTGGAGGAATGTGGAAGTGTGTAGAGGGTGGTGGAGGTGGGTGAGGGATGGGTGGAGGATGATGGAGGTGGTCTCAGAATGTCTGGTAAGGATGTGGAGGGACGTGGAGGTTGAAGGATTTGGAGGAATGTGGAGTGATGTGGAGGGAGGTTGAGGTGGATAGAGGGAGGTGGAGGTGGCATCAGAATCCCTGTTCTGTGTCTACTATAGACCTAATTATAACAATATGATTTGGTTGAAACTTCGTAAGACTAACGATACTTTTTAAAACCTATATAACAACGCGAAGTGACACTCAGGAAACCAGTATCTAGAATATTAATATTCGCATAAACTTCTTCTAAATTTATTACAAGGGATTTTATTTAAAATTTACAGCTCGGAAAATATAAACGCCATCCTTTGCCGCTTACTAAAAGGATTTTTAACAATTAGGGAATGAAATGCACTTTCCAATTAAGAAGGTGCTTATTTCAATAAACCAATAGAAGTAGTTTTTTTGTTAGATACTGTTGTTTATTACTTTTAATATCGATAAGCTTATCCGGAATAGTAAATTACTGGTGAAATACTACTTAGTTATATCCAACCAATACTAGAACATTGTACTTCAAACAATCGTCGTACATGCATAACCAAGGAACTTTTGTTACCGTAATGAGAAAAGTTGTGTCTGATTTAATTATTTGTGACAGCATGGAACGTAAATTATGCAAATATGGTATAACACAATTCTGAAGTAGTGGATTTATTCACAACACCAAACATAGCAGTTCTGTCAGTTCTATTTATACGTATTTTTGGTTACCTTGGATTACGATGCAAGCACCCACTTTTGCTTCACATACCTAACATGCTTATATTCCTTGTAATCATTTGAGAATACAATTGTTTAACTCCAAAAGACAAAAGCCAATACAATGTCAAATTTGTCAATATTATCACTTAAGTCGCTATAAAGGTCATCGGCTTCTACACTATACACTAACGAGTCTGTGCCCGTGTACAAAAGCGAAATTTTAGAGTCATACAGACGTTTCATTTTTTCGTAGTGAAACTCGTACAATAGAGTTTTCTATAAATCTAAAATTGAAAAACCTACACAAATCGGTTTACTATAAGTGACATTAACGCAATCCATTTGTCTAATTATTAAATTTTCACCTAGTACCGTACAACTGTTAGAGTTTGGACGGGCTATCAAGCTACCCGCGCACAATTTGTTGCCTACGGGTTCCCACTGAGTCACGATTTTAACGTTCACGCGTTTATCGACGTTCTCCATAGTTTTACCAAATATAGCATTGTTGATTAGCTTAAAGAGATCCTTCTCAAATTAACTCACCGCACGAGTTCAAAGTCCGGTGTTCAAATCTGTATAGGACTTCTACCATGGAGACTGGTCAAACTTGAGGACTCTGTGGACGGCAGGCAACAGTAGTCCATTCCGTAGACTCTGCTGGAGGTTGCGGTTAGTAAATCTTGTAACTATTCTTATCCTCCGGTGTAGCGAGTAGCTTCGGGGTCCTAGACTTGGAGTACGGTGGAATCTTCGTTTCGGGGCAGAATAGTAAATCGTTATGCCTATCGTGTAGTTCTTCAGGGTAGCGCAGATCTACTTCGAGGATGTATCCCTTATCGTAGGTAGCCGGAACGTTCATGATCTCGTCGCGATTTTGTCAAGAGTCAGCGACTTAAACCCTTCTTTGAAGAAACACTGAATCGTTACCCACCCGTACAAGTTGTTGCCATCGAGGTACGACAAGTATTTAGACGAAACGGTAGAATCGTGATCAGCCATGTACTTATTGTTGGCGCGAACGTGTGTCTGCCACTACACTGGATCAGTTCACCTCTGATTCCAGCCTTCACAAAATAGTGCATGTCGACATCGTTCAGCAGCTCTAGTTTGACGCGGGTATGTTTAAACAAAGCGTCCCAGCTTAAACTTGGTTCTGTTAGTCTATTTAGTTTTAAAATACATCTGCCAACAACAGTACGTCCGTCTTCAGATACAGGTCGCTATATTCTCCGAGGGTTTAAAGGTCGAACATCTTCCACACCTTCTGAGCGCGCCCGTACTAGGCAAACGAAATATCCATGGAAGCTAATTTATTGTAGTAGGAGTCTTCTGGTGGTAAAAACTCCTCATCCAACACAGACACATCCCTGACATACTCGTACGGGAACACGCCTTTCTGCAAAAACAGTTTGAACCATTCGTCTTCGGGGAAATATTTGAGAAGCTCGACGAACTGTTCTGGCTGTAGATTCTTTGGGAGGCGGCTCCGTGACGTAGTGGTATGTGTGTGACTACTACGCCCAAGGTCCCGGGTTCGAATCCCGACACGGTCTGCTTGAAAAATGTTAGGCGAGCATTTATCGCAAAAATACACCCTCGTTCGGATGAGAGGTAAAATGGAGGTCCCGTGTGTGAGTGTTGTCACGCACGTTAAAGATCCCTACCTTGCTTGGAACAGCAAGGATTCGGCAAAATTCAAAATTTTCCAGGTAAAAAAAAAAAAAAACTCGCTTCCGAGCCAATGTAGTACCTTCGGGTGGAGCATTGGAAAATCACATGTAATGTAGATTCTTTGGGACTTTCTAGTTGCCGCTAGAAGCGAGCGGACGTGTTTTTGCAGAGCTCCCGCATCAGCAATAACAGTAAGTTTTTATCTAGGGTTTATATTATTTATTGTTGTATTATTTTATTTGAAGCTTTGCTTTTTATTGTGTTTTATTTTTATAATTGTGTGCCATCAAATTTTAAATACAGGGCAGTAAAATAAAATTTAAAAACAGAATTTAAACCTAATAATTACTACATAAATCGCGTTTTTCTTTGCAATTTAAATTAAAATCCGCGTTTTAAAATAAACCAACTAAATTTCGGGTTAATAAAACAAAAAACTACTAAACAAATACTCAAAAATAATTTCGAATAACTTAAAAAGGCGTTTTAATAAATTTAAAACAAAAACCGCGTAAATCAAGTTAAAAAGCCGGGTAAAACAACCAAAAAGTGTGTGAATTTTTATAGTGCGCGTATAATTAAATAATAAGTTAAAAACAAAAATCTAGGCCCCTTTTAAATCAAATAAATATCTTAAAAACTGTAAATTTTAAAACAATTTTAATATAAAATTTCTGTAATTTAAGTACACGCGTACTTACAAGTTCCTTTAAAATCGATTTTTAGTGTAATTGAGCGGTGTAACAGTTACAGGTTGTACTAGTTATTAAGTGATTAAGTGAAAGGTCATTTCCGGTTACCGCATTCCGATTGCGCTCGACCATATTTGTTAATTACATTTAAAATAAAGTGTTGTTATTTATAAATTAGATATTTTGATATTTTGAAGTAATTAATTTATTTAAATTTGATTTGGCGGTTTTAAAAATTTAAAATAAATAAATAGTGTTCTTTACGGTACATTTCAAATCGAGATATTTTTATTGCGTTAGGGAATTTATTTGGTTTTAGTTGTTTTTTAACGCTTAGTGCTCGCTGTATTTTTGTTAAAATTTAATATTTAATTGGGCGGTTCGAAGTTTAAATAAATACAAGGTTGCTTACGGTTCACCTTTAAACAAAACATTTTTATTGGACCAACGTTTTGCGCTCTTCTAGCTTCGTTTTTCTAGCGTCGCAACGGTCAAGTCGTTTTTTGAGCTGCGTTTTAGGTGTCGATCTTTGTTGATAGTTTTGTCAGCATGGTGGTCCACCGCGACAAGGAGCCGTTGCCCAGGAAGAAGAGGGGAGATCGGTCGGAGTCTGATAGGTCGAAGGCTGAGGGCGCTGTTGGGGAGAAACAGCTGAAGGTAGTTTTAAAGGACGTTATGATAGGGATTCAGGAGGAGGTAGAGAAGTCTGTGTCTGCGGCGGTCGTGTCGGGGGAGTCGGGGCCTCCCGTGGTGGTTGCGGCGCCAGAATTGCCCTCTACTTCGAGAGCCCAGCGCACGATGTCGACTAGCAGCAACGTTAGCGTTGATGCTAGCGACCTCGATGAGCTGGAGCTCTTGAAGTTCAGGGTGAGGAAGGCGCACGTTGCCGTCTATGGGAAGGTGCCGACGACCTCCGCCACTATCGTCGTGGAAGGCAGGAAGATGGTTTGGCACGCCATGGATGATATCCGCGACGTTACGAACCAACTTATAGGTATGGTTAGGGCGCTTTTTCTTTGCCTAGATAGTCCTGGGAGAGCTGGTGTTGTCGGGGGAAATCCAGCGGTAGTAGCTTTTATTTCAGGGCAGCAGTGTTCCCGGGGCCAGGAGGTGCCGATTCCGCGGAAGGTGTCGTATGCTGCAGCTGCTGCAGGTGCAACGCTTACCTTTGCAGTTAGGGTCGACGCCAGACCAGGGGAGAAATAGGACGTCATGTCGACCCTGAAGAAAAAGGTCCATCCCGCTCGTGTAGGGTTTGTCGTGGTCGGAGCTCGTAGGACTCGCAGGGGCGGTGTGGTAGTTGAGTGTGCAGGTCGAGAAGACGCAAAGAAATTGCAGTCGAAGGTCGGCGGTCACTGTAAAGAGCTCGTGCGAAGACTATCGAGAAGAAGCGCCCACGGGTCGTTCTTCCGGGGGTCGAAGCGGGAATGAAGGCAGAAGAACTAGTGCGGTTGATCGCGAGCCAGAATCCCCGCTTCGGCGATTTGAAGATTAAAGACCACCTGAGGGAGAAATTTAGATTTGGCGGAAAGGGCCCTAGGAATCCCTTCGTCAATGTAGTCTTCGAGGTGACCCCCACACTTCGAGGGCGTATATTAGCTGATGCTATAAACCTCAGGTGGCGAAGAGTCTGGGCCCGGGACCACTTCTCGATGACTCAGTGCTACAGGTGCTACGAGTACGGCCATAGATCGATGGAGTGCAGGGAGAAGGTGCAGTGGTGCGGTAACTGTGTCGAGGTCGGGCACGAGTTCAAGAATTGCCGGAGGGCAGTCCCCTGCTGTGTGGTTTGCGCTAGGGCAAACGACAGAACTGGCGGTGGCGCGAAGGTCGATACGCGCCACGACGCCAAGTCGAGTAGATGCTCCACGATGCTGAGATTGAAGAACGCAATCACACGGTACATCGATTATGGACCGTGAAGAAAAAGAAAGATTTAAAAAAAGCAAGAAGATTAAATTCGCGCAATTAAATCTCGGGAAAGAAAAAGGGGCAACAAATAACTTCGTAAAGTTATTCTCCGAAAATAATATCGACATCGGGCTTATACAGGAACCGCACCTGTATAGCCATAAAATAACAGGTTTTGGCAGGGGGGTTACCGTATTAAACACGGATTGCGAACGACCGCGTAGCGGAATAATAATTAATAATGGGACGTGCGTCGGAATAGTTCTAAATAATTTATCCAACGAATTTTTAACGACGGTCGAAATCAAATCAGGGCTAAATACATTTTACGTGATCAGCGCGTATCTTCCGCCGGTCGATTCCCGGCGGGAAAATTCTCAAACTGAGGACTTAGTAAACCAAGTCGAAGACATTTTGCGCAAAATCGGTAGGAATAAAAATTTAATCATCGGGGGAGATTTTAATGCTAAATCGCCACTATGGGGTAGCCCTATCGAAGACCATAGGGGCTCGTAGGTTGTTGATCTTTTAACCGAGTGGGATCTTAGTGTGATAAACACTAATGATTCGCCTACGTTCGAGGGGCATAGAGGCAGCAGTTTTATAGATATTACTGCAGCCTCGCACGAGATGCTAGAAATCATTTGTAATTGGAAATTAAGATCGGACGAGGAAACGCTCTGACCATAAATTAATAACATGGGACGTTGAAATCAAAACAAGCGCAAACGAGCAGCTAACTATATTTCCGCGGTTCTGTAATAAAAAAGCAAATTGGGAGCGGTTTAAAGAAAAATTTGGCGAAAGTATCCCTGCGCTCGAAAATGAGCTATTTAACTGCCGAGAGGCAGACGAAATAGAAACACTCGCGAAAAAATTAAACGACGCGGTGGTAGACGCGTCTTCGTACTCCATTTCGCGAAAGAAAGCATTTAAAGATAGCGTACCCTGGTGGACACGGGAATTAACCACCAAGCGGGCAGAAACGCGTAACCTAAGGCGCCGCTATCAACGCGCCTCGGGAGATATAAGAGAACAACGGAGAATAGAATATAATCAAAGTTACCGCGAATATAAAATATTAATAGAAGAAACGCGAACGAATAAATTTAAAGAATTCTGCACGCGAAACTCGGAGAAAGAACCCTGGGGAACCGCATACCGCGTAATTAGAGGAAAACAACAAAAAATCGCGCTAAGTAATATAAAGGAAACAAATGGCGAATACACGGACGGTTTTAAAACCACGGCGGAATATTTACTAGAGAAATGATGATGAATCCTAAGAAGGCACCGGGGCATGATAGAATCACTTCAGACGCAGCTCTGGAGGCGTGCCTGTTAGCCCGTGTGTCTTTGTCGGGTTGTTTTATCTTTGTTTAGAAAGGGGCGTTTTTCCGCGTTGCTGGAAAATCCAGAACGTGAAATTTCTACCCAAACCTAAAAAGGCGGATGCGTCAGATCCGAGCAGCTATCGTCCAATTAGCTTGCTACCGGTGCTGGGGAAAGTTTTAGATCGCGTTATGACTACGCGTATTGAGCACGTAGTGCGAGATAGCGGCGGTTTTAATAACCGACAGTTTGGTTTCATGGAGGGCAAGTCGACTATCGACGCGTTAGAGTTCGTTGTCGGGGAAATAAAGCAGGCAAGAGATGCTAAAGAGTACTGTGTCGTTGTTGCTTTGGACATTTCAGGAGCATTTGATGCTGCCTGATGGCCATTAATCGTTTGCGAGTTAGATCGTAGGGGTTGTCCGCGAAACTTGATTTCTTTGGTCAAGAGTTATTTCTCGGGGCGATTGGCACAGGTTGAAATTCCGGGTGAAGTTCTGTCGCGTGAGGTGGAAAGGGGATGCCCGCAGGTGTCATGTTCTGGTCCCACATTTTGGAAGTTGTTGTATGAGAGCATCTTTAGGGTCAAGTTGCCCGCAGGATGCTCAATCGTTGGGTTTGCGGATGACACGCTTTTAATTGTAAGATCGAGATTGTTAATGGATTTCGCACAAAACCGAACGAGGCGCTTAATAAATTACACGAATGGTCGCAGGCGGTAAAATTAAAATTTAACACGGCGAAATCAGAGGCGCTTTATTTTGGCTCGAAACCAGGACAGAGACCTCCTAAGCTAGAGCTACTAGGGAAGAAAATCCCGTTTAAAGATTGTATTACCTACCTCGGCGTCAAGATCGACGATAAATTAAATTGGAAAGCGCACGTACAATACGTAAAAAATAAGGGCGGCGAAATATCAAATAAAATGATGGTGGCGGCTAAAATAAAGTGGGGTTTCAGGGGCGAATGGCTGAGGACGGTTTATGCCGGAGCAATTGAGCCGGCGATGCTGTACGCAGCTTCTGTATAGGCAGAAGGTTGTAAACTCAGGGAGGTGCGTCAATTGACGAGCGTACAACGCATAACCGCAGTAAAAGCGGCGAGGGCGTACAGGACCACCTCCACGGGGGTGGTCTTGGTGATCAGTAGGACTCTCCCTATCGAATATGTCGTTAGGGAGATTAGAGATAGGCGATTAATAAATATAGGAAAAGGGCGCGAAATTATCGAAGATCTTAATCTTGGTAATAAGGAAATTGCAAGAAAGATCATTGTATCTGAGTTGGGGCACCCAGATGGTATTAGAGGAATCGAGTTTGTCAAAGGTGATGAGGACGCGATGGGTATCAGAATTTATACGGACGGTTCACGTATGGACGCTGGGCAAGCAGGCGCGGCGTTTATCGTGTATAAGCAGGAAAGGGAAGTGTTTCGGTTTCAAACCAAACTCGCGAACTGGAGCACAATTTTCCAGTGCGAATTGGTAGCCATACGAGAGGCTAACAATTACGTAATAAACCATACGGGCAGAGACGAGTATTATATAATCAGTGATGGTAATTCGGCGCTGACGGCTTTAACAAACATGAACACCTCGACAGACCTCCAAGCAGACGTCTGGAGGATAGCGCGTACGGCGCTCGAGTTTCGACGTTTAAAGTTCTGTTGGGTCAGGTCGCACAATGGTAACGTAGGAAACGATAGGGCTGATGAATTAGCTAAAGAGGCCGCGACGGGAGACTTTCGAATATCACATTCGTCGATACCGAAGTCTTTGATTAAGAGAAAGCTGCGTGAAAAGTCAATCCGACAACGGGAAGAGAGGTGGAGCAACGCTGTCGCGGGCAGATTGACCCACAAGTTCATACCGAGCTTAGAAGCTAGAGGCAAGATCGAGATAAAACTCGATCATAAAATGGTTCAGTTGATAACAGGGCACGGCGCCCTGAAAGCGTATTTACATAGGTTCGGGTTAACCAACAACGACCGCTGTGAATCCGGTGAGGCCGCGGAAAGCGCAGAGCACGTGCTCTTCGACTGCCCGCTTAAACGGCAAATCGAGGGTTGGCTGATACGAAATTAGCTATCGTAGATCTAGCATGGCCAAAGAGCCTAGAGGAAGTCGGGGAAGTGACTGACCAGAAGGCGTTCTGGACAGCCTTTAGAAAGTTCGCAGGAAGGGTTGCGAGATTAGACGGTGATAATCGTGTGTAAGTCGGGAGGGGATTGTGGGAGGATTGAAGAATTATAGATTTTGACCTGGCCTGATTTTGACATGACAAGAGTATTATAACCAAAACATGCAAAAAAAACAAAAAAAAACAAAAAAGACAACAAAAAAAGAAAGAAAAGGAAAAAAAACAAAGAAAACCAATAATAATAATAAATAAGTATACCCAAAGCTCTAATATGCACGACGAACATACTACAACAATCACTGTCCCACCTTCTACGTGCGGAAAATCGGGAATAAATGAAACAAATAAATAACAACAAACTAAATCAGAAACCTCATTAATTTAAATAAGTGTAATAAATAAAGAAATAATAAAATAGAGTGAAACCGCGCATCCCCCCAGGACTTAAAAGTAAAGTGATAGTGATTGTGATCCCCCCAGAACATTTAGTGCATATCTACCAGGACTTTAACAGTGCATATCCAACTCCCCCATAAAGGTAGAAAACCAATTGATATAGGTAGACGACCAGATTTTCAGATGCTGAAGAAAATTATATTGAAGGTAAGAATAAAATTGTGGCGGCCGTACTCGCATGAGCATGGATTTGTGATTTTAAACAGATTTTGAAATAATCTAACAAGCGCGTTTTTTGTGTAATGGCGCTAGTCGATATAATGCTCATGCGAGTGCACCTGATAATGTATTTGCTTTTGCTGATATATGCACTGTTACATGCTTTTGCTTATTCAGAAATTTATTTATATATTTATTACATGTTTATTTATATATTTATATTATATTTATATTTATTTTTACACTTATGTTTTTGCCTGCATTGTATTGTTTTGTGGTTTGATTCGTTTGACGTTCCGTCGCCAATTTTTGGCCGCAGTTTATATAGAAAAGAAGATTGTATGTATATTATGTCTGTTACGGAATGATAGGGAACGTTAGGGACAAATTTAGGATAAAACACTTAGATCAGGGAGGACAAATTTGTAAATTTATAGAGCAGGAAAATAGGTGGATTCACTATTAATACATTTGGCAAATGCTTAGAAATTTGAATCCATTTTAAATTAGCTAGCTAGATTTGGATAGTTTTAAGTCGACCTTTCAGGTCACACTGGTAAGCAGAGCCGGCGTCTACTATCCGGTATTACGGATCCCTCCCCCTCTCATTTTTGCTTGTGTTTTGTTGATCGGGCACACTCCAAAGTCAACGTTAGGGATACCATTATTTAAACCCTGTTTTTAGTTTTTATTTTAGTTTTTTAGATTTTTAGTTAAATTTTTATTTAGGGTGGATTATTTATGAAGTTAGAATTAATAAGAAGAACGTTTATTTTTAGCGTTTAAACCCAATGTAGTACCTTCGAGTGGAGTATTGGGGACGTGGCCGCAAGCTTAGCGGCCCTTAATTAAATTATAATATAGATTCTTTGGGACTTTCTAGTTACCGCTTGAAGCGAGCGGACGTGTTTTTCAGTGCTCCCGCTTCTGCAGTAAACAAGTAAGTTTTTTTGCAATTTATTATTATTTTACTATAGTTTAAGCTTTGCTTTTTATTGTATTTTATTTTTTATTATTGTGTGCCGTTAATTTTAATATACCAGGCATTAAATAAAATCAAAATAATAATTTAATCCGTTAAATACTAAATAAAAACCGCGTTTTAACTAAATTTTAACTAAAATTCGCGTTTAAAAATAAACTAAATTAAATTTCGGGCTAATAAATCTAAAACCAAACACCCCAAAATAATTTCAAAATAATTTAAAAAAGCGTTTTTAATAAATTTATTGCAAATCTAGTAAATCGGGTTAAAAACCGCGTAAAACAAGCAAATAAATTTGGGAAAATTATATAACGTGAGTGTAATAAAATAACAATTTAAAACCCAAAATCTAGGCCCTTTTGAATCATACAAATAACTAAAAACCGTAAATTTTAAAATAATTTGAATATAAATATTCCATTTCTAAGAACACGTGTACTTTAAGCTTCCTTAAAATCGATCTTTGGGTTTAATAAGTAGTGTAACATTTCAAGGTCAAGTAAACATCGAGTAAACAAGCGGTAAGTGCTTTCGGTACCGCATTCCAATAACTCGTGTTCTAATTAGTTTGTTTCTAAATTTAAAGTCCGGTATTTTATAAATTTGTTTTTGAGGTAATTAGCTAGTTTGAATTTTAGATAAATAAATACAGTTTTGTTATAGTAGATTTTAAATTGCCTATATTTATTGAGCTTGCTATCTTATTTTGTCCTCCTTGTTATTTTGACGTTAGTGTTTATTTTATTTCTGATAAATTGGAAATTTCATTTGGTGGTTTTTAAAAATTTAAATAAATAAATAAATACAGAGAACTTTAAGGGTCATTTGAAATCTCGGTTTTTTATTGGTGCAGCGTTTTTGTTCTGTACTTGTTGTTGTTTTGCCGTTTAGCTATACATCTTAGCTTCGAGTTTATTTAGCGTCGTCAGGGCCTTTTGACTTGGAATTTGTTTGTCTTTGTTGTTTTGTTATCTAATTTTTTAGCATGGTTGTCCATCGAGATGAGGAGCCGTTGCCGAAGAAGACGAGGGGTAGTCGGTCGGAGTCGGTCAGGGGTGAGCAGTCGGCGGCTGGGTCGGTGAGAAGGTCGGAGAGAAGGAGCTCGCGGTTACGGTAGAGAAGTTGGTGTCGCAGTCCGACGGGAGGTAGTCGCGTCGCAGAGGGAGCCTGGGTCTGCGGTGGTGCAGTCGGAGGGGTCAGCGCCCCTTGTCTGTGGAGCCGAGCCTGAGTCACCCGCAACGTCGAGAGGACAGCGTCGTGGGTCGACTGGTAGCGACGGAAACGTTGCTGCTAGCGACCTAGACGAGCTAGATCACTTGATGTTCCGTGCGAGGAGGGCGCACGGTTTTATACATAAGCGGGTTTCTGCTACTTCGCCGACCATCACCGTAAACGACAGGAAGGTGATTTGCAACGCCGCGGACTAGTTCCGAGACGTTGCGAATCAGCTATTAGGGATGGTTAGGGGTCTCAGGATGGTGCGTGGCGAGGTGAAGGAGGCTGTGGCGGAGGTAGCAGTGGCAGCGGCGCGCACTGAGCAGGTCGTGGTAGGGCAGGGGGAAGCAAGAGGTGTGATGTCCTATGCTGGAGCAGTGGTTAGAGAGGCAGCGTCGACGGTCGCAGTTCGTGTCGACGCCAACCCAGAAGTGAAGGACGACGTCATGGTGACGTTGAAGAGGAAGGTTGACCCGGCCAAAGATGGTTTTGTTGTTGTCGGAGCACGTCGGACGCGTAGGGGTGGCGTTGTTGTCGAGTGTGCTGGCAAGGAGGATGCCAGGCGTTTGCAGTCGACGGTAGGTGGAGCTTGTCAGGGTCTTACAGCTAGGACCATCGAGAAGAGGAGGCCGCGCATCGTGCTCCCTGGGGTAGAGAGGGAGATGAAGCAAGAAGAGCTCCAGCAGAGGTTGATTGCTCAGAACCCCCGCTTCAGGGGGATTAGGTTCGAGGAGGAGGTAAAGGAGAAGTTCCGATTCGGTGGCAGGGAACCCAGATATCCGTTGGTCAGCGTCGTTTTTGAGGTTTCGCCGGCGGCTAGGAGGTGTTTTCTGTCGGAGGCAGTTTGTTTGGGTTGGCGTAGAGTTTGGGCTCGGGATCATTTCTCAATGATACAGTGCTTCCGTTGCTACGAGTTCGGCCACAGGTCCACAGAGTGTAAGGAGCGGGTGCAGTTTTGCGGTAACTGCGCCGAAGTGGGGCATGAGTTCAAGAGCTGTAGGCGGGCAGTTTCTTGTTGTGTTGTCTGTGTGAGGTCGAACGATAGGGTTGGTAGCGTCCGGGTCGACACTCGTTATGATGCGAAGTCCAGCCAGTGCCCCACGATGCAGCGGTTGAAGGCAGTCATCACCAGGAACATCGACTATGGATCCTAGGCCATTAGATAATGTTTTGAGGAGCTCGAAAATTAAATGCGCGCAGATTAATTTAGGCAAGGGCAAAGGGCCACCAATAATTTCGTCACAATAATAAAAGAAAATGAAATCGACATCGGGTTCATACAGGAACCGCACCTGTATGGCCACAAAATAACAGGTTTTGGGAGGGGGGTTACCGTCTTAAACGCAAATAGGGAACGACCGCGCAGCAGAATAATAATAAATAATGGGACATGCGCCGGGATAATATTAAACAATTAGTCCAACGAGTTTATAACCACCGCGGAAATAAAAACAGGGACAAACACGTTCTACGTGATAAGCGCGTACCTTCCACCAGTCGACTCCCTTCGGGAAAATCCTCAAACCGAGAACTTAATAAATCACATCGAAGGCATTTTTCGCCAAATAAGAAACTAATAATCGGGGGAGACTTTAATGCTAAGTCACCTTTATGGGGTAGCCCTATAGAAGACGATAAGGGTTCGCTGGTTGCTGATCTTTTAACGTAATGGGATCTTAGTGTGATAAACACTAATGATTCACCTACGTTCGAGGGGCATACAGGCAGCAGTTTTATTGATATTACTGCAGCCTCGCACGAGATGTTAGAAATCATTTGTGATTGAAATTAAGGTCGGACGAGGAAACGCTCTCTGACCATAAATTAATAACATGGGACGTTGAAACCAAAACAAGCGCAAACGAGCAGCTAACTATATTTCCGCGGTTCTGTAATAAAAAAGCAAATTGGGAGCGGTTTAAACAAAAATTTGGCGAAAGTATCTCGGCGCTCGAAAACGAGCTATTTAACTGCCGAGAGGCAGACGAAATAGAAACACTCGCGAAAAATTTAAACGACGCAGTGGTAGACGCATCGTCGTACTCCATGCCGCGAAAGAAAACATTTAAAGACAGCGTACCCTGGTGGACCCGGGAACTAACCACCAAGCGGGCAGGAACGCGTAACCTAAGGCGCCGCTATCAACGCGCCTCGGGAAATATAAGAGAACTACGGAGAATAGAATACAATCAAAGTTACCGCGAATATAAGATATCAATAGAAGAAACGCCAACAAATAAATTCAAAGAATTCTGCACACGAAACTCACAGAAAGAACCTTGGGGAACCGCATACCGCGTTATAAGGGGTAAACAAAAGAAAATCGCGCTCGATTACATAAGAAAGACAAGTGGCGAATATACAGAAGGTTTTAAAACCACGGCGGAATCTTTATTAGAGAAATTCTTCCCTTCGGATAATCCCGAGGAGGATGAGGGGTCGCACGATTTAGTACGTCGGGAAGCTACAGAAGCGCAAGAAACAGGTGCCGATAAGGCAATCCTAGTTCATGAGGTCGTCAGGGCTCTTAGGAGAATGAACCCTAAGAAGGCACCGGGGCACGACTGAATCACTTCAGACGCAGCTCTGGAGGCGTGTCTGTTAGCCCCGTGCGTCTTTGTCGGGTTGTTTAATCTTTGTCTAGAGAGGGGCGTCTTTTCGAGTTGCTGGAAAGTCCAGAACGTAAAATTAATACCTAAACCTAAAAAGGCGGATGCGTCAGACCCGGGCAGCTATCGTCCAATTAGCTTGCTGCCGGTGCTGGGGAAAGCTTTGGATCGCGTTATGACTACCCGAGTTGAGCACTTAGTGCGTGACAGCGGCGGTTTTAATAACCGACAGTTTGGTTTTATGAAGGGAAAGTCGACTATCGACGCATTAGAGTTCGTTGTCGGGGAAATTAAGCAGGCGAGAGATGCAAAGGAGTATTGTGTCGTTGTTGCTTTGGACATTTCAGGAGCATTTGATGCTGCGTGGTGGCAATTGATTGTTTGCGAGTTGGAAAATAGGGGTTGTCCGCGAAACTTGATGTCTTTGGTCAAGAGTTATTTCTCGGGGCAATTGGCACAGGTTGAAATTCCGGGTGAAGCTTTGTCGCACGAGGTGGAAAGGGGATGTCCGCAGGGCTCATGCTCTGATCCCACATTTTGGAAGTTGTTGTATGAGAGCATCTTTAGGGTCAAGTTGCCCACAGAATGCTCATTCCTTGGGTTTGCGGATGATACGCTTTTAATTGGCAGATCCCGATTGTTAATGGATATGCGTACAAACCGAACGAGGCGCTTAATAAACTACACGAATAGTCGCAGGCGGTAAAATTAAGATTTAACACGGCGAAGTCAGGGCGCTTTATTTCGGAAAGAAACCGGGACAGCGACCTCCTAGGCTAGAGCTAGGAGTGGAGAAAATACCGTTTAAGGAAGCAATTACATACCTCGGGGTAAAGATTGACAATAAGTTAAATTGGAAGGCTCACGTGCAGTACGTTAAAAAGCAAAGGCAGCGAAATATCAAACAAAATGATGGCGGCAGCGAAAATAAACTGGGGTTTCAGGGGCGAATCGCTGAGGACGGTCTATGCCGGAGCGATAGAGCCGGCAATGCTGTACGCAGCATCTGTGTGGACGGATGGTTGCAAAGTCCGGTAAATGCGTTCAACGCATTACTGCGGTGAATGCGACGAGGGCGTATAGAACCTCCTCCAAGGAGGCGGTTCTGGTTATCAGTAGGACTCTTCCTATCGAATATGTCGTTAGGGAGTTTCGAAATAGAAGGTTAGTAGATACAGGGAAGGGACGTGAAATTATCGAAGATATTCATCTTGGCAATAGGGAGGTAGAGAAAAAGATTGTCGTATCAGAGTTAGGGCACCGGCCGATATTAGAGGAATCGAGTTTGTCGAAGGCGATAGGGACGCGACGGTTATCAGAATTTATACAGACGGTACACGTATGGATGACGGGCAAGCAGGCGCGGCGTTTGTTGTGTTTAAGCAGAAAAGGGAGGTGTTTCGGTATCAAACGAAACTCGCAAACGGGAGCACTACCTTCCAGTGCGAATTGGTAGCCATACGAAAGGCAATTGATTACGTCATAAACCACTCGGGCAGAGACGATTATTATATAATCAGCGACGGCAAATCAGCGCTGACGGCTTTGACAAACATGAACACCTTAACAAATCTCCAGGCGGACGTCTGGAGGATAGCGCATACGGCGCTCGAGTTTCGACGTTTAAAGTTCTGTTGGGTTAGGTCGCACGATGGTAACGTAGGGAACGATAGGGCTGATGAATTAGCTAAAGAGGCCGAGACTTTCGGATATCACATTCGTCGATACCAAGGTCTCTAATTAAAAGGCGTCGCCGTGAATCAAAATAGTAAGCGTAAGACTACGAATCCCAAGGTCCCGGGTTCAAATCCCGACACGGCCGACTGCTTGAAAAATGGCAGGTGAGCATTTTTCACAAAAAATTACGCCATCGTTCGGATGAGAGGTTAAATGGAGTTCCCGTGTGTGAGTGTTGTCACGCACGTTAAAGATCCCTACCTTGCCTGGAACGGCAAGGGTTCGGCAAAATTCTAAATTTCTAGGCAACAAAAAACTCGCCTCCTGGCCAATGTAGTACCTACGGGTGGAGCATTGGAAATGTAAATGAACGGTCTCTAATTAAAAGAAAGCTGCGCGAAAAGTCGATCAGACAATGGGAAGACAGGTGGAACAACGCTGCCACGGGTAGGTTGACCCACAAATTTATACCGAGCTTAGAAGCTAGAGTTAATATCAAGGTAGAACTCGATCATAAAATGGTGCAACTGATAACAGGGCACGGTGCCCTAAAAGCGTATTTACAAAGATTCGGTTTAACCGACAACGACTGCTGCGAATGCGGCGAGGGCGCTGAAAACGCAGAGCACGTGCTTTTCGACTGCCCGCTTGACGCGGCAAATCGAGGGTTACCTGATAGCAAATTAGCTATCCTAGGTCTAACATGGCCAAAGAGCCTAGAGGAAGTTGGGGAAGTGGCTAACCAGAAGGTGTTCTGGACAGCCTTTAAAGAGTTTGCGGGAAGGGTCGCGAAATTAGACAGCGATAACCGCGCGTAAATCGGAAGGGGGGCATGATTGGAAATTTTAGATTTTGACCTGGCGTTAAATGATATGAGTTTGGTAACCAAAACCTGTATTTAAATAATTAAAGAAACAGGGAAAAGAAATAAATAAAAACAAACTAAAAAAAAATTTAAAAAAAATGAAATAAAAACTAAAAAAAACAAAAAAAAATTATCATAATATTTATAAAAGTCCATATGCACGACAACCCCCGCACCGCTAATACAACCACTATGGCCACTATCTAAACTTATACGGAAATCGGGAATAAATAAAAATTTAAAACTTAATCCGGGCAAATAAATAAATAAGAACATATAAATCAAAAGCCCTCATTCAATTAAATCAATAAAATAAACAAAGGAATAAAATAATTAATAAAATAGAGTGAACCGCGCATCACTCCAGGACTTAAAAGTGAAGTGATAGTGATTATGACCCCCCGGGACGATTAGTGCATACTCACCGGAACTTTAGCAGTGCATATCCATTTCCCCTAGCAGTAAGTTTAAATGTATCCAGACGACCAGATCTTCGGATGCTGGAGAAATATATTAACGAGGTAAGAACAAAATTGTGGCGGTTGTGCTCGCATAAGCATTGATTTATGATAATTAGTAAATTTGAAATAATTTAACGAGCACATTTTGTGCGTAATGGCGCTAGCCGGTATAATGCTTATGCGAGTTCACCTGATTATTTGGGTTATGCTTTTTGCAATTTTATGCACTGCTCAACGTTTAATGCTTATAGATGTTTATTTATATATTTACATAAATATTTATATTTATTTTTATATTTATATTTTTGCCTGCTTTTTTTGTTGTTTGTGGTTTGATATTATTTGTTTGACGTTCTGCTGCCATTTTTGGTGGCAGCTTATATATAGGAAGGAAGATTGTCTGAGAAGATTGTAATTACAATATAAATCAGTTAGGGAATGATAGGGAAAGCTAGGGACGGACTTATGCTAACAAATTACTTAAACCAGGGGAACAAATCTGTAAATTTATAGGGCAAGTAAAATAGCTGGATTCACTATTAATATTTGGCGTATTCTTAGGAAATTTGAATCCATTTTAAATTAGCTAGCTAGATTTGGATAGTTTTAAGTCGACCCTTCAGGTCGCACCGGTAAGCAAAGCTGGCGGCTGCTATCCGTCATTACGAATCCCTCCCCATTCATTTTGTTTGTGTCTTGTTGATCGGGCACACTCCAAATCAACGCTAGGGATACCATCAATCAAACCCTATTTTAAGTTTTTGTTTCAATTGTTAGATTTTTATTTAGGATGTGTTAATTTTGAAGTTAGAATAATTAGGAGCACGTTTATATTTTCGCGTTTGAACCCAGTGTAGTACCTTCGGGTGGAGCATTGGGGACGTGGCCGCAAGCATAGCGGCCCCTTAATTAAAATTATAATATAGATTCTTTGTCGATGTATCCAAACTGGATGCCATAAACCTTAACGAGTCTATGAATCGCAGCTAGATACATGACATCACCCGCATCATCCTCTTTTCTTTCTTCGATTTCTTACCGTACATCCTCAGGTTTTTCGTGAATAATATAAACTTCTCTTTGTTGATGGGTGTTACGTAACTCGCTCCCTGTCACCTCACAACTCTTTAATAATAAAGTAAAAGTCGTAGCCGCTAATGTTGAGGAACACAACAAGGATAAAGCTGGGCATCCTGTATTTCATGTTGCATTTTGCATACACGGCAAAACGAAATTTTCCAGTATTGTCGTTATGGTTTCTCACTCTATCGTCACCCAGAGGTTTATTGCATATGCCACAATCGGTGACGGCGTAAAACAGTAGCTTATCTAGAGGGTCCAACGGTTCCATCGACACCTTGGCTTTAAGATTTCGTCCAATTTGCTAGTTTCTTCTTTAATTTTTCTCACGAAGATCTGTGCAGCATCTGGCCCTCTTTATAGATCGAATTTGTTCAAGTAGCTGCATTTTATATAGTACGCGACAATGTACGGCTTATGCATTTGCACACTGCTGGTATGCGATCTGGACTTTTCTGGCATAGTTGTACTGATTGGTTTTAAGACTGATTCAAAATCTGTATATCTCACGAATTATACACGCATTTGCTTATGTACATTATTAAATTCTATAGCAGTGTTGAAAACGTTTGGCATTTTAGTAACCACGTGTTTGCAGTCATCCTCTGCATGTCTATGTAGCTCTTCCTCGATACGGAAATTGCCAAACAACCATCACAAAACCATTTACGCGTGCTTTCTTTCGATAGCTGTCTCCCAACCAATCGGTTCAGATTTGCAATCCAGCAGTAGTGCTCTTGCACACCATCATGGACATAGAGAAGGTTAAAAGATCTCACCTCTCCTCTCTGGTGAAATGTAGAGGTTCTACGATGGAATTACCTTCCACCCCGAAAACGTTGATGCTGATGTCATTGAGTTGCTCAAACTTGGGGATGTAGGATATCTTAACAGGTAGTTCAACACCCGCCAAGTTGAGGACGGTGTTGTAATCGGTGTACATAGATACCCGTTCAGGATGTTGTTGTATGGGATACAGTGCAGCTACAATACTCCATGCAAATATGACTGGTCTTAATTTACATATTGACAACCGCTTTCTTGCCCCTAATCCACTTAGGTAGCTTGATGTAGGACGATCCATACAGCAGTGCATATTTGTTAATATTAATATCTAGGTGTAGAATCTGCTGGAGACTTCAACCTAAAACAAAATATCTTATTACGCTTGCACTTTGTTATAGGACATACCTGATTCCTTCTCCTGGAATTCCTCAGACATTACAGTCATCACCCTCGACAAGGAATTGTAGACATCCTCCAAGTCGGTGGAAAGGGTAATCAGGTGATTTTTAGTATTGAATGACTTTGTGTCGTTAACACTATTCTCCCCTCCCATCTTGCTGTAAGGCCCAAACAACAATGTAGTACCTTCGGGTGAAGCATTGGGGACGTGGCCGCAAGCATTGCGGTTCTTATTCAAATTATAATGTAAAGCCCAAACAATTCGCAGTAGACATTTACAGCTTACTGGATCTCCGACTTGTCGCCAACCAATCGCAGAAAACTGTGCACCTGTTGCTCCAAGAACTCTTGCACATCTGAAACACCATCGACATTCTTAACCCGGTATGTTGCAATCCAGGACTTGAAGGTGGTTGCGATGATTTTAACTGCTGCATCCCCATCCATAGTGCTACCAGCGGCAGCCTTATGTGCATTTGTACGTAGGTGTCCTGCATGCGATGACTGGGGTATATTTACCATGCACGCAGCACACCTAACATCTGCACGAGAGCTATTCGGGGTAGGTGTGTCCGCCGCAGGTGGAGCTCTACGTTTAACACCAATTGACGAGGACGGTTCTGGTTCTGGTAGAAGTAGTGCTGCTCGTATACCGCTTGCAGAAGTGGATGGTAAGCCATGCATGATACCACGATGACGCTCCGAGCTATCCTTTCTACTAAACGCGGACTTCGCAGAAGAACACAGCACCCCGAGCCGTTGCCACAGGAAAAGTAACCAAACCGTAAACTTTTTACGGTGACGAATTAGACTATCCTTCCGGGAGAAGACTGATGGACACATATCACAAGCAAACTCTTTCTTGTTTGATTCCATTTTCTGCAAATAAATGCGACTCTTAAAACACTTTCAAAAGTAGACTTGATAGGTATACAAAAGTGATTAATAACTGATTCTTCACTCGACAGCGTGTTACCTTATATCAAAGTACACGTGCTAAACACAAATCCAACAGAAATCAGTACACTTAGTGCTCACCATAGCCTAGGAACTCAACTAACAGTGCTCACCATAGCTTGTTAAACCCTTCAGCAAGCAATGCTCCCCCCATAGCCTGCTTATTCTTTACCAGTAACGCTTCCCGGCGCCGTATCTAGGGCACGCCGCCTTAATTCATTTCCGTAAATCATTAGTTAGTTACGTATGGGCAGGGAGCAGAATTCCACCCACTAGGCCAGCAGGAAGCACACGCAGAACGCTCTCCGACGAGCCTTCCAAGCCACCTTACCGCACCCGAAGCTCCTGTCACCCTTGCCGCCGTCACCAGACCATCTTCAGTCCCCACTAGGGCTGCGGCAAGAATCTATCCAAGCCGCCCCACGACGATAACGTCACGAGAGGTCGTTTATTGCAGTGACGCCGAGTGTGTCTGTAAGCTGTACCTCCGGAATAAAACCCCCGTAGAGTTTGCCGGCAACACACTCGACGAAGCCTAGGGCATCACTACCCCGATGCCTTCCGAAGAGTGCCGAAGACCGCCAAAGACGTATGGACCTCTTAAAACCGTATATATTTTTCATCTATCGTTATTCGAGTTCTTACTTGGCTCCACAAGTAATTTCCGAAGCCTTCCGAAGACCGTTCATTTACATTTCCAATTCTCCACCCAAAGGTACTACATTGGCCAGGAGGCGAGTTTTTTGTTGCCCAGAAATTTAGAATTTTGCCAGGGATCTTTAACGTGCGTGACAACACTCACACACGGGAACTCCATTTAACCTCTCATCCGAACAAGGGCGTAATTTTTGTGAAAAATGCTCACCTGCCATTTTTCAAGCAGTCGACCGTGTTGGGATGAACCGCCTTCCAAAGACCGCCGAAAACTTTTGATACTCTTAATACTGTATATATGTTCAATGTATAGGTCTTATGTCAATATCATAATTCTTTACACTTACACGAGTTACGTTTCGGGACTTGGAAGCGGTGTTTTTAAAAACTATTTCAAAAACTTGTAACAAATTTTCTTAGTTTAATCAGACATTAATTATGGAAATTTGACAAACTGTTGTAAATTATACTAAGTCGAAATAAAATAATTAATTGCACTAATATGAGTGAGTAGCCTAAGCAAACTGCAACGTTAAAGCTGAAATACTTGAGACTGACTGACTGGTCTTGGGACTCCCGGGGTATTTATGTTGTCCTTGTCCCTCACAATTCTGTGGGAACTTGCAGAGCTCATGTCAGCTCATTCTTAATACTATTCATTAATGCATTGTAACAATTTTACTTTCCAGGTAATTGCGGTATTTTAACCGTCTGTGACCTGCCACCTGCAGTATCACTATCGTCTAGAATACATTGTATTGCATTCGTTCTCATGAACTGTTAATAAACCTTTTATATTTATCCTTGGATTACATTGTTGTGCTTAACCTAATTTTTTATAATTTCCAATTAGATTTTATTTTATAATACATACATAAATTGGGGGATACATAACTCCTCCCGACGTAAATAAAAAATTAAAGTTTAACTTGCTTAATTTTTTAAAATTCACAATTTTTATTTAAAATTCATTATCCGTAAGGGTACATTTGTTTCTTTATTTATCCTCGTTTCCTTAAATCTAATACTGTTTTCTTTATTTTTATATCTAAGATACTATAACAAAAAAATTTAAATTATTATAATTTTAATTATTGAAATTTTGAAATTTAATGGAGATTCGTCCGTGTTTTGTTCTCAATAAACGGTTCTTTATGTCAATGTTGGTTCTTAATTTTCTTAGAAGGTCCATTCCTATTAATCGGTCATACTTGTCGTTGAATTCGAAAATATAAAATTTGTGTTTCATTTTTACATTGAAGGTTTTCGGTTAGGGTATGTTAGCCACGAATTGGTGTAGGGTCGCTTGATGGGCTGTTTTAATTTTAAATGGCGCTCACTCTACATAATCTAACTAGTGTTTTTTTACGATTCGGGGGTTAATTAGTGTTTTTGAGAATCCGAGATCGAATAATAGTTTAAGTTCGGCATGGGGTATTTCTATGTATGGTAGTACTAGATAATTTATATTATTTAAATTTATTAGGTTTGGTCGTTTATAAATCGGTCTATATGAAAATTTGAGCACGCATTTTCTTCGTCGTCCTCCTCGTAGTTTTCGCATGGTTGTCACGTTTGTAATTGTCCGAGTGGTTTGATTCATTGTTTGTACCGGGGTGAATGTAATTATTCTGGTCATTGTCAAATTCTTCTAGTTCTTGATGAAATAGTTCTTCCGATGTAAAGTTGCATTTTTAATTGTGACTTGGTTGAATGTGCGATATTTTTGAATTTGGTCTGGTGTTACCAGATGAGGTATCCGTAGGTGTTGGTTTGTAATAACTGTTAGGGTTGTTATTATCTGTCATTGGGGCATTTCTAATGGGTTTGCGCAGAACGCTGGTCTTTGTTGGTTTGTATTTTGATTGAATCTTGGTTGAAGTGCGGGTTTCGTAAAATTTGAGTTAAACGTTAATTTCAGGAATTGTTTGAATTGATTGTTAAAATTTGCGTTGTTAAAATTTGGGTTATTAATTTGCGGTTAATTTATTTGTGCATTGAATTGTGTGAATTTTTGTTGGAAGATTGTTTGTCTTGCGGTTTGTATAGTTTTTATTGGTGAATAGCTTTTATTTGCGTTAGGGTTATATAGTCTCTTTTGGTAGTACATTTTGTTTTCTTCCTCTATTATCATCTACATAGCTTTCTCTAAGTTTTGGAGACGTGGGGATTTTATTTTAACTGATGCTCGTTCTGTGACGCGTTTATATAGGTGTCTAGTGCTATTTCGTCATACATCTTTGTCTTTAACAGTAGGATATTTTGGTCGAGTTCTTCGATTTTTAATTTTGTTTAGATTGGACTTCTCATGCCCTGACATTTCATTCCGAATTGGTACGGGGATTGGTTACTTTTATTCTTAGGTTTAAAAGGTCGCGAATAAGGCATTTTATGTTACGTCGATTGCCAAAATATGCGATTAGTATCCGTTTAAAGTCCTCCCATTGTTCTAGGTCATCTCGGCTGGCTATTAGTGTTATTGCTCGCCCGGCCAGTTTACTTATTAACAGGCGTAAAGTTAATACCTTTCTTTCGTTGTCTCCGGGTTTGTAGAAGGTTCTCAAAAATATTTCACGCGCTGTAATGAAATTCCAGGCAAAGCTTGATCTCCTTCAAAGGTGGGGATGGTTTCGAGATAAATTTACATATCTAAACTCATGTTTGTTAAAGGTTGTTTTCGCTTTTAATTAATTTCAACTTTTTGTAAAAATTGAGATTTATTTCGCGGTTTGAATTGTTACTTTTTGGTTTGGTTTGTTAATTTTAGTTTGAAGTGCGTTGGGTTATTTAAAGAATCGTAGTTGCTTGTACCTGTACTTAGTTATACGGTGTTGTAATTTGAATTGAGGGATTCTTGCTGCGTAATGTCTGGTTGCTTACTGTAGCCTTAAATTCGTTTATTTATATTTCGCGGATGTTAAAGTTTTACGGTTTAAATTTTCTGAACGGTTTCTATGGAATTAATAATTTCTTGCAGTAATTAGTTTACTTTGTATGCTTTGTAGCCCTAGTTGTGATTTTATTTTGTTTCTATTTCTATCCTGCTGATTAATTTAGTCTGCTTTAATTATCTTTTTTTCGTGAGTGTTGTAATAGATAAGTGTGTAAAATGTTTCTCTGTAGTTATATTGTCTAGTTACCTTAAGTCTATATATAAAGTTCGCAAGTTTTTAGTTTACCGTTTTGTTAGAGTTTTTTGCATCAATTTCCTTTTATTATTAATGCAATAAGTTGTTTTAATTACAAAGTTTTAAGTCTGTTAAGGATGTAATTTCAGCCTCTGTAAATAGTTTTAAATAAATTGCGTAATACTTTTGTTTAATCAAATATCCTCGTAATTCAATTATACTTTATGAAATTGTGAATAATTTTCTGAAAGGTTTTTGTTTTCAGTCTGTGATAATTAAATAAATCGCGTCTTTTACAACTATATACTGCGTTAATTACTGAAGTATTTAATCATAAAATGTTACGTTTAAATGTTGCTTTATTATAAAGTTGCGATATGAATTTTATTCAGTAATTGTTTCGCTAATATTAGATGTTTGTACTGGAATAACTCTTCATTCAATGATGGTCGTAATTTAGAGAGAATCGCGCTATAAATTTTGCACGATTTGTTTCAATTTGTATTAGTTTAATTTATTAGTAGATTGTAAAGTGCTCCTAAAATTTATAGAGGTGCGATGAAAGTCAAGTTTTAAATAAACTTTTCTGTAATTAATTGTCTATATGAATTGCGTTATATACATGAGCTTTTGATACCTAATTGGTAAAATTTGTTGCGTTCTATTTTTGGTATTTTATAATCGTTTTCGTTTTGTTTCAATTTTTCGTAGATCAGTTACGTTTTGGTTTGTTTAATAATTGTAATAATTGTACTAGTTTGCGCATGTAATGCGTCTTTTTAGTTCTCTTTTTTAATTTCCTTTTGCTTTAAAAATAAATTTTCGCAAAATAAATTTTGAAAACAATTTCTCTTTGAAAATTATTTTCAATAAATGGCATAAAATTGCAATAATAAAAATAAAAAAATATTTTCTACATACATAAAATAATAAAATAAAAAATTCTTTTACTAGCTAATATCAGTAAATTTGTAAAAATCAATTGGTTTTAAGGAAATGAACTTACATTAATTTCTTCGTCGCTTTCGTGAACTCAGTCGATTCGTGCACTTTGTCCACATTGGTTTGGTTTGGATTCGATCGATGCTTGTATCTCCTCCAAGTTTGTTTGTTTAGCTGGATTCGGTCGATGCTTGTACTTCTTCTAACTTTGTTCGGATTCTGCCATATTAGGAATTGAAATTCGAGACCACCAGTTTTTCGAATTCGGGTTCCCTAGTAAACTTTTGAAATTCTATCGACTGCGGCAGTTACGTATCGGGCCTTGGGAGCGGTGTTTTTAAAAAAACTTCCAAAACTTGTAACAAATTTTATTAGTTTAATCAGACATTAATTATGGAATGTGGACAAACTGTTGTAAATTATACTTAGTCGAAATAAAATAATTAATTGCACTAATATGAATGAGTAGCCTAAGCAAACTGCAATGTTCAAGCTGAAATACTTGAGACTGACTGACTGGTCTTGGGGCTCCCAGGGTATTTATGTTGTCCCTGCCCCTCACAATTCTGTGAGAACGTGAGTTATATATCCCCCAATTTACCTATATATATATATATATATATATATATATATATATAATATATATATATATTAAATAATAGAATCTAATAGGAATTATTAGAGATTGTTAAATAAATCATAAGTCAAAAGCCCGGGAGCTCAAGGCCCAGCAGTCAGTTTTCGAACTCCATACTTCGTTGTTCAAGCTACTCGAGTGAGTCAGTCTGAGTATTACAACTTTTGCATTGTTGTTTACCTAGGCTACTCGCCCTAATAGTACAATTAATTAATTCCTTTGGTTTAAAGTAAAGAACAGCTTGTCAAAATTCCACATTAAATTCTGTTTAAGATAAATAATTTTATTAAGTTTTGTAAACGTTTTTTAAAAACATCGCTCCAAAGGCCCAAACCTTAACTCGTGCAGAGCTCATATCTGCTCATTCGAAGTCAAAGAGTAGACTGCGCGCGCTCACCCACCAGTATATAAGACAGGGAAATAAATACCAAAACCCTCATTTAATTTAGTATCCTCAAACATAAATCAAAAGTAATTGAATTCGCCAGGGTTGACGATACAAGTGATGGAACGCGATTAGACATCAGCAAGCTGATTGGTAAGACTACCTACAATTTAAGCCCCATCAAACCACCTTCGCACTACCTTAATGGGTAAGTTGGTTTCGATTTATACGGTAGTTTGGGGCCAGTGGTCCAGATTATGTGCTGCAGCAGAGTGTTCAAAAATTATGCAACTAAAATAGATTACCACAAATGAACTGATTTTTACAATTTCCAAGTGGAATATGAAATTAGACAATTTGCACAAGAAGTAAAAAACATAAGATTAAATAGGCTACTCGCGGAGCAAACAAAATAATATTGCAACTGGATTACAAATTAGAATTGAAACTGGCGGCGGATTCATCTAATAGGAGTACATGGATGACAAACAATTTAGAAGAAGAAAATACATTTAACATGGAAATTAAGAAAAATCGAAATGTGGTTGTTATAAATGAACTTGAGTGTTTTAAACTATTCCATATGTGCGAATTAGTGAGATACAAGTGGATGTCTCAAATGCAAATGGAAATATTGAACAGTTGGAGAAAAGGTGACAATTTTTCTGAAAAGTGAGAGCCGCGCAAGTCAGCATTTATTCAACTAATGCAGTAACACAAATTACAAAGCGGTTATGGAAATAATTATATGTCACTCTGTGACAGCGACGCAATCGGGGACGCAATTATTCAAAGATTCGCGCTTTCCGTTTCGATAGATTAGGTTATGGTAACACATGCTCCACTTCAACCCTATAAAGCGTCCGAAGAAAAGACATGATAACGAGTTGTATGAATAAATGTCAAAGTTATTATTATAAAATTACAATCACTGCTAACTTATAAAAATTATAAATTAAGTTATAAATAATTTATGTATAACAGGTTGTATAAGTTATAAATAGAAAGGTTTTGTTTATTTTTGTTCATTCAGTTGGTTTTTGTGGATGAGACAGGTGGAGGATTTGTTAACAAAATTTAAACAACTTACGGTTTGAAGCTCACCTCCCATTTTATCAGCTTTGCGGACCCGAAACTAAGTTTGAAAAGCGGTTGGCTAAAGAGGATTCTGGGATTAACGAGTTGGACCACCTGTGCAGAAACCACGACATTAAATACTCCAAGTACTCGGACGATCTACCAACAAGACATCGAGCAGATAAATTTTTAGGAGCTTGGGGGAGAGTCCGAAGATGCAAAGTTTGGTGAAAATGCTGCAGGTTGGTTTGTGATGAATGCGATGATAGCGAAGGGAAAAATGGGTATGGGTATGAAGAAGAACAAAATAAGCTTTAAAGGCGGTTTTTTGAAAAAAAATACGATCCGCAGTCCACCGAGTTGGTTCCGACGACTTGAAAAAGCTACTCAACGTTGGTATTTTAATTGGTAAAAAAATCATAAATGGAGCTAGCGGTAAGAAGAAAATTAAAGTTCCGTATTATACCTGTTCCACAGAAAGGAGGTTTTCTACCATTGATTCCGATATTCGCCGGTCTAAATGCTATAGGAGCCATAGCAGGAGGTGCATCAGGAATTGCAAAAGCCGTTAATTATGTCAGAGCAGCCTACGATCAGTTAAAAGAAAGCGAACGCCATGATAGATCTATGGAATCAATCACAGTTTGTAAAAATGGAAGCGGACTGTTTCTAAAACCTTACAAGAAAGGTACAGCATTGTTCTTGAAACCGTATAAGCAAGGACGTGGTAAAAACTGTAGATTCCAAGCACCTGCACTATCACTCACAGCACTAAATAGACCTCAACAGTCAAAAAACTAGACAAGTTACCTCGAAAAGCTCTTACCGATGTGGATATAAAGAAATTCGCAGTTGGGATCCCTCATTTTCGCGGCGTATTTTTTAGAGATTAGTTGAAGGTTAAATCGCGAGTCGGGTGTGATTAATTTGGATACGACAAAAGGACCGAGCACTCATTGTTGTTATCGTTCGAATGGGCGGCGTCTGAAAGTATGTAGGGTTGGCACGATTATTTGTTTAATATGTATAAGCCAAGTAATCATAAAGTTCATAAATATTTACAAATGAAAGTTAAATAGTCAAAAATGAATGATTTGTACAGTTTGAAGCAGTTCGGAAGTCTTTGGTAATCTTCAAAACTCTTCGGAAGGCTTTGTTGTTGCTCGTGGAACCAAGTAAAACTCAAACACTTATTGAATGAATATATATATATATATATATATATATATACAGTTTACAGAGGTGTAAAAGTCTATGGTAGTCTTCAGAACTTTTCGGAATTGGCTTGTAAGGTCGAGTAATAACTAAAATAACGATAGTTAGAAAATATTTACAGTTTAAAGAGGTTCAGACGTTTTCGGCGGTTTTCGAAACTCTTCGGAAGGCTTCGTGATTTACTGGTGGGACAACGTGAAAGTATAAAGAATATGATATGAATATACGAACTATAAATTGAACATATATACAAGCATAGAGGGATTAGAAGTCTTCGGTAGTTTTCGGAATTCTTCGAAAAGCTTCGGAATGCACTTGTGAGGCCAAGTGGGAACTTGAATGACAATAGTTAGAAAGTATTTACAGTTTTAAGAGGTCCAGACGTCTTCGGCGGTCTTCGGAACTCTTCGGATTTTACTTTTATCATAGCATTATATATATATATATATATATATATATATATATATATATAACTGTGAGGTTTTCGCTCTTGACTCGTGCCTCACATTTTGTGCGTGATAATACTGTGAAGTTCTTGGAAAGAAGCCCTAAAAATCGTGCCTCAATATTGGGCGTCTATAAATACTGTGAGGTTTACCTGTATATTCGCCTTCAGCTGCTCTACACTACTTTTCTACTAGCTAAACTTTCTTAAAATTAACACGGACACTTACCCGTTAAACCTAAAAACTCTCGCTCAATATCACCATGCTGAAACCTAAATAAAAATTCACATTTCTCAATCACACACTCAAAAATAACTCAATTTGCAAAAATATATCATACTCTATTAACGTGAAATCAATATTACATTTTCAAAAAATATTATTTCTTTATGTACACTAGTATTGTCAACAATTTCATAATTATAAAATAATTCAGATCGATAACCCTATTAAACACACATTTTTAATTAAAGCAAGAGGGCGTTCCTCATACCATACGTTAAACCTTTGTCTTATCATGAACTCATAGCAAAACTCTATGAATGTGCATACTAATTTACTGCACTACCAAATATCAATAAGCCCTCTATACAAACTCCTTGTTATTTGTAAATTAATTAATTATTCTTGATTTTCAAAAATAAATTTCAATTTCATTTTACAGTCTCATAAATTTCAGTTCATAAAATATATATATATATATATATATATATATATATATTTATATATACATCAGTAGTAAACACACCAAAACACAAATAAAAATAATCACAAAAAACATAGAAAATATTCACCACTCAATGTTCAATATACTGGCCTACCTGGTAGCTATCTTCTGAATGTTGTCCACCAGCTAGCCCTTAGAGATCCAGTAGGTTCTCAGTCCATTAAATAGCTCCCCCGTCGAATCACCATGTCTGTCGCTACTCCAAAATATCTCTCCATAAACAATTTTCAACCATAAACATCCAATCTCCGAAGTTTTTAATTTAATACCCAAAAATCGCTGCTTTCAGCATCCAACTATTTTTAATCTTTACTCATTTCGTGCATTCCAACAACACGATAACAATTTGTTTGTACTTACATACAAGATTAACCTTCACTGAAATAACTTTTAAATAACTTTCCATCAAACTGTACTAATTCACTTGAAAGTAACTACATGTGCCGCGAATTATTGATGAAATTAAAGAGAACGAGGCTCCTCTTCGAATATAGTTAAATAACCACGAATTTACCCCCTCCCCTGTTTTTGAATCGCACGTACCATTCGTACCCGTTTCTACAATTCTTAAAATTGTTTGTTAACCGTCTCGTATTCCAATGAAAAATCTCTAACGGATTTCGGTTTCGCATGAATTTCGATAACAAAACACACAAATACTTTGTAAAACTTCTCTAACTGTCAACTGCTACTTTCATTTTACGAAATTAGCTTCAACGGTGCAGTTCATTCTCACTTCTTTCACGCCTCCTGACTAGAACAAAACATCTTTCATCTCGCTTATACCTATAACTTCATTTCACGTATATGCCTCAACCAGCTGAATATTTACCCTTCTTAACCTCAACCTGTCGCACGTATTTCTACATCCTTCAATCATCTTGCTTAGCTCCTTTCTCCCGCTTTCAACCGACTGCTTATAAATTCTTTGAAATTATCGATTTTCTTTCCCCCGCTAAAGTAAATTTGTTCAAGTCTCCCTACAATACTAGCTCTGTGATTAACTCTATGCCTCTCGCTTGTATGCATACGTTTTTGTTCCATCTTTGTGTTTCGTGACAGTTGTCCCTAGCTTCCTCGAATACTAGCTCCAGAATTAAAATCGATATCTTAACAAACATACTGCGTCTTTGTCAGGTTTATGTGGTTTTGCTTTGTCGTTGTTGCAAATTGACTACGTTAATTGCAACGGTCGTCTGTTTTCCTGTAACCCATTAAAGCTTGTTTGCATTAATGTTTTCTAGAAATATATCTCCCCTTGTTATTTTGCTATGCTTTTAAACGTTTTGGTTTTACCTTTGAAAAGTAAGAGTGCTATTTTAACACATATTCAACGCTTTTATATTCTCCTATAATATTAAATATGTTATACTTTTACCCCATTTTCCTATGCCCTATATTTAAATAAATACTATATTACATCATTCCTAGCTAAATATGACTAAACTAAATTAACCCTACATTATTATTTATTACCTAAGCTCTAAAATAATTGTTTAAAGTATCCTACTTTCCTAAATGACTAATTTGCTTTTATACTAACCTATGACTCTAGCTTCTAGCTTATCCTATGCCCATATGTATTTCCTTAATTACATGATTATATATATATATATATATATATATAGTTAATAAGATAAAATAATAACTTCTGATATCACTTTCTTGTTCGAAGCCCCACGCTTGGAAAGCCACGATATTGTGAAGTCCAATTACATTTCTTTGTTTCTCACATGCACGCTAAATCATCCTTAAAACAGTTCACCACTTTTAAATAACATATACTCTACATCTGTCTTACTCTTATTAATACCCGATCTAATACGTTTTCTTCGTTCATCCTTAATAACTTGGATACAACTCCCCTACCTTATTTCTTATCCCCCTTTCAATTGTTGTTTGATGCAAACATTCTCCATATCACGCCTACCTATAACATCGAATCTATCTTTGATTCCTCGTTCGTTTCCAAGTCAAACTAACACCTGACAATGCCATTTTACTCTTTCGTATGTTAAACATGATCTGTCCTTGTTTTATATCGATCCCTGCTTGCTTTAACGTCCACTTCCATTCGTAGAAAATATTATTATAAGCTTGTTTACAATGCTTACCATCCTTGAAATAAATCGTTAATTTGAACGTGCTATAATATTGGGCTTTGTAACTGTCGAGTTTGTTTTCAATACACTTTTATATACTCAGAAAATATCTCTTTCTACCAACCTCATGTTTTTAAGCTAAATTATCTCCTAGAAATATATTTACACACGCTAAATAATACTAAATTAATGTTTCAACTTTTTTCGAATTACACCCTTAAAATTATTGATTTTTATGCTAATGAAAAAGCTTTTAAACTACTATACGTTGATTCTATTATAATTTAAGCTGCATTCTTATACTGTACACTAAAGCTGCTACTTTTATAAAAAATGTTGCTTTACGCTAAAGTATAAATATTATGAAAGTTCTTCACCAATATTTGCAAAGCTGTAACTGAAGTAAAATTAATTCTAAAATTTTTACTCTAAACTAATTAATTGTTACACTATACTTTTAAGACCTATTTTAACCTTTTAATAAGTGATATTTATACACGGCAGCCTACCTTAAATTGTATAATAGATTATTTAATTAATCTTAACCTACAAATTACATAGTATTATCCCCCTATTTGAGTAAGGAGAGTAACTAAAATCTTTTTTTTTTATTTAAATATTCTTAACTAATTTGTATGTACACTTACTTAATCCCTGTCACTATTCTGTAGACCTATATTACAATTATTTATCCCTATCAACTACTTTGTAGACCTATATTACGATTATTTATGCCTATCAACTATTATTTACACCTATATGACTAATATTTTATTTACACTTGGTAGCCATAAATGATACACAGTTCAGATTTTTTACTTAAACCTAATCTTCTTCTTGATCCGGACTGTTATCCGCCAAACATGTCATACCACCTTGATCCGTATTTTCTCTCCCATCACTATCACTATATAAATAACTATTTCACGGAATACTAAATAAACCCTGCCTTTGTTTATCCCTATATTTACTTCAGGCAAACCATACGGTACCACTTCCGAATTCTCAAATTTTCTCTCTACACATAATCCTATGTACGTTCTAGAATCTCCATATAACAAACTTAACCAAAACAAATTCCTCAAATTTAGCTTACCAAAATTTCTGTTGCCATTTAACTTCGTTTAACGTATGCTATTACTTAAACCTTTTATTACTTGCTGATGTATCTGCTCCCTGTATGCTGCGGATATTGAATCAATTTTTGCATAAACTGGTTCCGAAATATCTATCTCCAACACATGCTCGTAACCTAACGCTGTGCTCGCCTGTACTCCTACCAGCTCAGTCTGTTTTCTTAATAACGCTTGAACTTCTTCTAATTTTTCTTCTGAACATTTCAGAGTATTTATTTCACTAATCTTACCTTCGTCTATCTCCATTACTATCTCTATTACATTTCCATCTGAGGATTCACCCGATTACCTCCATAAAATTTCATTTGTTGTTCTAAAGACGTATTACCTGTAAAAATTCTTGGACTATCCCCCGCTAAATCAGTTATATTTTGTTTTATTCTGGTAACTTCCTTTTCAAACCTGCTTACCCGATCCCTACACGAATCACTCACCTCAGTCATTTTCCCATTAATTTCCTCTTCACAGAAAATTCTAACTTCAGTTTTTAATTGTTCATTTCCAGCCTAATACCTGCAATATTTTTTTCATTCCTTTCTACTCTCGTTTCAACCTCCCCTATTTTTACTGTTAAACTATTTTTAAAGTCAGTAAATTCTTTAGTCGATCTAGCTATTTTTTCGCTAATTTGCTCAAACTTCTTGTTTGATTCTTCCCTACTTTGTCGCATTTCCTCCAACATTTTCATCATTAACTTATTACCTTGTTCTCGCGATTCTGTCTTTGATTGATCCCTACTACTTCTTGCTTCCTCCATTTCTTTTCCTGGTTTGTCAAACAAAGCAAAATCGTCGCTTGCAATTTCAACCCCTTAATTTCATAACCACTCCTTCCTCAACATACGTTTACAACATTCCACTTACACACAAAATAAATATTTACAAAGATCTACCCCACAGTTGCTATATTAATTTATACTTAGCATATATATTGTTACATGCCGAAAATCGGCTATGTATCATTTTTTGGTTTTAGTTTTAAATAAGTGACTGAAATCGCGCCAATATTTTAAAAAAGGACTTGTGCATTTCCGTAACTTGGGACAGTTGCGTCCGCGCAGAGAATGCGCAAACGTGGAATGGGAAAGGAAGTGCGCGTTTTACGACACGAGGGAACTAGAGAACGAGACGTCGAACAGTGAAGTTTACCGGTGTCTCTTTATCTTGTCTTTTCTCTTTTAGGATGTAGGTTTCCCTTTATCTCTTGCCCTATCGTACTTCTACCTGTATCCTACCGTACCGCTGCAGATAGATGAGGGAAGACAGAAAATCTGATTTCAACAAGGGCGATGCTCGACCAACGCCGAGATCCACGAAGAAGAGCTCCACATTTTACGTGAGTACATTTTATCTATTTTCTTTGGGCGCCTCGTTATCACAATAAATATTTTTGGTATGTGATAACAATTTGAGACGCAATTCTGACGCAATATCTTGTTGCGCAATATTATGTACGTGTTTATTATGTTGCCAACTGTCGTAGTGGCTCTATTCAATTATGCCGGGACTTTAACGGTTATACCTTAGACTATAACAGTCGCGTGAATTATAATAGTGGCGCCTAAACGTTTTTTTTGAAAAATTTGTTTTCACCTCTTGTGTATCTTATAAGATGTTAGTTTTATATATTTGTAGTAATTGGGTCTTATTCACTCAAATAATAATAAATAATAATTTTTAAATTTTTAATAACTTTTAAATAGAAAAGATATAATTTGGCAACATTGCAATATGGCAACATATTTTATGTTGGCATGACATCAAATGCAGTTGAAGTGACATTGAATACAGCTGATGTGTCAATTTGAACATTTAGACAGCCAGGTTGATTAGTGATTTGTTTAACTTTCATAAATGTTATTTTAAAATTTAATTAATTGGTTTTTCTTTTATAAAATAGTGTGTTTTGTTCTAAAATTTCTTAAAAAATTACCTAATCCGAATTAAAATGAAATTAAAGTGTATACCTTACAAATGTATTTTGCATATTCCCTTAACCTTACTTCTACGTGGAAACATATGCTTTTGGATTAAATAATTCGTTTAGTAAGTATCTTTATATAAATAATTAATTAACTTCATGCTTGATTCCTCATTCCGTATGATTTTTTTGATATTATATTAAATTTAATTATATACCTGTTTTTTTGGTTTAACTTACTAAAAGTGTTGTTTAAATAGTTTATATATTATCTTAGTCTGACATGATTCTAAAAGTGTTTCTTAGTAATTTAAATAATTAAGTATAAGTCATGAAATCCCCCTTAAAGAAAATTTGGTCCCTAAATATAGCTTATGCAGTTAACTGAATTCTTACCTTTTAAAACGTTATAGTAAACTTGTTTTTGTAATATCTGCTTCTTTAAACACTATACTATAATGAATCCCGTCCATCTTAAAGCATTTGAATTGATTTACGAGATTCAATCGCGAAACATTCAAGCAGCATCCAATCAAAATAACAGACTATTGCAGCTAAAAGCTATATTAGCTCAAGAAGCTAAAAGTCTACCTCTTGCGCGTGTTGTAGTCTCTGATTTACCCCAAAATATATTTGAAATTAAACAATCCCTTGATGATATTACTAATACAGTGCATAAAATTGATCCCGAACCTAGCGAAATTGAGCTTAAGCGCCTTGTGTTTCGTATAGCGCATGTTAAACAACGAATAGACTTGTTGTGTTTATTGAACGATGAGCAGGCTAACCAAACTAAACAGATCCTCCTATCTGACATTTTCTTACTCGAAGGAATAGTCCTCGACAAACTTAACTTAGATGTGGACGTAAATGTACCTACATCCTCCTCGAACCTTATAGGCTCACAACCTTCTTTGCTGGGGAAATCAATACCTGTGTATAAATGGGGCTTAACTTTTCAAGGCTTCGACTTCCAAATCTCGCTAATGTCATTCCTGGATGGAGTAAATGATTTTAAGATCTCACGCAATTGTACAGGCCAAGATTTATTTGTTTCAGCGGGTGAATTATTGTCTGGTTCTGCCTTAATTTGGTATAGAAATATAAGAAATCAGATTTCTACTTGGGAAGAATTAATTACGTCCTTAAAACGTGATTTTTTACACCATGGCTATATTACCGATCTCTGGAACGAAATAAGAAACCCAACCCAAGGACCTGACAAAAATGTAATCTCTTTTATTATCTCAATGGAAGCTTTATATAGCAGATTAGATAAAAAACCATTAGAATCTGAAACTATTGATCAGCTTCGTAGGAATTTTAATCCATATTTTTCCGAACGTTTAGCGTTACAACACATTTCTTCTTTACCTCAGTTTAAAGACTTATCTCGCTCGCTTCAAGAAGTAAAATTGCGTGTTGATAAATACCGTCCTTTCTCAGAAAAACAATCTGACTTATTAGAACCTGACCTAGCATGTCAAACTAAACCCTCTCGTAAAGTATCTACTATTAATCTTCCTGCTATTCCTTCAAATAACTCACTTACTTGTTGGAACTGTAAAGGAAGTGGACATAACTATAGCATGTGCACATACCCCAAAAATATTTTTGTTGTTGCGGTCGTAGCAATACCTATAAATCTACATGTACAAATTGCAACTCTAACATATCGGAAACTTTCGCAGAGATATTCCTACTCGGGACGTGAATATCTCGAAGAATCAAAATCGTCCTCAACACCAACCATTCAACGCACCCAGGCGTCAATAAATTTAAAGCATAAAATTACCTTTAATATTAAACCCCAATCCAATAAAAATAATATCGCTACCTTAAACTTACAAAAAAACGTAGCTCCCTTATCGGAAATGTCATATTACCCCGTCCGAATGGTTGAGTTGGCTGCAAACAGTTAATTCCTTTTACAATAAAAAAGTCTGCTGCCTTACAACTTCGGGCAGGTTGACCCACAAATTCATACCGAGCATAGAAGCCAGAGGTAAGATCGAGGTTAAGCTCGATCACAAAATGGTGCAGTTGATAACAGGGCACGGCGCCCTGAAGGCGTATTTACAAAGGTTCGGTCTAACCAATAGCGACCGCTGCGAATGCGGTGAGGGCGCGGAAAGCGCAGAGCACGTGCTCTTCGACTGCCCGCTTGAGGCGGGAAATCGAGGGTTGGCTGATAGCAAACTAGCTATCCTAGGTCTGGCATGGCCAAAAAGCCTAGAGGAAGTCGGGGAAGTGGTTAACCAGAAGGCGTTCTGGACAGCCTTAAAAGAATTCGCGGGAAGGGTCGCGAGATTAGACAATCAATGACGACCGCGTGTAAAAATTCGGTGGGGTTGGTGGGAGGATTGAAAAATTTTAGATTGACTTGGCGTGAGTAAGGATACGAGCATAACCAAAACCTGATATTAAAAAAAAAAAAAAAAAGATAATTATACCAAAATGTCAAATATGCACGAGAAACCCCACTCCATTAATACAATCACTGCCTATCTTCATAATTATGTGCGGAATATCGGGAATAAATAATACCAAATAAACAATAACAAATAAATCATAAACCCTCATTAAATTAAATCAATAAAGTAAACAAGGATAATAAAACAGAGTGCAACCGCGCATCCCCAGGACTTGAAAGTGAAGTGATAGTGATAGTGATTGTGATCCCCAAAAACATTTAGTGCATACCCACCAGGACTTTAGCAGTGCACCCGTCCCACCTTTAGAAGTAAGTTACAGACGACCAGATCTTCGGATGCTGGAGAATTTTATTATCGAGGTAAGACTTAAAATGTGGCGGCTGTACTCGCACAAGCATTGATTTACATTAATTAGTAGTTTTGAAATAATTTAAGAAGCACGTTTGGTGTGTAAAGGCGCTAGCCGACATAATGCTTGTGCGAGTGCACCTGATAAATAGGGTGATGCTTTCGCTATTTTGTGCACTGCTATATGCTTAACGCTTATTAAACATTTATTTATATATTTACATAATTATATTTATTTATATTTTATATTTACACTTTATATTTATTTATATATAGCATGTATTATGTGGCTTATTTGTTTTGTTTGACGTTCTGTCGCCATTTTGGTTGCAGTATATATTTGGGAAGGACGAGCAGAATTGCGAAGATTGTAATCATAATGTAAATCAGTTAGGGAACGATAGGAAAGCTAGGGATGGATTTAAATTAGTTAGCTAGATTTGGATAGTTTTAAGACGACCCTTCAGGTCGCACTGGTAAGCAGAACCGGCGTCTGCTATCCGGTATTACGGATCCCTCCCCTCTCATTTTGCTTGTTGATCGGGTACACTCGAAAGTCAGCGCTAGGGATACCATTATTTACAACCCTGTTTTTAGTTTTTGTTTTGTTTTGTTCCAGTTTTTGTCAGATTTTTAGGTTTATTAGATTGTTAGAGTTTGTTAGGTTTGTTAGATTTTTAGGTTTGTTAGATTTTTATTTAGTTTTTATTTAGGGTGAATCAACTATGAAGTAAGAATAAATTAGGAGCACGACTATTTTTCGCGTTTAAACCCAATGTAGTACCTCCGGGTGGAGCATTGGGGACGTGGCCGCAAGTATAGCGGCCCTAATTCAAATTATAATGCCTTACAACTTGTTAAAAAAACCCTTGATATCCGTCTTCACTTACCTATATCTATTGGTTTCTTAAATGTAATGGACACAGGTTCCTCATGTTCCCTTATAAATAACGAAGGCATACAGCAATTATCTAAACAAACCATTAAAGTTCAAGTTGTTCCGGAAAAACTTCTATAAATTTAGCTGACGATAAACAAATACATGTAACGGGTTCCCTTAAACTAAAAATTAGAGTAGAATCACTTGAACGTGACGTTCCATTTTTGATCGTACCTACATTAGGATACCCATTTTTACTTGGCGTAGATTTCTGTAAACTTTTTAATTAATCGCTGTACTTTCAAGATTTTTCTTGGCAAACTTCCCTTAAAACAAATTCCTGTGCGTCTGCAGGAATATCTAATAAAATTTCTCTTACCGATTCCCAAAATGCAATTCTTAACTCTACAATCGACAAATTTCGTAAATTAAATACCTCTGAACTTGGTTGCGTTACTACTGCAACACATATTATCTCTACAGGTGATGCCCTCCCTTTTAAGCAACGTCAATATGCGCTATCGCCTGCATTACAACAGCATTTGCATTCCGAAATAGATAAAATGCTAGAATCTGGTGTTATCTCTTCCTCAAATTTGCCATGGATGTCTCCCGTGTTATTAGTCCGCAAGAAAAATGATAAATGGCGTGTTTGTTTTGACGGTAGAAAGCTTCATTCTGTAATTGTGTCGGACGCCTACTCTTTACCCCGTACTGATTCGATTTTAAGTCGGCTTCGAAACGCTAAATTTATCTCATCTATCGATCTTAGACAAGCTTTTCATCAGATCCCTCATGACTTATCTTTTCGCCAAAAAACTGCTTTTTGTGTTCTAGGTCGAGGTCTTTTCGAATATAATTTTTTGCCATTTGGTTTCTGTAACGCACCACAAACTTTACAACGTACTATGGATCAAACGTTAGGTCCTATCTTACAGCAGGAACGTGCCTTTGTATTTTTAGACGACATATTAGTTATTTCAAGTTCCTTTGAAGAGCATATCGCTACTCTCAATAAAGTTGCTGAACGCCTAAATGCAGCAAGTTATAAAATAAATTGGGAGAAATGTCAATTTTGCTGTTCTTCTCTTACATTTCTTGGTTTTATTATCGATGAAACTGGTTTACGAGCTGATCCTGCTAAAGTCGACGCGATTACTAAATTTAAAACACCCAAAACTGTCACAGAAATTAAACGTTTAATAGGAATTATTAGCTATTATCGCATTTTTCTACCCAACGTCTCAACTATATCTACATTCATCACCGCCCTAATTAAAAATAAAGAGATATCCCAATCTGTCGAATGGAATTTAGAAGCTCAGCAGGCTTTTGAACAAATTAGAACGTTAATCACTTCAGCACCTATCTTAATCTCGCCCAATTTTGATGAAAGATTTTATATACAAACCGATGCCTTACTTACTGGTTCAGGTGCAATGTTGTTTCAGGTGAGCAATAGTTTAGAACACCGTATCGCTTATGCAAGTCGTGCCTTAACTTCTGCTGAACAAAAATATTCAGCTAGCGAACGTGAACTACTAGGGGTTATCTTTGGTATTGGAAAATTTAGAGGATATGTTGAAGGTACACATTTCACGGTAATTACTGATTGTGCAGCCCTCACATGGTTAAATAACTTAAAACAACCCGCAGGTCGTTTGGCAAGATGGAACTTGCGTATCTCTCAATTTACCTTTGACGTTAGGCATAGACCTTGCAAATTAAATATCGTACCTGATGCCTTATCTCGTGATGTCGCCTCTCTTAATCTTCCATATATAATTCCCGATGTCTGGTAACTTAATATGATCAAGAAAGTTTCTGAAATTCCCCATAAATTTCCCACCTTCAGTGTAATAAATAATAGATTATATAAATTTGTTTCTTCCTCATTCCGCAAAATATCTAACATCCCTGAATGGAAACTTGTTGTCCCTACCGCTAACCGCGGTGAGGTTCTTAAATTGTGTCATGATGATCCTATAGCTGCTCATCTTGGTGTTACGAAAACCCTAGCCAAAATATCTGAGTTATATTATTGGCCTACATTAAAACAATCTGTCTGTCGTTATATTAGGAACTGTAAAATTTGTGGATCTCAGAAGAGGAGCTCTCAAGAGGCTCGTTTTGGTTTAATGGGTAACTTTAAACGTGTATCTTATCCCTTTCAATTAATATCGCTTGAATTATTAGGACCTCTTTTTCGATCGAAAGGTAACCAATATCTTTTAGTTGTCACCGATTGGTTTTCTAAATTTGTTATGGTGCAACCGTTACGTAAAGCCAGATCTGCCGCTATAATAAAATTCCTAGAGCAAAATGTATTTCTTATGTTTGGTGTTCCTCAAATTATTCTTTGTGACAATGGGACGCAATTTATCCAAAAGATTTTCAAAATTCCGTCAAGAGTTACAAAGCACAAAAAATTTGGTTTACCGCAAAATACCATCCCCAGGTAAACCCTACCGAAAGAGTAAATAGAGTCTTAATTACTGCTATCTCTTCATACATCGATTCAGACTATACTAGATGGGATGAAAATATCTTTAAAATTTGTCAAGCTTTGCGTACATCCAAACACGAAGCTACCCAATTTACCCGTCATTTCTTGTTTTTGGAAGATATACTCCAATCGATGGTAGCTATTATGGTTCAGTTCCGGACGATACTAACGTAATTGAATTTGACGAAAAAGTACGCTGGGACAAAGACCAACAATCATTATCTTCTATCTTTGACGACGTTAGAAAAAATTTGCTAAAAGCTTACGAAAAAAGTAAGGACCACTATAACTTGCGTATACGAAATATTTCCTTTGCCTTAGGCGAACATGTTTGGAAAAAAAATTATGTCTTATTGGATGCAACTAAAAAATTTTCTTCAAAATTAGCCCCTAAATTTATTCTATATAAGGTTACTCGTGTTGTTAGTCCACTTATCTACGTATTTCAAGATGCTGAAGGAAAACGCCAAGAAAGGTAACATATTAAAGATCTTAAACCATTTTCTGCTGACCCAAATGCTAATTAAATTTTTCACGTTTCATTTCTTTAACGATTTACCTAATGTTTCTGTCCCTACTATGAATTAGACACTTAATTTCTTCATTCCTCCTCTTATACAGCACCTACCTTTTACACGTTTGGCTTATTTACCTTAAACTAGCTATCTTCTTGCTACTTGTTGACTTTTCCTTGAATTTTTTGTTAGTCATATATCGGTTTATTGTCTAGGTCCACCAGTATAACTCTGTCGCTTCATTTAATTAATCCTCGCACCTTTTTTACAACAGATTATTTTGTTTTTAACATTTATCTTACATCGTTTAATTTTGTGGTGATTGTCGTAACTTTGGTTGAAATAACTCATTGAATTTTTATAATTGGTTTTAGTTGATGTTTTAAGTGGATGGTTTTTTTCTTTGGGCTCACTTAGGAAACGCGGCATATGCCATTGTATGAAATAGTCCATATTCACAGTTGCAAAATACTTGGGCTTTCTATTTCATGCGTTTTTCCTCTGAATTATTACGGTCGACCACTTTATCCCATATCATTACTTGTTTTCTTTTTCTACTAAGTTACCAAAACATAAAAACATTTTTTTGTTGTTTTTATTGAACTTCGTGGTGAGGTGCTATCGCTTTTTATTGATACCTTATCGAATTCTCGGTTGTTTTTAGCATATTGACACAGTGTGTTTGTATTTAACTGCTTATAGTTAGGCATTCTTGAGTGTTTATGGCGTTACCGTTTCTAAAAATTACCTTGCAACAGTTGGTTTTTTGTATGAAGGTATCGGTGGTGATACTTTTAAGTTGTTGTTTCAACTGTTGTCTGATTTTCTTATCGTAGTGGATGCACTCGTTAGGAAAATGATTGTACTAGTTCTCTTAAGAGTCTAGTAATTTTTTTAACTTATGATGTATGTTGCGGCGAATCCGACCCTACCCCTTTATACGTCACAAGAACAACAAACAAGAATAGACTAGCACCCCTACGAGAATCGGTCCCAGACGCTTGCACGGTCAAGATGCTCTGTTCACTTACAGCTAAATATACTTGCTTTACTTAAAACATTTAGTTATTTTTACAATTGTATATATTACAAATAAATTCGGGAAATCGGGAATAAATAATAACAGATAAACAATAACAAATAAATCAGAAACCCTCATTAAATTAAATCAATAAAATAAACAAAGATAATAAAATAGAGTGAAACCGCGCATCCCCAGGACTTGAAAGTGAAGTGATAGTGATAGTGATTGTGATCCCCCCCAAGAACATTTAGTGCATACCCACCAGGACTTTGACAGTGCACCCCCATCTTCCCCTTAGAAGTAAGTTACAGTTAGATGTAGGCAGACGACCAGATCTTCGGATACTGGAGAATTTTATTATCGAGGTAAGACTTAAATTGTGGCGGCTGTACTCGCACAAGTATTGTTAAAATTGTACAAATACAAACATTTCTTGACGATTACAATAAATTACTTAAAACTGGTGCATAACAAAAGCAAACTTTTAAGTTTAAATCCATTTCTTGATCCACTTACAAAAATTATTAGAGCTGGTGGTCGTTTGGAAAACTCCAACTTTAATTTTCTTAAAAAACAGCCAGCTGTTTTACCTTCAAAACATTATTTTTCTACCGTAATTGCTCAACACGAACATGTAAGACTGTTACACGTTGGTCCGCAGGCCTTATTGGCCTCAATTAGAGAAAGATTCTGGCCTATATCTGGCCGAAACTTGGTGAAAAAGGTCGTGCATGACTGTGTACGATGCTTTCGTTTTAACATAAAACCTGAACAACACATAATGGGAAATCTTCCAAATTCCCGTACAACGCCTATGCGTCCATTTTATTACTCCGGTGTTGACTACGCTGGCCCATTTTCCCTTCGTGACAGAAAGGGTAGAAACTTCAAAACAACTAAGGCTTACGTGTCTTTGTTTGTCTGCTTTACCACAAAGGCTATTCATTTGGAAGTCGTTAGTGACCTTACAGCTGAATGTTTTTTAGCTGCTTTGCGCCGTTTTATGGCTAGACGTGAAAAATGTGCTGTTATATTTTCTGACAATAGTACCACCTTTGTGGGGGCAAATAATGAAATTAAAAAATTTGTTGACATCTGCTACACTAAAATTTCTAGTGACCTCTCTGATGATGGAGTTCAGTGGAAATTTACTACACCTCGTACGCCACATGTCGGTGGTTTATGGGAGTCAGGCGTGAAATCCGTGAAACACCATTTAAAGCGTGTGATGGGTGACGCGTCAATTACATTTGAAGAATTTTGTACGGTTCTTTGTCAAATAGAGGCTTGCCTAAATTCCAGGCCCCTTTATCCTTTAACACAAGACCCTAATGATACCAATCCTCTTATCCCTGGTCACTTTTTGATCGGCGAACCTTTGTGCACAATACCAGATCCGAACTTGTTCACTTAAATGAAAAACGATTATCGAGATTTCAGCGAATGCAACAGCTTACACAACACTTTTGGTCCAGGTGGTCAAAAAACTATATATCTCGAACTTACAAACACGCGTTAAATGGAAAGAAAATTTTCCACAACTTTTAAAACCTGGCACACTTGTCATCATTAAAGAAGACGGTCTTCCACCTCTCAAATGGCGGCTTGAAAGGATCATTGAAGTTTATTACGGACTTGATGGAATAATTCGTAGTGCAACTATCAAAACCACTTCGGGCAACTTTAAACGTCCTGTAGTGAAACTTTGTGTTCTACCTAATCAAATCTCCTAACGAGATGTTTATTTTAATGCTTTTGACATTCATTATTGTATTTCTTTTGTTACAAGCATTTACATATTGAAAGTGTAGTTACTTTTATGAACTTTAATTTATGTGTGCCTATGTGGTTTAAACACTTTACAAACTTTTATGGTTTTCATACTTCTTTTGAAACCTTAGATGATTTCAAGGAGGGCGGCTTATGTTGCGGCGAATCCGACCCTACCTCTTTATACGTCACAAGAACAACGAACAAGAATAGACTAGCACCCCTACGAGAATCGGTCCCAGAAGCTTGCACGGTCAAGATGCTCTGTTCACTTACAGCTAAATATACTTGCTTTACTTAAAACATTTAGTTATTTTTACAATTGTATATATTACAAATAAATTTGTGTACTTTACGTGAAATTCTAAAAAATGTCACTTTAATCACAAACAATGTACTTTAACTTGTCTGATTAGTATAGCAGGTGGTCCTTCAGACCGACCTGTGTTTAATAGCGACAATACTCTACCTACTCTCGGACGCTTGTCCAAAACTCTACTTTTTCTTATCATGCTGTCTCCGTTTCTAAAGATATAACCAAAACCTGATAAAAAATAAACATGATAATTATACCCAAATGTCCAATATGCACGAGAAACCCCACACACCATTAATACAGTCACTGCTTATCTTCATAATTATGTGCGGATATTCGGGAAATCGGGAATAAATAATAACAGATAAACAATAACAAATAAATCAGAAACCCTCATTAAAATAAATCAATAAAATAAACAAAGATAATAAAATAGAGTGAAACCGCGCATCCCCCCCAGGACTTGAAAGTGAAGTGATAGTGATAGTGATTGTGATCCCCCCCAAGAACATTTAGTGCATACCCACCAGGACTTTGACAGTGCACCTCATCTTCCCCTTAGAAGTAAGTTACAGTTAGATGTAGGCAGACGACCAGATCTTCGGATGCTGGAGAATTTTATTATCGAGGTAAGACTTAAATTGTGGCGGATGTACTCGCACAAGCATTGATTTACATTAATTAGTAGTTTTTGAAATAATTTAACAAGCACGTTTTGTGCGTAATGGCGCTAGCCGACATAATGCTTGTGCGAGTGCACCTGATAAATAGGGTGATGCTTTTGCTATTTTGTGCACTGCTATATGCTTAACGCTTATTAGACATTTATTTATATATTTATGTAATTATATTTATTTATATTTTATATTTACACTTTATATTTATTAGCATGTATTGCACTATTTTGTGGAATATTTGTTTTGTTTGACGTTGTGTCGCCATTTTGGTTGCAGTATATATTTGGGAAGGAAGAGTAAAATTGTGAAGATTGTAATCATAATATAAATCAGTTAGGAAATGATAGGGAAAGTTAGGGATGGATTTAAATTAGTTAGCTAGATTTGGATAGTTTTAAGACGACCCTTCAGGTCGCACTGGTAAGCAGAGCCGGCGTCTGCTATCCGGTATTACGGATACCTCCCCCTCTCATTTTAGCTTGTGTCTTGTTGATCGGGTACACTCCAAAGTCAGCGCTAGGGATTACCATTATTTCCAACCCTGTTTTTAGTTTTTGTTTTTAGTTTTTGTTTCAGTTTGTCAGATTTTTAGGTTTGTTAGATTGTTAGAGTTTGTTAGGTATGTTAGATTTTTAGGTTTGTTAGATTTTTATTTAGCTTTTTGTTTAGAGTGGATTAACTATGAGGTTAGAATGAATTAGAAACACGATTATTTTTCGCGTTTAAACCCAATGTAGTACCTCCGGGTGGAGCATTGGGGACGTGGCCGCAAGTATAGCGGCCGTTATTCAAATTATAATGCTTCCGTTTCTGCCCTATCTTTCATTCGGTAGACCTGTTCTTATCCCGGAACACCCGTCTACTGTTACGGCTACTTTTGATTGATAAGTTGCCTTCAATGTAATAATAACTGGTAGGGGATAATCTTGGTAGTTACCATTATAAATTGTGCCCTGGACTAGCTCATATGAGGTCGCACAAAACTCTACACAAAAGGGGGATAAGTTAGTGGGTTGACGCAAGAAAAGTTTTACAACACTTACAGGTTTTAACGAATATATTTAATCAGTATAACATTAGGAGAAAACAAATTTGTTAGATTCTTACCTTATCTAATAATAACCAGCTGGTGTACGCCTGAACTTGTTTCTTATGAGTACCTACAGAATTTACATTCAATATACGCATTTATACATATTGTAAAATGCAACACAGTAAAACAATCTTATCAAGATGATCCAAGACTATTTATAATTACATAATATACCTTACTTTGCCTAAAGGATCTGCTCAGCTTGGCGACCTGAATATACTTCGGTGGATACGGATGCACAGAATGGAATTGCAAGCAATCAATATACAACGAGAGCGTTGAATTTTTGTAGCCACCACCAGGCTGCACGCACAGACTCCAATTGCAAGGTTACTTTTAATTGCGACCTGAACTTGAAATCTTTTCCCGAAGGTCGAAACCTACGAAAACAATTTGCTAAAACAATTGACTAAGTTTGGGTGCAACACCCTTTTGTGTTATTATTAAAATTTTTGTTGTTAATAAAAAAACATATATAAAAAAGTCAACGGCCATAGTTCTGTAATGCAACTTACACAAATTAATTATTAGGAAGGTAAACACTGTATTTGAAAATTTCGTGATTAATAAATAAATTAATTATTTTGATTTATTTACCTTTTCTAGATTGAAGCAATGATCAGAGAAGTGTGAGCGTTATAATAATTCTGCAGAAAAGGTTTCTTATAACGGCCTCTAGTCGCTGCCAACAATGGCGGTCAAAGTAGATTCGTAAAATCCCCAATAAACGGGTGGTCCAAGTTTCCAACGGCTAAACCACAAGCCAGACGATGTCTTCATGCACCAAACGGAAACTCGTGTAAAAGTTGCAAGTATAAAAATCCCAAATTGGACAAGCTCAAATACAGCTATCAAAAATACCTGAAACCACGTTTCTACCACGACCTTCTTGTCTAACAGCGAACTTTCAAATGTCCCACCGACCATCCACGATCGCACCAGGTTGGCTGATTACCGAAACACGAATTAGAACATTCAAAAATGACCAATTAAGAATTAACACGCTCTAGTCAGATCGCTCAAATCCAATAACAATCACGATTATACGGAATACACCACTCAAAACAAAAATACACTAGGCAACATTTTTAAGGAATGACCTCCAATTTCATTCAGGATTACCAACAAATAAAGCACGAAATTGATTGTATTCTTCGACTTATCAACCAGTGATAACATCAAGGACTTTGCATTAAATTACTAATACAAATAATTGTATTGTTTGAAATGATTTTCTTAAAGCCAAAAAAACCTGTAACACTACCACATAAGTGTGATTTTTTCCTCACTCCGGGATACTGACCACATTGGCTGGTTAAGTAATGCTTTTCTATTCACCTTTTCTGTCTCTTTTGCTTAATGCGAGCCCTTCCTCTATTCCCTTCTACCTGGAAGTGTCTCTTATGCATTCCAAAGTGCCCACCTCCCTCTTTCTAGCTTTCCTGCATCTCTATTGTCTTTTAATTTCCGTTAGTCACCGTGTAGTTGCGCGGGTGATTTTTACAGGCATTATAATTTGAATTAGGGCCGCTATACTTGCGGCCACGTCTCCAATGCTCCACTCGGAGGTACTACATTGGGTTTAAACGCGAAAAATAATCGTGCATCTTATTAATCCTAACTTCATAATTAATCCACCCTAAATAAATTTCTAAATAAAAATCTAACAAACCTGAAATCTAACAAACCTAACAAACCCTAACAATCTAACAAACCTAAAAATCTGACAAACTGAAACAAAACTAAAAACAAAAACTAAAAACCGGGTTTAAATAATTGTATACCTAGTGCTGACTTTGGAGTGTACCCGATCAACAAGACACAAGCAAAAATGAGAGGGGGAGGGATCCGTAACACCGGATAGCAGACGCCGGCTCTGCTTACCAGTGCGACCTGAAGGGTAGTTGTAAAACTATCCAAATCTATCTAACTAATTTAAATGGATTCAAATTTCTAAGCATTCGCCAAATATTTTAATACAAAATCCAGTTATTTTGCCTGCTCTATATATTTAGAAATTCGTCCTCCCTAATCTAAGTAATTTATCTTATCTTTCTCCTAAATCCATCCCTAGCTCTCCCTATCATTCCCTAACTGATTTATATTATGATTACAATCTTCACAATTCTACTCTTCCTTCCCAAATATATACTGCAACCAAAATGGCGACAGAACGTCAAACAAAACAAATATGCCACAAAATACTACAATACATGCTAATAAATATAAAGTGTAGATATAAAATATAAATAAATATAATTATATAAATATATAAATAAATGTATAATAAGCGTTAAGCATATAGCAGTGCACAAAATAGCAAAAGCATCACCCTATTTATCGGGTGCACTCGCACAAGCATTATGTCGGCTACCGCCATTAAGCACAAAACGTGCTTGTTAAATTATTTCAAAACTACTAATTAATGTAAATCAATGCTTGTGCGAGTACAGCCGCCACAATTTAAGTCTTACCTCGATAATGAAATTCTCCAGCATCCGAAGATCTGGTCGTCTGCCTACATCTAACTGTAACTTACTTCTAAGAGGAAGATGGGGTGCACTGCTAAAGTCCTGGTGGGTATGCACTGAATGTTCTGTGGGGGATCACGATCACTATCACTATCACTTCACTTTCAAGTCCTGGGGGGGATGCGCGGTTTCACTCTATTTTATTGTCTTTGTTTATTTTATTGATTTAATTTAATTAGAGTTTCTGATTTATTTGTTATTGTTTATTTGTTATTATTTATTCCCGATTTTCCGCGCATAATTATGAAGATAGGCAGTGATTGAATTAATGGTGTGGGGGTTTCTCGTGCATATTGGACATTTAGGTATAATTATCATGTTTCTTTTTTATAATCAGGTATTGGTTATATCTATGCTCGTATCCTTACTCACGCCAAGTCAATCTAAAATTTTTCAATCCTCCCAACAACCCCACCGAATTTTACACGCGGTTGTCATTGTCTAATCACGCGACCCTTCCCGCGAATTCTTTTAAGGCTGCCCAGAACGCTTTCTGGTTAACCACTTCCCCGACTTCCTCTAGGCTCTTTGGCCATGCCAGACCTAGGATAACTAGTTTTCTATCAGCCAACCCTCGATATCCCGCCTCAAGCGGGCATTCGAACAGCACGTGCTCTGCGCTTTCCGCGTCCTCACCGCATTCGCAGCGGTCGCTGTTGGTTAAACCGAACCTTTGTAAATACGCCTTTAGGGCGCCGTGCCCTGTTATCAACTGCACAATTTTGTGATCGAGCTTAACCTCGATCTAACCTCTAGCTTCTATGCTCGGTATGAATTTGTGGGCCAACCTGTCCGTGGCAGCGTTGTTCCACCTCTCTTCCCATTGTCGAATTGATTTTTCGCGCAGCTTTTTTTTAATTAAAGACCTCGGTATCGACGAATGTGATATCCGAAAGTCGCCCGTCGCGGCCTCTTTAGCTAATTCGTCAGCCCTATCATTTCCTACGTTACCATCGTGCGACCTAACTCAACAGAACTTTAAACGTCGAAACTCGAGCGCTGTATGCGCTATTCTCCAGACATTCGCCTGGAGGTCTGTCGAGGTGTTCATGTTAGTTAATGACCGTCAGCGCTGATTTACTGTCGCTGATTATATAATAATCGTCTCTGCCCGTGTGATTTATTATGTAATCGATAGCCTCTCGTATGGCTACCAATTCGCACTGGAAGATAGTGCTCCAGTTCGCGAGTTTGGTTTGAAACCGAAACATCTCCCTTTCCTGCTTAAACACGACAAACGCCGCGCCTGCTTGCCCGTCATCCATACGTGAACCGTCCGTGTAAATTCTGATACCCGTCGCGTCCCGATCACCTTCGACAAACTCGATTCCTCTAATATCGGCCGGATGCCCTAACTCTGATACGACAATCTTTTTCTCTGCCTCCCTATTGCCAAGACAAATGTCTTCGATAATTTCGCGTATCTACTAACCTTCTATCTCGAAACTCCCTAACGACATATTCGATAGGGAGAGTCTTGCTGATAACCAGGACCGCCTTCGTGGAGGTGGTCCTGTACGCCCTCGCCGACTTCACCGCGGTTATGCGTTGAACGCCCGTCAATTGACGCATCTCTCGAACTTTGCAACCTTACGCCCTTACAGATGCTGCGTAGAGCATTGCCGGCTTTATCGCTCCGGCATAGACCGTCTTCAGCGAATCGCCTTTAAAACCCCAGTTTATTTTTGCCGCCGCCATCATTTTATTTGATAATTCGCCGCCTTTGCTTTTTACGTGTTGTACGTGCGCTTTCGAATTTAATTTATTGTCTATTTACGTGATGGCGTCTTTGAACGGGATTTTCTCCCCTCCTAGCTCTAGCATACGGGGTCGCTGTCCCGGTTTCGTCCCGAAATATAGTGCTTCCGATTTTGACGTATTAAATTTCAATTTTACCTCCCGCGACCATTTGTGCAATTTATTTAGCGCCTCGTTTGGGTTTGTTCGCATGTCCATTAATAATCGCGATCTGATAATTAAAAGCGTGTCATCCGCAAACCCAACGATTGAACATCCTGCGGGCAACTTGACCCTAAAGATGCTCTCATATAACAACTTTCAAAAAGTGGGACCAGAGCATGACCCCTGCGGGCACCCTCTTTCCACCTCGCGCGACAAAACTTCACCCGGAATTTCAACCTGTGCCAGTCGCCCCGAGAAATAGCTCTTGACTAACGACATCAAGTTCCGCGAACAACGCCTACGATCTAACTCGCAAACGATTAATGGCCACCAGGCAGCATCAAATGCTCCTGAAATGTCCAAAGCAACAACACAGTACCCTTTAGCATCTCTCGCCTGCTTAATTTCCCCGGCAACGAATTCTAGTGCGTCGATAGTCGACTTTCCTTCTATAAAACCGAACTGTCGGTTATTAAAACCACCGCTGTCTTGCACTAAGTGCTCAAGTCGCGTAGTCATAACGCGATCCAAAGCTTTTCCCAGCACCGGTAGCAAGCTAATTGGACGATAGCTGCCCGGATCTGACGCATCCGCTTTTTTAGGTTTAGGGATAAATTTCACGTTCTGGACTTTCCAGCAACGCGGAAATACGCCCCTCTCTAAACAAAGATTAAACAACCCGGCAAACACACACGGGGCTAACAGGCACGCCTTCAGAGCTGCGTCCGAAGTGATTCCGTCATGCCCCGGTGCGTTCTTAGGGTTCATCTTCCTAAGAGCCCTTACGACTTCGTGAACTAAGATTGCCTTATCGGCACCTGTTCCTTGCGCCTCAATAGCTTCCCGACGTACTAAATCGTGCAATCCCTCATCCTCCTCGGGATTATCTGATGGGAAAAATTTCTGTAATAAATACTCCGACGTGGTTTTAAAACCTTCAGTGTATTCGCCATTTGTTTTCTTTATATTACCGACCGCGATTTTCTGTTGTTTACCTCTTATTACGCGGTATGCGGTACCCCACGGTTTCTTCTCGGAATTTGGCGTGCAGAATTCTTTAAATTTATTTGTTCGCGTTTCTTCTATTAATATTTTATATTCGCGGTTACTTTGATTATATTCGAGTCTCCGTTGTTCTCTTATTTTTCCCGAGGCGCATTGATAGCGGCGCCTTAGGTTACGCGTTTCTGCCCGCTTGGTGGTTAGTTCGGGAGTCCACCAGGGTACGCTGTCTTTAAATGTTTTCTTTCGCGGCTTGGAGTACGACGACGCGTCTACCACATTTTTTCGCGAGTGTTTCTATTTCGTCTGCCTCTTGGCAGTTTAATAGCTCGTTTTCGAGCGCAGGAATGTTTTCGCCAAATTTTTCTTTAAACCGTTCCTAATTTGCTTTTTTATTACAGAACCGCGGAAAGATAGTTAGTTGCTCGTTCGTTTCTTTTCTCGTCATCGATATCCTAAGTAATTAATTGTTGGTCAGAGAGCGTTATCTCGTCCGGCCTAAGTTCCCAATTATAAATTATTTCTAGCATCTCGTGCGAGGCTGCAGTAATATCTATAAAACTGCTGCCTCTATGCCCCTTAAACGTAGGTAAATCATTAGTGTTTATCACACTAAGATCCCACTCCGCAAAAAGATCAGCAACCTGCCAGCCCCTATCGTCTTCGATAGGGCTACCCCATAACGGCGACTTAGCATTAAAGTCCCCTCCAATTATTAGTTTTTTATTCCTTCCAATTTTGCGAAAATTACCTTCGATTTGATTTATTAAGTCCTCGGTTTGAGGATTTTCCCGCCGGGAGTCGACTGGAGGAAAGTACACGCTTATCACGTAAAACGTGTTTGTCCCGGTTTTTATTTCCGCGGTGGTTATAAATTCATTAGACAAATTATTTAGTAAAATACCGGCACACGTCCCATTATTTATTATTATTCCGCTGCGCGGTCGTTCGTTATTCGCGTTTAACACGGTAACCCCCCTCCCAAAACCTGTTATTTTGTGGCAATACAGGTGCGGTTCCTGTATGAACCCGATGTCAATTTCATTTTCTTTTATTATTTTGACGAAATTATTGGTGGCCCCTTTACCCTTGCCTAAATTAATCTGCGCGCATTTGATTTTCGAGCTCCTCAGAACATCATCTAATGGCCTAGGATCCATAGTCGATGTTCCTGGTGATGACTGCCTTCAACCGCTGCATCGTGGGGCACTGGCTGGACTTCGCATCATGACGAGTGTCGACCCTAACGCTACCAACCCTGTCGTTCGACCTCGCACAGACAACACAACAAGAAACTGCCCGTCTACAGCTCTTGAACCCATGCCCCACTTCGGCGCAGTTACCGCAAAACTGCACCCGCTCCTTACACTCTGTGGACCTGTGGCCGAACTCGTAGCAACGGAAGCACTGGATCATTGAAAAATGATCCCGAGCCCAAACCCTACGCCAACCCAAACAAACTGCCTCCGACAAAAAACACCTCCTAGCCGCCGGCGAAACCTCAAAAACGACGCTGGCCAACGGATCTCTGGGTCCCCTGCCATCAAACCGGAACTTCTCCTTCACCTCCTCCTCGAACCTAATCCCCCTGAAGCGGGGGTTCTGAACAATCAGCCTCTGCTGGAGCTTTTCTTGCTTCATCTCCCTCTCTACCCCAGGGAGCACGATGCGCGGCCTCCTCTTCCCGATGGTCCTGTAAGACTCTGACAAGCCCCACCTACTGTCGACTGCAAACGCCTGTCATCCTCCTTACCAGCACACTCGACAACAACGCCACCCCTACGCGTCCGACGTGCTCCGACAACTTCAAACCCATCCTTGACCGGGTCAACCTTCCTCTTCAACGTCATCATGACGTCGTCCTTTATCCCTGGGTTGGCGTCAACACGAACTGCGACCGTCGACGCTGCCTTCCTAACCACTGCTCCAGCATAGGACATCACACCCCTTTGTCTCCTCTGCCCTACCACAACCTGCTCAGTGTGCGCCGCTGCCACCTTCGCCACAGCCTCCTTCACTTCGCCACGCAACATCCTGAGACCCCTAACCATCCCTAATAGCTGATTCGCAACGTCTCGGAACTCGTCCGCGGCGTTGCGAATCACCTTCCTGTCGTCTACGGTGATGGTCGCTAAAGTGGCAGGAACCCGCTTATGTATAAAGCCGTGCGCCCTCCTCGCACGGAACATCAAGAGATGCAGCTCGTCTAGGTCGCTAGCAGCAACGCTTCCGTTGCTGCCAGTCGACCCACGACGCTGTCCTCTCGACGTTGCGGGCGACTCAGGCTCGGCTTTACACACAAGGGGCGCCGGCCCCTCCGACTCCACCACCGCAGACCCAAACTCCCTCTACGACGTACCTACCTCCCCGTCGGACTGCGACACCAACCTCTGTACCGACCACGAGCTCCTTCTCTCCGACCTTCTCAACCGACCCAGCCTCCGACAGCTCACTCCTGACCGGCTCCGACCGCCCACCCTTCTTCTTCTTCGGCAACGGCTCCTCATCTCGATGGACAACCATGCTGAAAATCAAATAGCAAAACAACAAAGACAAACAAATCCCAGATCAAAATGCCCTAGCGACGCTAAATAAATTCAAAGCTAAGATGTATAGCTAAACGGCAAAACAACAACAAGTACAGAACAAAAGCGCTGCTCCAATAAAAGGCGAAGATTTCAAATGACCCTTAAACTTCTCTGTATTTATTTAAATTTTTAAAAACGACCAAATGAAATATCAAATTTATCAGAACTAAAATAAACACTAACGTCAAAATAACAAGGAGGACAAAAAAGATAGCAAGCCCAATAATTATAGGCAATTAAAAATCTACTATAACAAAACTGTATTTATTTAAAATTCAAACTAGCAAATTACCTCGAAAACAAATTTATAAAATACCGAACTTTACATTTAAATTTAGAAACAAACTAATTAAAACACGCGTTATTGGAATGCGGTACCGGAAGCACTCACTTCTTATTTACTCAGTGTTTACTCGACCTAGAAATGTTACACCACTAATTATACCTAAAAATCGACTTTAAGGAATCTTAAAGTACACGTGTTTTTAAAAAATGGAATATATATATTCAAATTATTTTAAAATTTACGGTTTTTAGTTATTTGTTTGATTAAAAAAGGGCCTAGATTTTGGTTTTTAAATTGTTATTTTATTACATGCACTTTATATAATTTTCCCGAACTTATTTGCTGGTTTTACGCTGTTTTAGCCCGTTTTATTAGGTTTTTTCAATAAATTTATTAGAACGCCTTTTTAAATTATTTTGAATTTATTTTTGGTTATTTATTTAGTAGCTTTTAGATTTATTAACCCGAAATTTAAGTTGGTTTATTTTAAAACGCGGATTTTAGTTAAATTTTAAGTTAAAACGCGGATTTTAGTTAAATTTTAAGTTAAAACGCGATTTATTTACTATTTATTCGGTTTAAATTTTTGTTTTTATTACTGCCCTATGTATTAAAATTAACGTCATACAATAACAAAAGTATAATACACTAAATATAAACGCTTAAAATATAATAATAGATCCTACATAAAAATTTACATGTAGCTTTGTAGTCAGGAGCTCTGCAAAAGACGTCCGCTCACTTCAAGCGCTAACTAGCAAGTCGGTTTTTACAGACACGCGGACCACATCTCTGGGAATCTTTCGTGAGGTCATGCGGTGCTGCTGTCAGCGCACTTGGCCGCTAACAGTGTATATATGTATGAGTGTGTGAATGTGTTATTATTTCATCTTATTCACTATAATACGATAGTATTTATCAACTTACCTTGTGTAATTAACTACCTAAATATTTATATAGTAATGAATGTTCCTGGAAAATGGTCAGGTATAAGTAAAACAACTCAATTTGTTTGTTGGTTTCGTTGGTTTTCATGTATTTTCATGCTTTACGCGTTTCGGTTCCAAATAACCATTTTCAAAATAGCAGCTAAAAATTACATTGTTATAAATACTATAAAATTATACACTATAAACATATACTTGCACTAAAATATTTTTAAATAAATAACAGATACATTATGACTATTGTAAGTCGTAAAGGTTTAGATATGTTATACCGAATGACTAGATTAAGTTAACTGGTTAGAACAAATAATCTGTTATTGTTGATAATTAAAACATGTATACTATTGGAGCAGATTGTAGTATGAGAAATGTGAATTACTTCAAAGCGTATTCTTATTGAGGCGCCACAGGTTACTATTTATTTTGTATTAGTCTGTAGTAAATGTTAGTGAATTGTTCATGGTCCGACTTGGAATTTACGGAGTGTCTATCGCGTTGTATGTGAATGGTTTCTAAAATATTTCTTTTATTATCGTTTGTTTCAGTACCTAAAACCTTAACATTCTTAAAATCGAAATTGTGTGATGTTTCTATTGCATGGTTAGCAAGTGCTGTGCATTTTTTATTATTTGTTTGGATTGAGTATTTGAGTATTTTTTTATCTTCCTAACGTTTGGTATTTACGATCAGACGTAGGAATTGTTTTTTGAATATTGAGTGAAAAAGCTAACCTGATGATAGGAACGAAATTGGTTAGGTTAGTAATATAAGAAATTAGTAAGATGGTACTGTTGGTAAATTTGTTAATTCACAACCATGTCATAAACAAGTTTTGATGTGTATTGTTTATTAAGCCAGAGTGACAGCACATAAAAATTTGCTAAAGTGCAGAGTAATTCGCTCTTTTGAACATTTTGAAATTTGGGCATTTCTTGCCGAAGTAAAACAGTTTAAATGCAACGCTTATGTACGTATGCACTTAGAAAACTGTAATGTTAGCTTTAGTTATATATAGTATATATGCTAGGCGACTTGTCGCATTTGTTCTAGTTTTAGTAGTGTTTCATGCTCTCCAACAAATTTGGGCTGTCGATTATAACTGCGCCACATTAAACACTCGTGTGTGCATTTATAAATGTAGTTCAAAGACAATGGGGCTACACATTCCGTTTCCTGGTAATTCGGAAGACATGTTATCGGTTGGAAAAAACCAGGTGGCGCTTAAAATTAACATTTTCTAGAATTTAAATTAGGGTTTATGTAGGTTAGTTAGGATTTAAATTTTAAGCTTTTGCCGTGCTAACAGTCTTTTTCTTTTTTTAAGATTTTATCTTTTATGGCTTTGTCGCGATTGTTACATGCCGAAAATCGGCTATGTATCATTTTTTGGTTTTAGTTTTAAATAAGTGACTGAAATCGCGCCAATACTTTAAAAAAGGACTTGTGCATTTCCGTCACTTGGGACAGTTGCGTCCGCGCTGAGAATGCGCAGACGTGGAGTGGGGAAGGAAGTGCGCGTTTTTCGACACGAGGGGACTAGTAAACGAGACGACGAACAGTGAAGTTCACCGGTGTCTTTTATCTTGTCTTTTCTCTTTTAGAATGTAGGTTTCCCTTTATCTCTTGCCCTATCGTACTTCTACCTGTATCCCACCGTACCGCTGCAGATAGATGAGGGAAGACAGAAAATCTGATTTCAACGAGGGCGATGCTCGACCCACGCCCAACCAACGCCGAGATCCACAAGGAAGAGCTCCACATTTTACGTGAGTACATTTTATCTATTTTCTTTGGGCGCCTCATTATCACAATAAATATTTTTGGTATGTGATAACAATTTGAGACGCAATTCTGACATAATATCTTGTTGCGCAATATTATGTACGTGTTTATTATGTTTCCAACTGTCGTAGTGGCTCTTTTCAATTATGCCGGGACTTTAACGGTTATACCTTAGACTATAACAGTCGCGTGCATTATAACAGTGGCGCCTGAACGTTTTTTTTTGAAAAATTTGGCTATGTATCATTTTTTGGTTTTAGTTTTAAATAAGTGACTGAAATCGCGCCAATACTTTAAAAAAGAACTTGTGCATTTCCGTAATTTGGGACAGTTGCGTCCGCGCTGAGAATGCGCAGGCGTGGAGTGGGAAAGGAAGTGCGCGTTTTCCGACACGAGGGGACTAGTAAACGAGACGACGAACAGTCAAGTTTACCGGTGTCTTTTATCTTGTCTTTTCTCTTTTAGGATGTAGGTTTCCCTTTATCTCTTGCCTTATCTATTGCCTTATCGTACCTCTACCTGTATTCTACCGTAGCGCTGCTGATGGGAGAGGGAAGACAGAAAATCTAGTTTTAACGAGGGCGATGCTCGACCCACGCCCAACCAACGCCGAAATCCACGAAGAAAAGCTCCACATTTTACGTGAGTACATTTATCTATTTCCTTTGGACGCCTCGTTATCACATTAAATATTTTTGGTATGTGATAACAATTTGAGACGCAATTATGAAGTAATATCTTGTTGCGCAATATTATGTACGTGTTAATTATGTTGCCAACTGTCGTAGTGGCTCTTATCAATTACGCTGGGACTTTAACGGTTATACCTTAGACTATAACAGACGCGTGCATTATAACAATATATATATATATATATATATATATATATTGCTGTGAAACCACCAAAATCCGGGTACTCCGCTTTTCGAATCGAGCCCCAACGAATTGGATGTCAAGAATGCTGTGAATCCTAAAAAAAAGTTATTCATTACCTTAACTGTGTTGGTCCATTGACTTTCTTCTGTTAATCGCCTCGGCTGCTCCTCTAGATAGCTTTCATCCTCATACATAAAAAAAATAAACACATTCCCACCACAAACATCAACTTTAACTCTATTTACATCAATATTCACAATACATTAAAATTTCAAAATTAATATTCAGCATAAATTTTAATATCGGAAAATTTCAAAATTAAATTTATTGTCATTTTAATGTGCATCCAGAATTAAAGTCCTTGTAGGATGCCTACTAATTACTATAACAATATATGCAGAGTACAAAGGGAGCATCTACCACCCCTTTACGTTAATTAACCAGGTTCGTCTAATTGAGCTCAAAGACATACCCAAATTTTCATCATAATCCAGAACATCAATACTAAATACCCTTTTCTACTTAAACAAGCAAATTTCACCTTAAAATTAAAATATTATTGTTAGTACCATTTCACTACTGTCCATTTTGAGTAAAACAATTATAAAGTTATTCAACACACACAACAATATCAAAGTTCAAACAAAATAGTATAATTTACCTGAAGGTTACTTGCACTCGTAGCTTCCATGTACATCGTCCCTTTGTTAATTACACCATTCCAACTGGGTTATATTTATGGCTCCTGATTCTCAACGCTTTAAAAATTTTCTCCATCACCATTTATTTAAAGTTGTTTCAGGGCTTTTCCGGAACTAATCAGTGTATATCTGAACCTTGTTTTGTGGATCCAGACCCGTTTATGCACCATTTAAGTATTAATACCCCCGAAAAATAACAAAGAACTTCATACTTCTTTCACCAATATACGCCAAAACTGCCTACTTTTGTGTATATATTTGTCGTTGTAAAATTTTACCAATTGGTACAGTGATACTAAACTTTATTACCTTGTATCTTCTTTTCTAAGTGCACTAACGTACATTCATTGTAGCACGTAAAGAACAAGCTGTTTTAAATCACATAATATTCGAGCAAACTGTTTAAATTATTTAATATTAAAACCGGAAAACTAAAAAGCACTGTTTAACGCGTTGAATCAAGTCGAAGATCTAAGAGAGCTTTTAACGCATCGAATAGTCAAAAGTCTAAGAGAGCGAAATTCATATTACCCCCGGTATATATAGCGGATAGCCGGCACGTCGCTTTTGTCCTCAAAACAGACAATTCTTAAGAATTTCTCATGCTATGTTCCCATTCCGTCGCTCGCGCGTCGGTTTTTACAAATTTTTTACTCGCCCCAGTTAAATCTCCGAAATTTCAACACGGCACGCCACGTCTGGAAATAGCTAATTGACTTTTATACAGAAATCGTTGTTTCTACCTCTGATATTTGCATCCTATTTTCAACCAATTGTGACCCTCGTGACGTTGCTTAAATCACGCCTTTTACTATATGTGTCTTTGCTTGACGCATTTTCTCTTTCCTTTTCTAACCTGTTCGTATTGGTGCAAATTGATATTCTTTATTATCGATTATTTCAGTCCATGTGGACTATCTGGGTTAAATAACCCCGTATCGCGCCTTCCCGTGAATATTAAGCCCCGGTTTCTCCAAGATTTTCTGAACCATTAATTATCTGCAAAATTTACGCAGAACGAGCTTTTTAAATAAACCCTGTTTTGTATTTCGTGCTAAAGCATCTGACCGTTTCCAATATCCTTAGAATCGACATGTTTATCTAAACAAATTAAACTGAAATTGCCTTTTAAAATACGCAGGTGTGTTCAAACATACTATTAATTCTCAGAGCTTTATTTTATTGGGTTTTTACAAGTTTTCATAGATAATATATGTTACTAACGGTTCAATTAACTTCAATTAAAATTAATACCCTTTAAATTTTAGTGAATCCTAACTAAATATTAGTTATTATCTGTACGTTTTGTTCAATACCGGTTACTTAAAATAGGGTTAATTAATATAAATTTTGCACGTAATTTCCATTTGTTTCTTTCCTCGGAATAATTACATTACCCGTAGAGCTTGTTAATACTGTTTCTTTTGATATAAAGCGTCTTGTACATGATTTTAAATCTCTTATTTTACTGAAACGAATGAATTTTATTCTCCACGGTGTTTTAATAAAGCGTATTATCTAATAAAATTCCTTATACACGGTGATTAAAATTATTTGATGTGATTATTTATTTTTCTATATATATATATATATATATATATATATATATATTACTCTAATTTAGAACAGGGTAAAAAATTAATTAACGACATCAAATAATTTTAATCACCGTGTATAAGCACGCTTTGGGTAATAATACGCCTCATTTAAAGGTATATTGGATAAATTCGTCATTTACTTCTAAACATAGGGTTCATATTGTTTAGATAATGTTAAACTCCGTGTATATCAGAGCAGTGGAAAATAGAACGCTTAATTAAAGGCCTACTGTGTAGATTTAAATCATTCAATTAGAATGTAGGGTTTGTATATAATCATAATCAACGTGTAGAAGGAAGTAATGTAGAATTTCATTAGATAATACGCATTATTAAGACCATGGAGCATAAAAATTTATTCGTTTTGTTAAAAATAAGGGGTTTAGATTATTCACTGGACGCTTTCTATAAAAAGAAGTCGAGTTAAAATGTTCAACTTGTATTTAATTTAATCTTTCCAAGTACTAAAGCTATCGAGAAATTATAAAGACGTGGGGAAGTCACGTAAAAGCCTTCGGCGTATTAGAACTAAGAACACCTGCAAAAATAACGATGTATACGATAGTCGATAAGCTCCAAGTTATATGAGTGCAAGTAAGAAAGCAAGTTTGTGGTATAACGACAAGCGAGAGGGAATGCATTGGTAGTTAAATGAGGGGAAATATGTAAAACAAGAGCACAGATTGTAGATAGAACGAACAAACTAGATTGGCGATTAAGGTTGAAATAAGATGCAAACATGAGAGGTGGAAGCATAACAATTTCTATGTAAAATTAATTAGTTGTTCGCGGACGTGTTGAGAGGCGTGTGGAAATTTCTTAGATTTCAACTCGGACGAGTGCAAATTTCAGAAGAATCATTGTGCCGAGCCATCGGAAGGGAAAATAGAATGCGAATTTCTGAAAATCGTCCTTCGCGGGACAAATTCGACTTGCAAGCGAGCCATTATATAAATCCGTGCTGATAGGAGTTTAGCTCTCTTTATTTTTGATTTTATTCGATACTTCAAGCAGAATAGATGGTGATTACGTGCTACGATAAAAGTTATTATGCATTAGTGCACTTAGTAAAGATAGATGAAGGTAATAAAGTCTAGTTATATTTGCGGGTATTACTGTACCAATTATCCAAATTAGTAACGATAAATAAATAAATAGAAGTATGCAGTTGTGGTATAGCGTAAAAGTATTATAAATTTTATTGCTGTTTTTCGGGAGTGTTAGTAATCAAGTGTTATTCGTATACGTGATTGGATCCACAAAACAAGATTTAGATATGCATAGATGAGTTCCTGAGAAGCCTTGAAACTTTTTAGACGAATGGTGGTGTAGAAAAATTTTAAAGGCGGCCAGATATCCGAGGACGTAAACATAACCCAGCTGGAATGGTGGGGTTAGCAAGGACGATGTACATTGGAGCCACGAGTGCAGTAACCTTCAGGTAACTTATGCATTGTTGTTCGATCTTAGATGCTTTGGTGTGTGTTGAATATCTTTATAATTTGTTTGATAAAGATGGACAGTAGTAAACTTGTATAAACAACAAATTTTGAATTTTAAGGTAAAATTTTCTTGTATAAGTAGAAAGGAGTATTTACCAGGTTTAGGTTTTTGATTATGATGAAAATTTGGGTCTGTCTTTGAGCTCAATTAGACTAACCTGTTAAATTAACGTAAAGGGGTGGGAGATGCTCCGTTTTATAAAGACTCAGGTTTGCAAATATTGTTTACTTAATTAGTATGCATCCTACAAGGACTCTAATTCTGGATGCAAATTAAAATGATGACAAATTTGAACTTGAAATTTTATGATGCTGAAATTTATGCTGAAATTTAATTTTGAAATTTTAATGTATTATGAATATTGATGTAAATAGAGTTAACGTTGATGTTTGTGGTAGGAATGTGTTTGTTTTTTTTTATGAATGAGGATGAACGTTTTAACTAGGTGAGCAGTCGAGGCGGAAGGAAAGAGTCAAGAGGCGATTATCAGAAGAGATTCAACGGACAATAGAATCACCGCAATTCTTGGCACAGAACGTGGGCAATTCAAAAATAGACAAGAGAATCACAGCAAATCTTGGCGCCCAATTCGTGAGGCTCGATTCTTATAAGGAATCACATCAAATCTTGGCGACCCGAACGTGAAGGCCCGAATTTTAGATAGTGTGTAACTGTTTCAGGAAACTGACGACCCTGAAATTTACAGCTGAGTGTGAATATTTTTGTAGGTGTGTGAAAGAAGTGTGTAGGCGTGTGTGGGAGTGAAAAGTGTGACGGATGCAGAGAAAAGAGTGGCTTCGAAGTCAAGTGGTGGAAATAGGAAGCAGTGATAGTGCTTTATTTAAGACGACAGAAGCAGAAATGGAGGAAGAAGCAGGAGGTAGTAGGGATCAGTCTAAGACGGAGTCAGGAGAAACAGGAAATAAGTTAAAGATGAGAATGTTAGAGGAAATGCGATTAGCTAGGGAGGAATCCAATAGAAAATTAGAACAGCTAAGCGATGAATCGAATAGAGCGAGGGAGGAGTCCAACAGAAAATTAGAGCAGATAAGCGGGAAAATTGAGCAATCTACTAAAGAATTTACAGAGTTTAAAAATAGCCTTACTGTGAAAATGGGGGAAGTAGAAAGTAGGGTTGATAGAAATGAGAAAAACCATACAGGTCTTCGAAAGGAAATGGGACATTTAAGGTCCGAAGTACGTATTTTTTGTGAAGAAGAGATAAATATAAAAATGACTGAAGTAACGGACTCATGTAGGGATCAGTTAGGCAGGGTAGAACGCGAAGTTGGTAGTATTAAATACATGTCAAGTTTAACGGGGGATGGTCCCAGATTTTATACAGGTGGCGTATCATTGGACCAACATATGAAATTTTATGGCGATAACAGGGTAAATCCACAAATTTTTATTAATAGCGTAAGAAATCTAGTAGGAAATTTATTCGACAAACAGACTAAACTAAATACGATAAAGGCTTTATTGAATTACAATGCGGAAGCATGGTATAATTTAGTAGGACAGGACATAGACACATATCAGGACTTTGAAAACAAATTTTTACAACATTACTGGAGTGATCACAAACAGGATCAAATTAGGGACGACTTGATTACAGGAAAATTTAAGGGAGAGTTTGCAGGTTTGAGGGAACAATATGCCATTCGCAAATACAGTGTGGCCAAACAACTTAATCCACCACTGACGGACAGACAAATAATCAAATACTTATCACGACATTTTGAACTCGAAATCAGACAACACGTGGCCTTACAAAACCTTACAGAACGTGAGACATTTTTGGTATAATTACAGAGATATGACGATGTATGTGTAGGACGGACAAGAGAGATACGTGAACGAAACATTAACACGGTTAGGTTTGACAACAGGACACAGAATTTTCCGAGACGGCCTGACTACAATAGAAATTTTCGACCGAATTGGGAACGACGAGGACAGGAATACAAAAGCAATAGTGCGACTAGGGGACCGACGCCAAGACCTAGTTACACGAGACAGAACAGTTTAGCGGAAGTAAACAGGACTGTGATGAGCACGCCGAATAGAGACAGGGACATGGATATTAATACGAGGAGGACGTACGCAAAGTTTGTAGAAGGACAACCAGGACCAAGCACGGAAAACAGGACGAGACAGGATTTTTAGAACGCGACAGACCACTAGATTTCTGTGTAAATGTGTATGAACATCCACTTGAATTTTTCAAAATTGAGAAGGAAATAGAGCCAGAAACTGTAGAAAAATTATGTTTGCCAATTATTAATATAGGAATTTTTGAGAATAATGTAGAAGTATTACTTGATACAGGGGCAGAGGCGAGTTTAATATCGGAGGAATTCGTCAGCAAAATTAGGGATAAGGTTTGTGATAGAATTATGCCTGTAAAGCGTAGCCATTTAGTAGCTCCAAATAAAAAGAAGTTTGCTGTAGTAAATAGCGTTGTGGTGCTTAGGATAGATATAGGAGGTTTAAGCTGTGAACAGGAGTTTGTAATTGTACCTGGACTGAAGTTTCAGAGCATTTTAGGTGTTGACTGTATGATGCAGTTAGGGGTTTTGATAGATATGGAAAGGAAGGTAGTAAGGATTAAGGATAGGGTAATTCCATGGAAGGGCAGTTATGAAGTCACAGAGGATGACACGGGGTTGAGTATTAATATAGTAGAAGTAGAGGTTGATGGAGTTAAACAAATCAACACAATAAGATGTCCAGAGGATAGGATAGTAGGGGTTCAAGCTTTATTACAAAAACATGCAAAATTAGTGGGGGTAGAAGCAAGCACAGCGTTAGACTATGAGCACGTGTTGGAAGTGGATAATTCAGAACCGTTCAACGCCAAGGTTTATCCTATTCCAGCAGCATATCGAGAGCAGGTGAAGGCAGAATTAGATAAAATGTTGGAAGATGGCAAAATAGAGGTCTCAAACACTCATTTCATAAATCCGTTGGTGGTGGTTAAGAAAAAGGATGATAGTATTCGTTTATGTTTAGATACACGAAAAATTAATCAACGGACCAAACCGCAATTCCATTGTCCACCACCCATGGACACACTTTTGACGAGATTAAGTGGCAAGTTTGTTTTTAGTAAATTAGATTTAAGGAATTCATTCTGGCTGATTCCATTACACAAGGATTCTAGAAGGTACACAGGATTTTCCGTAGAGGAAGAAATCTATAATTTTAAGGCAGTATCGTTTGGTTTGTCCGCAGAAAAGGAAATAATAATAAATGAGAAACAGACAAGTGTAGGGACTGAAGAAGAAGCAATATTTAAGAGTCAGGATAATAAGGATGAGGTTATTGTATGTGAGATATCAGGGATGATAAGTATAGATGAAAAGGAGGAGAAATAGGAATGAAGAGTATTAGGATGGTGAGAAGAAAGACTTGGAGGATCAAGAAAAGAGTCAGATTTAAATAAGAAATGAAAATTAAATGAACAAAATATAGGGATAGAATAGGTGTATATAGAAGAGTAGAAGTAAGTGTTTATAGAAAATAAAGCTAGGTATAGGATAAATATGGGAGATAGTTAGAAATAGGTATATAGGATGAGAAGGAAAATTAAATGTAGGAAGAAAATAAGATAGGTTAAGTGTAGATATTTCTTATAAGATTAGTGGAGAGTTAGGAATAGAATAAGAATAGGATAGGTATATAGGATTAGGTAGGTGGAAGTGAGTATAGTGAAAATTAGTTAAAAGTTAGGAATAGGATAGGTGTATAGGATGTATATAGGATTAGATGGATAAGTAAGATGAAGTTAGGGATAATTTCAAGTTATAAAATTAGGTAAAAGTTAGGAATAGGATAGGGATATAGGATAGGGGTAAATATTTTTAGGATTGGATATAAGTTGGGTAAGTTAGAAAGATAAGTGTATAGTGAGATAGAAAATTTTTTTGTAAATCTTTTTTGCAGTCTAGATGTTTCATATTTGAATTCAAATAAGTGGGATTATTTGTATTCGTAAAGGGGGAAAATAACCTAATTTAGAACAGGGTAGAAAATTAATTAACGACATCAAATAATTTTAATCACCGTGTATAAGGACGCTTCATTTAAAGGTATATGGGATAAATTCGTCATTTACTTCTAAACATAGGGTTCATATTGTTTAGATAATGTTAAACACCGTGTATATCAGAGCAGTGGAAAATAGAACGCTTAATTAAAGGCCTACTGTGTAGATTTAAATCATTCAATTAGAATGTAGGGTTTGTATATAATCATAATCAACGTGTAGAAGGAAGTAATGTAGAATTTCATTAGATAATACGCATTATTAAGACCATGGAGCATAAAAATTTATTCGTTTTGTTAAAAATAAGGGGTTTAGATTATTCACTGGACGCTTTCTATAAAAAGAAGCCGAGTTAAGATGTTCAACTTGTATTTAATTTAATCTTTCCAAGTACTAAAGCTATCGAGAAATTATAAAGACGTGGGGAAGTCACGTAAAAGCCTTCGGCGTATTAGAACTAAGAACACCTGCAAAAATAACGATGTATACGATAGTCGATAAGCTCCAAGTTATATGAGTGCAAGTAAGAAAGCAAGTTTGTGGTATAACGACAAGCGAGAGGGAATGCATTGGTAGTTAAATGAGGGGAAATATGTAAAACAAGAGCACAGGTTGTAGATAGAACGAACAGACTAGATTGGCGATTAAGGTTGGAATAAGATGCACACATGAGAGGTGGAAGCATAACAATTTCTATGTAAAATTAAATAGTTGTTCGCGGATGTGTTGCGAGGCGTGTAGAAATTTCTTAGATTTTAACTCGGACGAGTGCAAATTTCAGAAGAATTATTGTGCCGAGCCATCGGAAGGGAAAATGGAATGCGAATTTCTGAAAATCGTCCGTCGCGGGACAAATTCGACTTGCAAGCAAGCCATTATATAAACCCGTGCTGATAGGAGTTTAGCTCTCTTTATTTTTGATTTTATTCGATACTTTAAGCAGACTAGATGGTGATTACGTGCTACGATAAAAGTTATTATGCATTAGTGCACTTAGAGAAGATAGATAAAGGTAATAAAGTCTAGTTATATTTGCGGGTATTACTGTACCAATTATCCAAATTAGTAACGATAAATAAATAAATAGAAGTATGTAGTTGTGGTATAGCGTGAAAGTATTATGAATTTCATTGCTATTTTTCGGGAGTGTTAGTAATCAGGTGTTATTCGTATACGTGATTGGATCCACAAAACAAGATTTAGATATACATAGATGAGTTCCTGAGAAACCTTGAAACCTTTTAGACGAATGGTGGTGTAGAAAAATTTTAAAGGCGGCCAGAAATCCGAGGACGTAAACATAACCCAGCTGGAATGGTGGGGTTAGCAAGGACGATGTACATTGGAGCCACGAGTGCATTAACCTTCAGGTAACTTACGCATTGTTGTTCGATCTTAGATGTTTTGGTGTGTGTTGAATATCTTTATAATTTGTTTGATAAAGATGGACAGTAGTAAACTTGTATAAACAACAAATTTTGAATTTTAAGGTAAAATTTTCTTGTATAAGTAGAAAGGAGTATTTACCAGGTTTAGGTTTTTGATTAGGATGAAAATTTGGGTCTGTCTTTGAGCTCAATTAGACTAACCTGTTAAATTAACGTAAAGGGGTGGGAGATGCTCCCTTTTATTCAGACTCAGGTCTGCAAATATTGTTTACTTAATTAGTATGCATCCTACAAGGATTCTAATTCTGGATGCAAATTAAAATGATGACAAATTTGAACTTGAAATTTTATGATGCTGAAATTTATGCTGAAATTTAATTTTGAAATTTTAATGTATTATGAATATTAATGTAAATAGAGCTAACGTTGATGTTTGTGGTAGGAATGTGTTTGTTTTTTTTATGAATGAGGGTGAAAGTTTTAACTAGGTGAGCAGCCGAGGTGGAAGGAAAGAGTTAAGAGGCGATTATCAGAAGAGATTCAACGGACAATAGAATCACCGCAATTCTTGGCACAGAACGTGGGCAATTCAAAATAGACAAGAGAATCACAGCAAATCTTGGCGCCCAATTCGTGAGGCTCGATTCTTATAAGGAATCACAGCAATATATATATATATATATATATATATATATATAAAATATATAAACATAAATAATTTTAAGTGCTGACTAAATCGAACAAAATACGTCTATCTAAAGATAATGACTTGGAAACTGAAACAACGCAAAACTTGGTACACCTCAATTAATGCTGCAGTGTTTTGTAATAAAGAAGCAAACTGAAGATATTCACACTAGCATTTCGAGAACAAATTACTAAACCGAAAGTTTGAGACCTACAGTCTTTAATGCGCATGCGAGTTCTACGACATACCAAATAGTATATGAAAACAGTATTTCTTGACCGGCATGTGATCCAAGAATCAAAATTGCCAAAACGCGAAATTGAAGACACAGGTAATAATGTACAAATGGTAACCTAGGGAAATAGCAAAAAATCGTGTATAACCCATTCCGAATGGACTTGCTCCTTGAACAAGTTCTAGATTACTAGAACAGGTGAAATGGCTTCCGCGTTCCAGTGAACTAAAGAGCTAAATTACAGGTTCAACCAAATTAGTAGGGTCTTTAGTGAGGAACCAGACTAAGACAGGTTCTTGAAAGAGGGCAGCGGCCCTTTCGTTATTTAGATTCGTAGAGACCATAGGGGTCGATATGGCATTCCAAGACACACTACCGCGATGTGGAAGGTAACGGCAAACCACCACATTACCTCCCAAAGACAAAGCGTACTTAAATTGTATTTAAAATGATGGCATCCACTGAGGTAAAGGATTTCGGAGGTAAAATAGTAGCCCCTACATGTTAATTTTCAATTCTCCACCCAAAGGTACTACATTGGAAGCGACTCTTTTTTATCTGAAAATTTTTGAATTTTGCCGAACCTTATAACGTACGTGACAACACATATACACGGGACCTCCATTTTACCTCTTATCCGAACGAGGGCGTATTCTTCATGTATTCTTAACGCAATTGTTGCACAGCACTATTTTCACTATAACATAAATTTTATTTATCTGACGCGTAGATTTCTGATTACAAGTGTTGTGGATTCAACGTGCATCACGTTGAGACTCAGCTGCCTTATCAGCGGTGGGTGTTATATAACTTTTTCCCACTACATTTGGATTGGTTTTCTAAGCAGTCTTAAAGATTGTTGCAACCAACCAGGTTTGTCTTTAATATTACCAGTACTTTCAAGCTGATTTCTGATGAAACTCTTTTGGATTCTCATATCATGCTCGTTATTTACTATTGTTATCGTGACCGGACTTTTAACTTATGTCTGTTGTTTTGTATAGATAAAGCTTTTGGAGAGTTGTACGAAATAAATGATGTAAGACGAATGCTGTTTTCGTATCTATTTGAACTGATCTTTGAAAGTGTATTTTCTTATCAAAGCGTTTATTGTTCCTTCTTTATCACAAACGTAATTGCATAAGGATTAATTAGGTTTTGTCTTATCTTCTGCGTCTTTATTTTATAAACTTGTTACACATTCCTCAACGTAGTTTAATTACATGTACGATTATTCCTCTTATGAATACGCGTTCTATTATTGAAAGATATGCTTACTGGCATTGATTAAAGTTAATTGCGGTCCATATACAGGGCGTTAAATGCTTTCTATTTACATTATGTACGAATTACTTATTTTTCTGCTAAATAAATTCAGTTTTTGATTCCCATTGCTTTTTACAGTTACTACACGACCCATACTACTCAATACACCCCTAAACAACCCCCTTATCATAGCAATATATATATATATTATATTGAATAAGATGAAATAATAACTTAGACTTTTATGCAAAGCCCAAATGATGATTTCAAATCGAGCTAGTAATTGAAAGATGGAAAATATAAGGTCTTGGACAGGATTTGAACCTGTATCCTGGTTTTGCCGGAACCATGCGTTTACCAATTACGCCACCGAGACCGATGACGACAATTGGGAAATTTACAAATTTAAATCGTGTACACGACGATACATCAACCTAACTTTCAATTACGTTCGAACGTAATTGAAAGTTAGGTGCTAATTTCAATCATTCTGTTGTAGAACGTGAACCAAGCAAAATGTCGCGTTTTATTGAATTAATTAAAAATATTGCTGCCTTCCTTGGACTGGTGCAACATCATGATGAAGGACGGATTGACGAAGGGTTACGGTTATGCAGAGTTGGAATAAATAAAATTTATAAGGCAATAGCAAAGGCGAAATCTGTTGGTGAAAAGCAACAGTTGGTGGCATCATTAGTAGACATTAAGACCATGCGTAGCCAACTGAACTTAGCGCAAAAGAGAGGAGCAGAAATTAAAAAAAAAGGAAAGCATTAACCATCGAGTGCGTTCGATTTCTGCCTTCAAAAGACGTATTCATACCGGTGTACTTAGTAATCAGAAACATAAACATGTAAAGACCTTTTTAGAAGAGTGTAAGAGTGTTTTCAAGAGACGAATTCATACTACACTCGAGCAAAATGAAGCTATTAAGGTAAACACATCCTTCTGCGGAGAGTTTGAACTTACACCCGGTTACTAAGTTAAACGAAAATATATCTTCAAACACCTAACGTCGCAATATTCAAGAATACAGATCTGAACAAATGGTTTGATACTAACGTTACAAAACCAATAAGAACGGAAATAGAAGACTTCCAGGAACGTGATAGTGGTTGGACATTGAAAAGTATTAATAATTAGGTACTAATAAAAATGAGTTTAACCCCATGCGGTGAACATCATATATCGAGCTGCCATCTCAAATACAACGTAAACGGGAATGTATTAACATAAGGAATAATGATCATGCGTGTATTGCATGGTCTGTAGTATCTGCTTTGTATCCTGTACAACATAATAATAATTATTCCCCATCCTACCCTCATTATTCATCCGTATTAAACTTGAAAAGAATTCAGAGTCCCATGACAATAAACCAAATTGCATGTTTTGAATCTCAGAACGATATACCTGTAAATGTATACAATCCTAAACTAAACAATCATCAATTTACTACTGTTCCATGGTTCATATCAAATAATAGAAAAAACAAACATGTTAATCTCATGATGACTTATAATCAGTACCATGGTGAAGATTTTGATAGCTATGATGTAATTGAACCGTTTAATTTCCATTATATCTGGATCTAGGATTTGAGCCGATTAGTAGTACGCGGCATAAATTGGCAATCTGTGAATCATTGATCCCAAACACCATTTGCTCCAATCAGAATACATGTAACATCCCCATAGCAATGAGGCAGAACGCTTTTACACCCTCATTATGCTCCAATCAAACCAATAGTCTGTTCGTCGAGCAACGCGTCATCATGAACCAAGTTTTCCGACTGCCATTTCTTTCATCGACCAGAATATTTTCACTTTGTCAGCCAATGCATTTTTTCATAAACGCTATCTCTGACACATTAACATTACAGCACTTTCGTCGCTACGACCAATTTTCAGATACTCACGTCACCCCCAAGGCACTCGCCACATTTAAGAACCTGCACTTTTCAACGAGCCGTTTTGATACGAATTTACGACGCGACCACGACATCACTGTTGTCCAGCAATCGTTTTCAGATAGCCGAATCGACTCAAGCCGATTTTGAAGACACAGCGTCGAGCCACACCATTCCATTTTACACACACTCCTAAATTTAGATTTCAGCATGCCTTTAACCACACGAAATATTCAAGAACCATCTTACAACTTTACCACGATACACTGACGGTTTTACAATTTACAAGTTAACATTTCTGCAAACACGACGTATTACGCTGTAACATACATCAGTTTTTATACGAAACATTTTAAACCAAGATAACCACTGACCACTTTCATTCGGTAATCGCACGATTATCTAATATTTATTACCTGCCCGCGACATCACGAGACACATTCTTTGTAAAGCCAGACCTTGGACTCACTTTTACAACTCCGGATTTAAACTGTAGAGATTTCGTCAAATTGACCCGACGTTATTCTTCCAATTACAGAATGCGGCATTATAACACATTTTTGGTATAAAGTTTAACTCAATTAACATATTCTACAACCACATTTTTGTAAAGACATGCTACTTGAACGATTTTAAACGCCGAACGATTATCATCGATTTTCACTAGTTCTAATCGCGAGATAATCGTCTTCTGTTCCAAAGAAACCGGCATTATGTCGGACGGGAACAAAATTATGGATATTTAGCCATACACAGTTTTAAACGCTGTACAACCATTTCACCTCTCGCAGTTACGGTAACTGATGACTTTTTGTCGCCTGTCCAATGTGCGGCATACGTATTTCCCATTCGAAACGCATTTACCAAACAGATGTTGTTCACCTTAATCAGCCCTCGTGCAAGCTGAACAACTTATGACATACCCGTGCATTTTCGCTGGATCGCGTGTAGCGATTTCGTAAACAGCGTTTATACCAGTAAGACACAGTTATAAGTACTTGACCTGACAAGACGAGCATTCAACTGGGCACGATGTTACAGTTACGACATTTGCATCAGAGTAAGACCGTTATAGACGCAACCAGCCGTAAGGAATGACCGCAAGAGCTGCAAACATAAATAAAACGTTTGATACCATTTCTCACGTACAGAGAACAAGACACTCCGCACTATACGCACTTGCCGTAACTGAAGCGAGCTAACGATAACAGAATCATCGGCATACCTGAATGTACCTCATGATGCAACCCGACAGGTTCGAAGAACCGACGAACGTTAGGATCGATGCGGAACTAAATACGTTATAATACACGTTCGCTCAGTAATACAATGAGCGACCAATCCATGCAGCCAGCGTTAACGCTTCTCAAAGCTGCGAATGCCGTTAGAAACAACATCGAAACGTCGCAACATGATACAGATCGTCAGCAAATTAAACATCGACAAAGAGATACAGCACACGACAACAGAATTGTGTCGCAAGTCAAGTCGATGTATCAGAACTCAGTGCTGATGACGCAAAATGACATTAAACATTACTGAATCACCAGACTGTGATTTAGAACAGAACATTCACATTTAATTTGAAATAACATTCACGTCATATTTAGCGAAAATGCGCAGGGCGCGGTAAAGAATCAGTTTTTCCAAATGAACATCACCACGAAATAAGTAACGAAGAATACCCAAATCCATTTTACACCATAGCACATCAAGATTGACAAGTTCAGACGATTTGTGCACATCGCAAAGTTTACACCGACAACCGATAACCATAATTTTCGAGCCAAACTGTATAAACATGCATACCCTTCCGCGCCGTATTTTGTATTGTTTAAAAAGACCCCTTTTTATTTAAAACCCAAAAACTTTAAATTTTAAAAACATGCACAGGGGAAAAATTTTGGTGGCTTTCACCGCTTTTTTCAAATATTGAAACCCAAACCCGAAATTAAACCCCAAAAAAAACCCCCCTTTTAACCCAAAATTTTAAAGGGTAAAACCCTACCTTAAATTTTCCCCAGTTAAAAATTAAAACATTCACCCTACAAAAAAAACAATGGAACAAGCATGGAATTCATCAATTGAAATGGGACCAACAAACAGGAAAGCAAAGTGCAAACTAAAAATGAAGCGTTCAAATGGTGCAAAGGCCCGGAGAAAGACCCGCGGGCGCCCCGTTGATTATCAAACCATCGGGCATCCAAATGAAATTATCTCATATTCAACCGACGGATTAAAACAACAGAGGGGAAATAAAAAATTTATTGAAATTCCATTGCATTTGAAAGTAAACATCGGATGAGCGGGAAAGATATCCTTTTTGGCATAAAAAGTTTATCAAACAAGCCATTGAATCGCGTTCAGAACGAAAACAAATGCAAGATTACGATAGGATGCGAAAGATCAGAACCGTCAGACCGACAGAAAGAAGACAACAAATCGTCAAAGGTTTAACAGCCCGACGAAAACAGGGATGGTTCCAGAGAATCACAAGCCGACACAGAACTCAGATCGTCGGCAAAATGACATGTCACATATTAGAGATTTGTGTATTGTTTAATGAAAAAAATATTCATGGTAGTTATTTGAACGAAAAAATTTTAAACATAATGGATTTTAGATGCACAAAAAAGGCGCGCGCGGACGCAGGTGGCGATTAGACAACAAATTTCCAGTTTAGTTTTTCAAACAGAACACTGACCACCAAACCCAAAATTCGAAAGTCAGAAATGCCGACGTTCATTTCATTCACACCATCACCACCGCATTTCACACACACAATGGAAGATGACAGCGTTGACACCATCGAATTAAATTTTGACGATTGACGATACCGCATTTCATGAGATACCGAGGAACTACATTACCACAACAACGATTATGCAAACAGAACAGTTTACACAAAAATAAACAAACACCGTCAACATTTCAACGATTCACCCAGCACCCACAGTTACCGCCACAACACCTAGCATCTCGCAACAAACAAGATAGCAGAACCACAAAACATCATCATCAAGGCGTAGCACCGAATAGCGCATGAATACAAACCACCACGTTTCTGCATTCACAGCAGCATCATCGAAAAAAAAAATCGATTAATAACAAACGAGTGCTCAACATTTTATTCTTCACACCAAATTTCCAAAGACCCTACCACCGTCAACATTTCCCGGTAACACAGCGAACCATCAATAATCCAACCATCTCCAACAATCGAGCGGTCCTGCGAAACACCAAAATAACAATAAAACACAATCGAGCAACATACCATAACACCCCACCGCACCGATTATCACAGCCCTGATCATGTTAACCGTTTTACGATTAAAAATTATTGAACACCGCATCAGAACGGTCATACCGATACGCGTGAAACCCCAATCAGTCAATTTATGACGAACAGTCGAGTGAGATGGAAATGATTATATCTTCCAATCCCCATTCATTTATCATAATCAACACCACACACACCTCACGCCTCATCCGAGCATAACGTTTTAACGACAGGCTAGCCCTTTACCTGAAGTCACCACCGACATCCAAGCACACCAACACAATATCTTCACCGACCGTTCGACATTTCCAAAACATATTATAAACACCACACCCACAACAGCGCATGAAACCATTTTACACATGTTCACACCGCAATGGTGGCAGCAGCAAAGATAACAGCGAACAGCGCATTACTCGGTATTCACCACACATATACGGATGGAACCGCAGCAGCAGCAGCAGATCGAGAAGAAAATCATACCCTGCATGAATTATTAACCCGAATTCCTGATATACAGCGTAAGTTATTATTATGAATAAACCAGTTTCCCGCATAAATGGCGATAGAATGCCACCTCATTTGCCAGTTATCAGTTACATGCTCTTTGAATCGTTTTACAGATTATAGAGTTCGGTTTGCAAATTTATGAAGAATAAAGGTGACCAGTTGTAGCGAAAATTAACAGGTTAGGTCAGCGCCGCGGTGCTGACCCAACCTATTAATTTTTCCTTTATCTAACCTAGGTCCACACTTGGTTTTTAAATTTTCTATCCCTATGAGAGATTCCTATTTTTGCAAAACCCTGAACATAACAATCCAATTATAAATCTATTAACAATTTCCGTAAACGGATTATATTCAAACATAGAGCCATGTATAATACTATTGATAACTGCTTAAATGAGGAGTGAAAGCGCATTACTTAATATCACCCATTTACCTAATGCGGGAAAGCTTTAGTTTAGTTCATAATATATAATAACTAATTTACGCTGTAATTATCTAGGAATATTTCGGGTTAGTAATAATTCATACGAGTAGGTTTATGATTTTTCATTCTCAGTCTATTTTCTGCTGTCTGCTGCGAAGGTTCACCTTATACCAGTATAAAATATAGATTGTGAGTAGTAGTTATGAATACCGAGCTAAATAATCGACTTATTGCGCTATTTAAATGCCCTATCTGTTATGACATTGCATTGCCACCCATTATGCAGTGTATGAATGGGCATATACATTGTAATAAGTGTATAAAAATAGTTTCATGCGCTGTATGTAGAGTACCGTTGGGTAAGGTGAAAAGAGTGGAAAATGATTTTATAATATATGTATTTTTAGGAAATGCCTGAAACTTAGCAGTCAAGGAGTTAGGAAGATATTTAATATTTAATTGTGAAAATACAGAATTTGGATGTCAGTTTGTTGGTGAGCTTCAAGATAAAAAGGAGCATGAAGCCGTTTGTACGTTAAAACGTTATAAATGTCCTCTATTGGATGAGGCGTGCCAGTTAGAGGTATTGTATAGGTGTAATATTATATATGGTGTTTACTAATTATGATAAATGAATAGGTAGTTTGGAAGATATATATAATCATTTCCAGTCTAACCATACTGATTGGCTGTTCGTCATATAAATATGACTGATATAATTGTAAGGTTTCACAGTACCGGGTATCGGTTATGGACCGTTCTGATGCGGTGTTTCAATAAATATTTTATAGCATCAATTTTAAAAACAGTTAACAATGATCAGAACGAATTTGATGTATATTTTATAATACGAATGCTTGGTGTAGGAGGTAGTTTTAATTATAGGTATGTATGCATCGATAGATTATTTAATATTTTTATATATTTATTTTTATTTTAGTGTTTCCTAGGACCCGCTCGATTATTAATATATAATGGAGATGTGTTGTCAACTGAGGATTCTATAGATGATATAATTGATAGTCCTCGCTGTGCTAAATTAACTTCAGGTGTATTAGGAAATGTTGGTATACCGGTGGGTATAATAGAATCTTTTAGTTATAAGCGAGAATTTACATGGGTGTGAATAAGAATAAATATGTTAGAGCACATACATCTTGTTTAACATAATTAAAATTCAGATTTTTTTTTTTTATAATATTCGATGATGTACTTTATTAGATGATAATACAGAAACAATTAATTGTATTCTGGTATATATCATGCACTATTTCGGTATGCTAACGCAATTGCTAACCCTCCCCAATATATAGATGATGAGTGTTTTGTATAGGTTCTGCTATCTTGATTTGTTTGCAAGTTAGCATAAAAGACTATTTTAGGTGTAATGTGCTCAAACGGTTAATAATAATACAATTATCTTGAAAAGTAGCTGGAATTTGTGAAATAACGTTGAAAATGTTGAAATATTTGGTGCCCCAAGTTTTTTAAAATTTGTTGTTGCGTATAACTTTGTGATATTGTAATAATATTAAACTATTTCTTTATTTGCATAATCGGATTTAGGTCTGGTTGTGGGGCGTATTAATGGTAAAGTTCCTCGAATTTATCTCCATCAGAATAGGGTGAAATTGGATTTAATCCGAGCTAGATCGGATAACAAAACTATTCCTAATCAAGAGGATGTAAGCGATATGAGGGTGTCCAACATATGCCCTGTCATCATAACTGCATTTAATGTAGTATGCGAAGCTATTAGGGTATGGTTATGCATATTATTAGTGAATGAAGTTGAGGTGTCTGAGCAACAGAGCGAATACATTCGGCATTTTTGTAACTACTTTAGATTTCGAATATTTTGGGGTTTGGTGAAATTTTAGTAGTTCTGATTTAGAAAAATTTTAACATAAAACTGGAAATTTTATACCAAGACCTCTATCTCGTAATGTGCCCCTACGCACCCCTGGCCATGCGCATCCCTGCGCGCGCACCCCTGTATTTTTATTGCATCCTAACAATACCATTATATTTAAATAAAACCAAAACGTTTGAAACAATATTTATATTTCAATTCAAATACTTAACAGGTACACTTCACATAGAAATATATTTTTATTCATTAAAACTAATACACACAAAAGTCACTTTTTCCTCCTTTTAATTGGTAAATGTGTAGTATACATATCCAAATTTTGCACACGATTTTCTTTTGATCTGAGTTCTGTATAGAGTGTAGCTCGTGGAACATTGTAGATTTCGAATGCTTCTGAACCAGTAATCCATCCTTTGTTTATTTCTGTCAAGGGCTTTATTTAAACCTCTTTAGTATACGATTTAAGTTGTTCTTTCTTTTTCTGTCAGAAACGTCTGACTTGGAGTCTATGTTCTGATCTTTCGCATCAACATTATCATGTGTAGGTTTATCTTGCACTATTTTAGTATTTACCAGAGATTCATTAGACATACCATTCAAATGTTGGCTAGTTGAATTGTTTGATAAACTTGTTTTCATCTCCTTGACAACTTCTTCTAAAATTTTTATAGCATCTAAGGATATAATTTTTCCTGCTCATCTTATTACGATGTTTACTTATCAAAATGCAAATGCAGACTATTCCAATTTTACAATTTCAATAAATATTTTATGTATAAATATTTACCCCATCTAACTTTGTTGTCGTTCTATTTTATAATCCCTTTTGTCGAAGTTTAGATATTATAGAGATAATTTCATTTAGGTTATGCATATCTCGATGGTTGTGATAATCAACAGTAACTAGCAACTGCAGTCTTTCAATCAGCCCATGCACATTAAAGTGAATATACGTCGGTATTTTAGTGTCCTGACTATTGCTTTCCTGTGTTGAATCCTCATCTTCAGAATTTGGAGTGTAATCCATAGAACTTGCTTCATTTATTATTTGCTCTGATAGTTTATGACGAGCATGTTCATTATTTTTGCAGAGTTCATTTCTCAATATTAAACTTTGTTTTTGCATCCTAAAACTTCTTTACAAACTTCTTTATCATCTTTACCATCTGAGTAGATAGGTGTTGCTGTACATCTTAGAGTACTTCCTGTGCACATTTCCGCAGTTTGTAAATTAGTTGTTTTTAAATTTGTTATGTATAATGTCAGAATAAACATTTTATAATAGTATATAACATTGTTCTTTATTTATAAAAGGCTGTGACGTTACCACGAAATAGCAGTCGCACAGAGAGGGGTGCGCATGGCAGCGCGCATGGGCAGGTGCGCACGCGCAGTGGGCGCGCATGGGCAGGTGTGCACGCGCAGGGTGCGCATGGGCACAGGCGTGCTTAGGCGTACACGAGGGATGCGGAAGTTAACAGTTACCAAGCATCCAATTCTTTATTTGGTGTGAGTACTTGTCTGCGTATGTATCCGGAGTAAAAATACGATTTGCATACGCAGCTTATTAATAAAATTAGTTTATCGAGGGAAGATGACAAAAGGTACATCATTCCTAATAGTACAACAATCTACGCATGGGGCATAAAGATATAAGATAGTTGTATAGATTTTGTAAATCTATTGTATATATTAGTTTTAAATTCCATAATTTTAAGTTCCTCGCCCACCTTCCAAATCCTTCCTCTGCTTCTATCCTGGTTGACAGAGTATACGTGTTATCTCCACGCGGTATTCGCGGGCACATCGGTTTTAGATTTCTAGGGAATGGTTAGTTAAAGCATATGTCTTGGTTAGCGAAAAAGGGTTTTAAAGATGGCGTTAAATAAAGATGTGCAAAATTAGTCTTTAAAAGGTATAACTTTGTATGGGTTGGTTCTATTTATAATTTATTTACAGATTTGGGGTTCCTAGAAAAATTTAATATTAGTTGATACCTAGCAAAATATATTTATCTTAAAAGAGTGACTACCCTGCGTATAATAAATACAATATAACACTTCTCGATAAAAAGTTGTAGGGAAAATTAAAGACGTATTTAATGGGGGTCCAGTATTAGAATTTGTTGGTAGTAATGTTAAGTCCTACTGTATTGTAGGCGAGAAAGATACGATTAAAAAGATTAAAGGGGTCTCACGAATTGTAGTTAAGTAAAACCGAGGGTCTTACAACTTATAACGTGCATATACCTCAAAAGGAATGGACATGCAACTACGTAGCAGTGCGCGGGAGAATAAGAATTCTCTCCAATAAGAAATTAAAGTTTCCATGTACGTAGCACCAGCCATTGGGTAATGGTCGAAATGTGGGACCTATAAAGGCGATTATTAATTGTGGTTTAGAAAAATAGTAGTTTTCGTGGACTAAATAAAATAGCTTAGACTGGTTAATGTATATGGTTACATACTCTCGTACACATCCACAAACATCTGTGTACGTCCACAATGGTGATACCGGTGGTTTTTGTTTAACAAATAGTAGGAAAGATACGTCAGGTGTTAGTGCGTGGAAGCCCATAGGATCGTTGGATTCAAAAGAACGGTGCGGTGGGATGTATGGTGGCTCTCGTTAGAATAATCGAAAGTGGTTAATCGGTCGTATTAGATGTTTAAATAAGCGAAAGTGTAAAGGCCTACATAAACAAAAATTTAATTAACTGACAAAAAGTGTGCGATGTGCTACACTTATAAATAAAGTATGGAATGGTGCTTTTAGCAACCCTAGCAGTAAAAGGGCGACTGACTTTTCCAAGCAACTACAAGAATAGCAGTAGCGCAGAGAAGGGGTATGCATGTATTATACAGTTGCTGCAAAATATGTTAGTTTACGCGTAGCTCGGATGTGTAATTGATCACGACTTAAAGATCCTCGAAGTTTAAAAATTCTCAGCCCATTGTCGTTCGAAAATGTTTGGAAATTATCAAAACGGTAGCGGGTCGAAGTTTAATGGATGATTGACCGAGTTTTTCTACCTTTACGAGGGAATTGGAAGTTGACAGACATCGAGCATCTAATTCTCTATTTGGAGGATATCGAGTACTTACCGGTTCTAGAAATCAATACGTGCGGCCGACCGCTATGCGAAAGTGTAAAAGCCTACAGAAGCAAAATTTAATTATCAGACGAAAAAGTGTGCGATGTGCTATAGAAAGTATAAAAAATGGTGCTTTGCATCGCTCCTAACAGTAAAAAGGAGAGTGACTTTTTCTAGCAATTACAAGAATAGCAGTAGCGCGGCGAAGGGGTATGCATGTATTATACAGCGCATTGTTGCTCTAAAATATGTTAGTTTACGAGAAGCTCGAACGTGCACAAATTAAATTTCAATCTATAATTAACCACAGTCGTAAAAATAGGAAATTAATGGGTAATTCTAATACCGTTAAGCATATACTTTCGCTTGGTGATTCATTTGGAAAAATATTCAAGCCCCCCCCCATTTCCTAAAATATGACGTAGAAGTTATTTAAAATTAAATTGTTGTAAGTATTCTGTATACAACAAGTTGGTATTTTCTTAGTAATGGTTTAAAGTGTTTTTGGTTATAGTAGCACTGCATCTTATACATCACGACTTGCACACAATTTGTGTGCGTGTGCTACCGCTCTTTTGGATTTTTAATATGCACACGATCCGTATAACATGGAAGACGTTTCCGATGTTTTTACTAACGGCATTCGCAGCATGGACAAAGCGAACCAGGTGCTTGCATTGGCGCTAAATGTATTGGACGAGCAGCAAGGATTATGACGTCATTTAGTTCCCCGCCGAATCCTCAACATCGTTCGGTCGTCTTCGGAAACCTTCGGTATGCATTCTATAAGGAACATAAATCAGGTACGCTCGAGTAAGCTTTTTAGTTAGTTCGATTACAAGTTTAACCAAAGTGCTATAGTGCGGGTTTTGTTTTGTACTAAAATGGTACCTGCAAACGTTTATAAGTGCAACCTTGCGGTGCTTCCTATACCTGGAAAAATGCTCAAACGGCACCAGAACAAATGTCGTAGTGTAACATCGCCCAGGTTAGCCGTCCGCAGCAAAGTACTTAAACTCTGGGTCTTGCGGTATCGCTTTTACGAGAATAGCTCACAGCGACACAAGGAAAACAGCACGGTATGTCATTAAGCAGTAAACGTTCAACGCCACCAGCTGTTAAAGGGTCTTGTACGAAACAACCACGAATTATGTGTACAGTATGCGATTTCGAAATGGAAAAGAATACATATGCCGCACACTTAAGGAGCAACAAACATAAAATGCATCAGTTACCGCTACTAACGAAGATGGCGTAGAAATGATTAGCACAGCGTTTAACAACTGCATGGCTAGCTATCGCATAAATAACGCCAGCGTCGACAATGGAGTGTCCGAGTTTCTTTGGAAGCAGAAGGAACGATTTATTCGATTACTTAATAAAAAAGAATACAACATATAATCCGGAAAATACGTACGAAGTCTTAAACATCATTCCTAATAGCACAGCAACCTAATTAAGGTAGGTCAGTAAGCAATATTTAATTGCTGTTAATTGACTTGTATTTAGCGTACTTTCCTATTATAATAACCGCATTTGTTTGGAGAAGATATACACGTTTAAAATAAAATTATATACAGCTTTTAATTATTAACCACGCGATGATTACGTGAAAGTTGACCTCCCCATTCTCATATTTAAAACCCATTACATTGAATGTGTTTACTCCACGTGGTGTCGCTGGACGGTAAAACATATTGTTAGATTAACGATAATATGTCTTATTAACCGAAAACACGTCTCCTTTTTTTTTACATTAATCTCTTTTTATTACAGGTCTATTTAAACAACACATTAATTTCTTTTTTGTTACAGGTTAAACTTTCGGCTACGCACAGGAAATAATGTTATACTTTGTAAAAATTGTAATTAGTTTATTAAACTGTAAATTGGATAAATAAATTATTAAACTTTTGTGTTCTTAATTTTTGTTGGTTAAAGGACTGTAGATATTAAAAAGGAGGGGTGATTATAAATTGATCTTGGTAAAAAATCTTAAAATTGGGGTAGCTCCCTTGGGGATTGCGCTATCTAAAAAATTTAAAGAGATTTGGGCAGCTTAAAAAAATTTATAAGAACGCTCAAAAGTCGCTATAGGTAAAAAATCTTAAAATTAGGGTAGCTCCCTTGGGGGTGATGATATCTAAAAAATTCCTAGAGATTCGGGTAGCTGAGAAAATTCTAATGTTAATTGATACCAAACAAGATAGGTTTATCTCAAAAGATGCATTGGCTAGACAAAGAAAACTATTTGGTTCAGATGAAAGATAAAAAAATGGCTAGTCGAAGAAAACTTTTTGGTTCAGATGAAAAATGGTTAGTCGAAGAAAACTATTTGGTTTAGATGTGGGAGCAAATGAGGAAGGAAAGAGTCGCTTCTCCTCATTTGCTCCTTATGGGGATTTACATGTAAATTTGGGAGCAAATGAGGGATTTGGGAGCAAATGAGGTTCCAGGATTGCCAATTATGCCCTACTATTAGTGTATTCTCAACTTAATTCTAATCATGCAAAGAAACATTTTTGTGATCGCTGTCTCCACTACTTCATTTCGGAGAAAAAATTAATAAAACATATAAATGATTGTAAAATGAAACAAGTGGGAATACCTCGGTTGCCTACAGAAGAAAATCAAATCCTCCGTTTTAGAAATTTTAGTAACAAAATTAAAGTTCCATTTGTTATATATGCCGATTTAGAGTGTCTTTTGAAGCCTACAGGAGACGGTAAAAAGTTCCAAAAATATATACTGTGTAGTGTAGGGTATTATGTCAAATGTGAGTACGATAACTCGTTATCGTTTTATCGGTCATAGCGTGGTGAAGACTGCATAAATTGGTTTTCAAAGGAACTCCAACAGTTTGCAAAAGATGTTGGAACAGTTTTTATATGTCCATATGATATGATTCCGTTAACACTACAACAGGAGGTTGCTTTCATAGCTGCAACGCATTGCTATATCTGTGATAAATGATTTAACTTTGGAGATATAACGGTTCGTGATGATAACTATTTTATTCCAACTAACAACTATAGGGGACCTGCACATTTGAGTTGTAATATAAATCATCAGAATTCTCGAACAATTCCTATCGTTTTTCATATAGAGCAGATATGATAGTCATTTTATCATCAAAGATATTGCTATTAATTTAGAAGGCCGTGTAAATGTGCTATCTGTAATGAAAGAAATATAGTTGCTTTACTAAATTTATCCCTCAAAACCTAGTCAACTTTCGTTTTATTGGCAGTTTTCGCTTCATGAGCTACTCCTTAGACACACTTGCCTCATATCTGACCGATTGACCACTGTTAAAAAGTCAATTCTCACATTTAAACGAAGAACAGTTTCAATTATTGACTCGAAAAGGTGTCCATCTATATGACTTCATTGAATCTTTTGCAAAGCTTAACAATACCTGCTTAACTAGCCAGCAGCAATTTGATAATATATTAGAAGATAAGGCAATCTCTAATAAACAATATGCGCATGCCCAGAAAGTGTGGAGGGCATTTAATATCAAGAACTTGGTTAATATTCGGATTTATACCTAGAAACTGACGTATTGTGGTTGGCTGAAGTTTTTGAACAATTTCGTTCAAGTTGTCATTCCACTTACGGGCTTGACCTTGCTCACTATTATACACAGCCTGGATATACTTGGGACGTAATAATGAAGCATACAAGCCAGAAACTTGAGTTATTAACGGAAGTTGATCAACTCTTGTTCATTGAGAAAGGTATACGCGGGGGTCTTAGTCAATTGTGTTCGGAACGACGTGCTTCTGCTAACAATAAATATCTTCCCTCCTATGATTCATCCTAACCTGATGAATATGTAATGTATTTCGATATAAACAACCAGTATGGGTGAGCTATTGGTCAACCTCTTCCGTATGGTGACTTTGAATGGACTCACAATGAGTTCGATGTTGCTTCGATTTCGGATGCCGCCCCAGAAGGTTATATTTCGGAGGTAGATTTGAAGTATCCCGAGCATTTCCATGACCTACATAAAGACATCCCCTTCTGTCCTGAGCATATTGACCCGAAAACTTGAGGACCACCTGTGGAGAGAGCTCAAAATATTAAATTAATGGCTACGTTGAATTCAAAATGTAAATATGTTATCGATTCTAAATATTTGAAGCAGGTGTCGTTAAATTGACTTGAAATAAAGGCCATTCATACGGTACTTAAATTTAAGCAGAGTTGTTGGTTAAAGACTTACATTGATTTGAATACTGAGGTTTGGAAACGTGCAAAGAATGAATTCGAAAAAATTTGTTCAAATTAATGAATAATGCTGTTTTTGGAAATACAATGGAGAACAAGCGAAAACATTGTAAAATTAAACTTCTTTAAAATTGGGATGGCAGATACGGTTCCAAAGCTCGTATATCCAATCCCTTGTTCAAAAATCTAACGGTATTTGATGAAAACCTTGTACTGCTTGAATTACATAAGTAGGTAGGTAGGGCCGGTCTTAATTCAAAACGTGTTCAGAAGTATTTTCCATATGTAAAATACACGTGCACCGTTTTGAATTAGGATCGGCCCTATATAATTTCAATGTAAAATAGTTAATAATCTATAGGAACACTGTGACACAATTTGAATAAAATGAAACAATCCTTACAACAAAAAAATTTTAAAATACAAGATACGTATTTCGACCACTATGTGGTCATCATCAGTAGGAAATCTGTAATTAAATAATAATTAGCTGTTGTTCTGGAACACTTCAGAGAATATTCTCCCCACCACTTAGGCTGATGTGAACCTTCCCAACACACAATTTACTATATTGTTGCTTTAAACACTATCGAGGATATTCTCCTCACCCGCAGGCTGGTGTTCTCAACAACAAACAAGTGAATTGTGTTATTTAATTACAAATTTCCTAATGATGATGACCACATAGTGTTCGAAATACGTATCTGGTATTTTAAAATTTTTTTGTGGTAAGGATTTTTTCATTTTATTAAAATAGTTGTAAAAACATTTCAATGTAAAATAGTTGTGAAAACATGAATTCTTATATACTTTCAATGTAAAATACTTGTGGGCATGTTTTGAATTAGGATCGACTTTATATTACTTTCAATGAAACATATTTCAAAACACACGTATGTTGAAAAATGTAAGTGCAGAAAAAAAATGTGTGTAGCTGTTTAGAATTCGGTTTTCTAGCGAGAAGTTACACGTGTACCGTTTTGAATTAGGTTCGGCGTTATATACTTTTAATGGAAAATGTGAAAACCTGAATTCTTATATACTTTCAAATGTAAAATACTTGTGGGCACGTTTTGAATTAGGATCGGCTTTATATTACTTTTAATGGAACATACATACCTCAAAACACACGTATGTTGAAAAATGTAAGTGCAGAGAAAATGTGTGTAGATGTTTTGAATTTGGTTTTCTAGCGAGAAGTTATAAAGTATGACAGATGCAGAATATCGCATTCAAGTCAATTGTGTTTAATTAAAGTGGATTCTGATTTATGTTTAGAGGCTGCAAATACACATGGGCCGGTTTCAATTCAAAATGTGTTCACTCTTGTAATAGGTTGAAAAGTGGGTTGGCAAAGTACGCAGATGGTGGTAATCTGCTGTATAAGGAGATTGCTCCTAATATTAATTTAATTAGTCGAAGTTTACTGCATATATTTACATACATACATGTATATAATTGATATTCAGGGATTTAAATACAAGAAAAACGAGTTTGTGTGCAAAGAAATTGCGGTTTTAGACTTGTTGGAAGCTGTTGTTTGGCATCAAATTTTTAAAACTGCCAATGCAGTTTAGTTGTTTGAGCCAAGATCATATAAAACACAACGACTGGGTGACAAGGAATATTCATGGTCTTTCTTGGGATGAATCTTCAACGGTTGGAATGGTGTTATCGTATATAGCGCTTTATTTGAAGCAAATTATCCAACCCGGTGTAGAAGTATTTGTGAAGGGTCTAGAAAAGAAGAAATTGATTGAAACCTATCTAATGAAAAACGTTGTAACTGATATGCTTGCACTAGGTTGTCCTAAGCTATCGGAGTTAAAAATCAACAACCGTTTAAAATATAACATCCATTGTTGTAGACACATAATCTGCAATGTGCAAAACAAAATACCTTGTTATTAAAAGAATGGCTTGATAATAATAAAAAACAATAGAAAGATTGTGTCTGTATTATTTATTTTAATATAATTTTACAATGTTAGCCGAAGCAAATTATCCGACCCGGTGAAGAAGTATGTGTGAAGGGTCTAGAAAAGAAGAAATGGATGGAAACCTATCTATTGCAAAAAATGTTATAGGCACGGCAATAATAGTCTGCAATGTGCAAAACAAAATACTTTGTTATTAAAAGAATGGTTTGATAATAATAAAAAACAATAGAAAAGATTGTGTCTGTATTATTATTGTAGTCAGTAAGAAATCTTTAATGCTGATGTCTGCAGAAAAAACAATTAAACTCAGACAGCACGAATGGAACTCTCAACCCTGAAAGCAATTATAATTGATCAACGCAATAACTCTTTACTGGTTTTACAACATTTAACAAATTGTACAGATATCTCGAAAGATTTGCCAAAGACAGAAAAACAGATAGACAGACTGACTGCACCAATTTTCTCATTCTCGCTTTTAAAGAATAACAAGTCGTAGTTATTAAATCGCGAACTCAGTTTATCTGCAAGAAATATATAAACGTGGAAATTTATGAAATGCTCCAACTTCAAAAAAAAAACTAGAAATAAATCTATTGAAATATATGCTAACGTTGCAATTGGTGGATCTGCTCACGGAGTAAACAATTTTTTTTCTAGCACTTCATTTGGATTGACTATAAACTACTCAATAATTTTAACCTAACCATTATAATTATTCTTTCCTGACAAGTGTAATTTTAACAAAAGTTTTCATTTTTGATTTGTTCTATAGAACACAACTACAACTTGACAATAAAGATTATCACACACACACACTCACACACATATCTTGAGTATATATAAAAATATTAAACAACAAGAAACAAGAACAGCAGAAAATTCAACTCATGTCAGGCAGCTTTTTTTCTTGTCAACGATAGTCTAGTCTAATGCTTCTTCAGCATTTGCATTTCCATAGTTACGTACTGAAGGCAACTCTGCAATTTTAGATCACATGCATTTCTAATTTCAATTACAAAAAATATGAAAACATCTATTTGAAATGCATTTCTAACTTTAATCGCAAAAAATGAGAGCATCTATTCGAAATATACACTCAGATTAAAAGTCAAAAATTGTTTTACACCGTTCTGTAAACTGAGATTACGTAGTTATTAAATCGGGAGTAATGTGAAATGAAACACACAATGTATTTTTCTTTATTGTAGTCTATAAAATACATTTATATATATATATATATATATATATATATATATAATGTTGTGTACTCTGGAATAAACATACTATAATTCACTTAAGTTCCCAAATATAAAAAACAGTTCTAACTCACTTCAACTTTGAACGGTTAAAAATATTGCATTATCAATTCTATGAGGGCTGTCTTCTTCATCTTTGACGCGCGGTCGTTTCTGGTTGTTCTTCTTCTTCATATTAACTAAAAAAAGATTCAAATGAATATTATATCAAGTAAATGCATTAAGAAAATTAAATCTATATATATTAAGCTAACGAATACATACTCTGTATTGGTGTCATCAGGTCGTACGTTGCAATTGGTGGATCTGCTTACGGCGTCAACGATTTTTTCTCCAGTACTTAATTTGGATTGACTATAAACTACTCAATAATTTTAACCCAATCACTATCATTATTCTTTCCTGACAAGGACAATTTTTTTTTTAAAAAAGGTTTTCATTTTTGATTTGTTCTATAGAACACACAACTACAACTTGGCAATAAAGATTGAACGATTATCACACACACATATCTTGAGTATATAAGGATATTAAACAACAAGAACAGCAGAAAATTCAACTCATGTAAGCAAGAATTTAATGCTAAGGTATTATCTAGATAGCAATTGTAGAAATATGAAATCTATAGAAAATTTAATAAAGCCAGTCATGTATAAATTTTTTTAATGCTGACATCCACAGGAAAAATAAAAAGCGAGAAATTTAATGCTAACATCAGCAGAATAATAAATAAATCCACTTAGTCAGCATTAATGGAAGACCGGTCTGGCTTCGAAACTGTGCACGCGTATATACCATATTTTAAAATCAAAGTTGTCAATTGCAAAACAAAAAAAATAAATTTTACCTAGAAATCATTTGAAATACTTACTTTTTTCAGTACAACTTAAAGAACTTGACTTTTATACATTTTTTTAATCGATATTATAGACTTTTTTCTATACTGTTGGTAAAATCTACGTGAAGTATTTATATTAAATAATAAACTGACCTGTTAGAAGAAATTAAAAATTTGCATCGTTTTCTGAAAAAAAATTGCATACTTTTTTCAGTACAACTGAAAGAACTTGACTTTTATACATTTTTTAATCGATATCAGACTGTACAGAAACAGCAATGTTTAATTATATCAGACAAACATGATGTGTTTACTATTAAACAAAACAAAATTGTTCTTAATCCAAGTGATGATAAAAGAATTCTTAGCACCTCAACCACTGATACTAACTATTGCCTATTTTTGTAGTATTGATTACAAAAATTACATACGACAGCGAGTACTGTGCCAAAAATTGTTTTCGTTGCAGAAAGTAACATCAATACTCGTCAATATTACTGTATTAGTCGATTAAGACACGAGTTAAATTTTTACTACGTTTCTTTTTATTCGCTTAGGGCAATGCAGAGAAAAAGTTTGAATTGGTAACATTTTTTTATAATAAAATAAACCTTGATACAAAATCACATTCAGTTTTACTGAAAAGTAAATCGGAAAAGATTGCTAACTATACGGGTGTTATAATATTATTATACATCTGTGTGAATAAACTCACAAAGCGCCAAATGAACGGTTTGTCTAATTGATTTTTTCACTTAAAGCGATTGACATTCATTTCAAACAAGTATTTATTAAGGTCATATAAAAGACCAAAAGTTTTATCATATAAATAACTTTGTGTAATTTAAATTTCATTACGTAGCATTCGTTGAATTTTAAAAAATTATTTTATCCTCCATCATGAGTTAATTTAACTACGTGCTATAATTATGCTAAATAATGAAGAAATGAATTGCTTTAACAAAGTTTTTATGGAAAATGTCATGCGTTGCACATTGCATATTTTATTTGCAGGACGACATGAAACAAGAAAAAACGCTTGGCAACATTTTTTTATAATAAAATAAACCTTAATAGAAAATCACATTCAGTTTTACTAAAAAGGAAATATTTCACATTAATATTTGTGTATAAATTAAAGTTATTTTTTCCCTAAATTTTTAGTTAAACAAACAAAACGCATGAGTTTGATGCAGATTTTTTCTGGGATACTCAAATCTTTAGGAATTTTTTAATTGAAGCAACATTTTGGGAAAATTGTATCATTATTAAAATTTACTGAGATTAAATCCATCTCTTCCAATAAAATAAAAAATTGCACGCCGTAATTATATTATGATAAAACTGCAGAATGTTTTCAGAGTTGCCTTCAGTATGTAAATATAAAAAAATGCTTGCATGCGAATTGCTTTGGCGCGAGCAAGCAAATTTTTTCCTTAACGCAGCTGAATGAAAAATGATGTGAGATTGTTGTTATTGGAAATTAAAATTCAGTATTAATTTTTTTCTGCTGATGAACGTGCTTTGTTAAGGCAAAATTTCGAATTTGCTTTATTTTTCTGGAAAATTGCAAATGTCTAATTTTATAGCTATTTTGCTTACATCAGAACATATTTATGTATAAAGTAATTTAGCTAGTGGCTGAAGTTAGTAGTGGTATTTTAAATTAAATAGTGAAGTGTTACACTCGAAGGTATAATCAATCATGATCTGCTTAAATGGTGTGTTCAACGTTTGTTCCCGTTTCGGACTTTATAGCTATTCACATTTTGATTCAGTATCACGATACAATTCCAATTGCATTAAAAGACAGAATATTAATTCTAAATATTTAATGTATTTTGATGTTAATAATTTATATGGAGCTGCAATGTCTGAATATCTTTCATATGCAGAATTAGAGTTTTTTAGATGACACCATGCTAGAGTTTGTAGGGTTTAGATCTAAAATGTACACTTACAGAGTTCAGGATAGGATAATAAAAAAGTCAAAGGGATCTTCCTTAGCAAGTATTAAGCAAATTTCTTTTGATGATTATAAGAATGCTTTGTTTTATAAACAGACTATACAGAAACAGCAATGTTTAATTAGATCAGTTAAAACATTATGTCTTTACTATTAAACAAAAGCAAAATTGTTCTTAATCAAAGTGTTGATAAAAGAGTTCTTAGTACCTCAACCATTGATACTAAAACCTTGGGGGCATAACTATACACTCAGAAATGAATTGTAAAGCTTCAACCACTGGCTCAAACAAAGAATGCAATTTATTTTATCTCGATTAACATATAATATTTTTTTAGTTATAAAACTTCAGTGTTATGTTTATACCTGCACAAGTACGCAGTTTTTCGTTTTGGATTTATCTAAAAATAGGATACCTTTAAATCTACCCGAGTTGAACTATATTAGCATAAATGTATTGTAGAGAAAAATAGTAGTAGTAATCGTTCTGTTTAAAAAAAATCCAGTTTGTTATTGTTTAAAGATGTGTTAGCATAAGGTTGATGAGTATGTTTTTCAATATTAACAATTGCATTGTCGAAGCAAACTTTTTCACGCACGTTTAGTATTTCACTATTCATTTTACATTTTAATTAAATAAATGCAGTCCTAACGATTGAAGAAACAACGGCTGGAATGGTGTTATCATATATAGCGCTTTATTTGAAGCAAATTATCCGACCCGGTGAAGAAGTATTTGTGAAGGGTTTAGAAAAGAAGAAATTGATTGAAACCTATATAATGCAAAACATTGTAACTGATATGCTTGCACTAGGTTGTCCTAAGCTATCGGAGTTAAAAATCAACAATCGTTTAAAATATAACATCCATTGTTATAGACACAGCAATAATAATCTGCAATGCGCAAAATAAAAGAAAGATTTTGTCTGTATTATTTATTTTAATATAATTTTGCAATGTTAGCTTTACAAAATTCTTTTTTATTAAAAGAATGGTTATATAATAATAAAAAACAATAAAAAGATTTTGTCTGTATTATTTATTTTAATATAATTTTACAATGTTAGCCTTATTAACTATTATTATAACAACTTCTAGCAAACATTATTTTTATCGATCCAGTTATTGTGTACGTTAGAGAAGCCTAATCATTTTACAAAGACTTTATTTCCTCTCTTTCTTAGGACTTTTTCTACCAGGAAATTCCTGGATGTTTAGCGTTTTGCAACTCCATTTCATAAAATGCACCTTTGATTTCTTTTTTGTCTTGATCTTCTAATATATATGTTGTCGGATTGGTTACGTTTTCCTTTTTAATCTTAAAAAATTTCATTTTGACCAGTTTGGCGTGTAACCTTTCGTAAATGCTTCCCTGTGTTTACTAATCCTCACACTGTCTTTAATTGAATATTTTGGTATTTTGGTTGCAAGTTTGATGTGGGTAAATGATGATTTAAGAATAGTTTTTTCATTTGATTTATCAACTTTTACTAAAAATAGGATACCTTTCAATCTACCCGAGTTGAACTATATTAGCATAAATGTATTGTAGAGAAAAAATAGTAGTAGCAACCGTTCTGTTTAAAAAAAAATCCAGTTTGTTATTGTTTAAAGATGTGTTAGCATAAGGTTGATGAGTATGTTTTTTTCAATATTAACAACTTCATTGTCGAAGTAAACTTTTTCACGCATGTTCAGTATTTCACTATTCATTTTACATTTTAATTAAATAAATGTAGTCCTAACGATTATAGAAACAACGGCTGGAATGGTGTTATCATATATAGCGCTTTATTTGAAGCAAATTATCCGACCCGGTGAAGAAGTATTTGTGAAGGGTTTAGAAAAGAAGAAATTGATTGAAACCTATATAATGCAAAACATTGTAACTGATATGCTTGCACTAGGTTGTCCTAAGCTATCGGAGTTAAAAATCAACAATCGTTTAAAATATAACATCCATTGTTATAGACACAGCAATAATAATCTGCAATGCGCAAAACAAAAGAAAGATTTTGTCTGTATTATTTATTTTAATATAATTTTGCAATGTTAGCTTTACAAAATTCTTTTTTATTAAAAGAATGGTTATATAATAATAAAAAACAATAGAAAGATTTTGTCTGTATTATTTATTTTAATATAATTTTACAATGTTAGCCTTATTAACTATTATTATAACAACTTCTAGCAAACATTATTTTTATCGATCCAGCTATTGTGTACGTTAGAGAAGCCTAACCATTTTACAAAGACTTTATTTCCTCTCTTTCTTAGGACTTTTTCTACCAAGAAATTCCTGGATGTTTAGCGTTTTGCAACTCCATTTCATAAAATGCACCTTTGATTTCTTTTTTGTCTTGATCTTCTAATATATATGTTGTCGGATTGGTTACGTTTACTTTTTTAATCTTAAAAATTTCATTTGACCAGTTTGGCGTGTAACCTTTCGTAAATGCTTCCCCGTGTTTACTAATCCTCACACTGTCTTTAATTGAATATTTTGGTATTTTGGTTGCAAGTTTGATGTGGGTAAATGATGATTTAAGAATAGTTTTTTCATTTGATTTATCAACTTTTACAGGCTTGACTCCGATAGTATTGTGAACTGTATTGTTGTATTGTTTCACAATATTGCTTAAATTTTTTATCCAAATTGTAAGAACCGTTCAGGTTAAACAAGCGCCACATTTTTCCCTTTAAAGTTCTAATTACACGTTCCACAATGCATGCTTTCTTTGTAGAAAAAACACTATAATGGTTTATGCCATATGTCTGCATTAAGGATTGAAACTGTTTGTTATAATATTCTTTACCAAAATCAGACTGCAAATTTCTTGGTGGATTTTTAAATTTATTTAAAATTGTTTTCATTGCAGCAGTAACATCAATACCCGTTTTACTTTTAAGTGGTACAGTCCATACGTATTTGGAGAAACAATCAATAACTACTCAAATGTATTTAAATCCTTTGTTTGTTTGCGAATATGGTAGCATTTCAATCAAATCGGTCTGAAGAAGGTCATTTAAACCTTTTACTATCACTTTGCGTCTCTTGAAATTTATTCTTGCTGGTTTATGAAGTTTATTTACTATATCCTCTTTTACTTTTGATTGAGCAACTATCATAATACTTTTTTCTAATCAGAATTTATTAAACACAATTAATAAGTACTTCCATGTTTGAATGTCGTGGGCTCCACTTGCTTTGAAAGGAACTTTTAATATAAAATCAAGAAACATTGTGGTATTGTTTATAAGTTCGGAACCGGAACAAACGTTGAACACCCTCCTTTAAGTGGATCATGATTGTTTATATTTAACTTCAGGTGTAAAACTTCTTGGATTGCCCCAACCTGAATCCTTTTCGCTAAATTCCTCTAATCGCTTCGAAATCTTGTCTAATACGTTCTCCTTATACCACCGCTTGAGATTGGTATTTATATCGATGTGACGATTTGCAGTAGGAAACGTCTTCAAATCTATTTCACCAGTTGTAGGCTTAACAAAGTTAGCGGTCAATATTACATTAATTTTCATTATTGAATTTTTTAAGCAAGCTTCAATTTTGCGTTTAAAACTAGCGAACGCCTTGTTTAAGAACACTAGAGGATCTCTATAACTTAAATTGGTAATAAGTCCCGTAATTATTCGACTTCCAAAACATGATTGTACATCATGCCAAATCAGATTTTTTCGAATATGACCTCTAGAACGCGTTGCATCAATACCTTTACCTTCATATTCCAAAGAGCGTTTCAAGTGCCTCAATCGTACAAGGTAACTTTTAAGATGTGCCAAATTAGATTCCAGCCTACTAGGATTTTCCTGACGATTGTCTTCATATACCTTATTTCTAATAGCAAGCTTCAATATACTAATATTTGCTTTGATAATTATAATGTATTTCGTTATTGCATCGACTGATCTGATTAGATTCGCGCATTTCACAGTTAATTTCAAAATAGCGCTACTAATTTCGGCCACGGTTTCAGAATTCATGATTCTATACAAATCAATACACCACTTAATATATGTACAGCTTTATTTACTATTTATACAAAAAATATCATCTGACAAAAGCAAAACAACTGTAAATGAAATAGCATACAACATCATTTTTTTTCATTTAGCTGCGTTTACTGAAAAAATTTGCTTGCTTGCAGTATAGTAATCAAATGCTTTTTTATACGACCTTTGATTTATGCTGTGTGTACAGAAAATACACTATCATTACAGCGCTATTTTTTATGGTTACATTTAAAAAAATTTATTAAAAATTAAAGCAAGTTTTGAAAAAATGTCTCAGATTAAACGGTCAATGTTGTTTATTAATTTACACGCACTATAGAATATGCAATGTGCAACGCATGACATTTTCCATAAAACTTTGTTAAAGCAATTCATTTCTTCGTCAGTTAAAAGATTAATTATAGCACGTAGTAAAAAAAAACTAACTCATGATGGAGTATAAAAAAATAATTTTTTAAAATTCAACGAATCCTACGTAATGAAATTTAAATTACACAAAGTTATTTATATGATAAAACCTTTGGTCTTTTATATGACCTTAATAAATACTTGTTTGAAATGAATGTCAATCGCTGTAAGTGAAAAAATTAGTTAGACAAACCGTTCATTTGGCGCTTTGTGAGTTTATTCACACAGATAGATAATAATTTTATAACACCCGTATAGTTAGCTATCTTTTCCGATTTACTTTTCAGTAAAACTGAATGTGATTTTGTATCAAGGTTTATTTTATTATAAAAAAATGTTACCAATTCAAACTTTTTCTCTGCATTGCCATAAGCGAATAAAAAGAAACGTAGTAAAAAATTAACTCATGCCTTAATCGACTAATACAGTAATATTGACGAGTATTGATGTTACTTTCTGCAACGAAAACAATTTTTAACACAGTACTCGCTGTTGTATGTAATTTTTGTAATCAATACTACAAAAATAGGCAATAGTTAGTATCAGTGGTTGAGGTGCTAAGAATTCTTTTATCATCACTTGGATTAAGAACAATTTTGTTTTGTTTAATAGTAAACACATCATGTTTGTCTGATATAATTAAACATTGCTGTTTCTGTACAGTCTAATATCGATTAAAAAATGTATAAAAGTCAAGTTCTTTCAGTTGTACTGAAAAAAGTATGCAATTTTTTTTCAGAAAAAGATGCAAATTTTAATTTTTCTAACAGGTCAGTTTATTATTTAATATAAATACTTCACGTAGATTTTACCAACAGTATAGAAAAAAGTCTATGATATCGATTAAAAAATGTATAAAAGTCAAGTTCTTTCAGTTGTACTGAAAAAAGTAAATATTTCAAATGATTTCTAGGTAAAATTTATTTTTTTTTGTTTTGCAATTGACAACTTTAATTTTAAAATATGGTATATACGCGTGCACAGTTTTGAAGCCAGACCGGTCTTCCATTAATGCTGACTAAGTGGATTTATTTATTGTTCTGCTGATGTTAGCATTAAATTTCTCGCTTTTTATTTTTCCTGTGGATGTCAGCATTAAAAAAATTTATACATGACTGGCTTTATTAAATTTTCTATAGATTTCATATTTCTACAATTGCTATCTAGACAATACCTTAGCATTAAATTCTTGCTTACATGAGTTGAATTTTCTGCTGTTCTTGTTGTTTAATATTCTTACATACTCAAGATATGTGTGTGTGATAATCGTTCTTCTTTATTGCCAAGTTGTAGTTGTGTGTTCTATAGAACAAATAAAAAATGAAAACCTTTTTTTTTTTAAAAATTGTACTTGTCAGGAAAGAATAATGATAGTGATTGGGTTAAAATTATTGAGTAGTTTATAGTCAATCCAAATTAAGTACTGGAGAAAAAATCGTTGACGCCGTAAGCAGATCCACCAATCGCAACGTACGACCTGATGACACCAATACAGAGTATGTATTCGTTAGCTTAATATATATAGATTTAATTTTCTTAATGCATTTACTTGATATAATATTCATTTGAATCTTTTTTTAGTTAACACGAAGAAGAAGAACAACCAGAAACGACCGCGCGTCAAAGATGAAGAAGACAGCCCTCATAGAATTGATAATGCAATATTTTTAACCGTTCAGAGTTGGAGTGAGTTAGAACTGTTTTTTATATTTGGGAACTTAAGTGAATTATAGTATGTTTATTCCAGAGTACACAACATTATATATATATATATATATATATATTTTATAGACTACAATAAAGAAAAATACATTGTGTGTTTCATTTCACATTACTCCCGATTTAATAACTACGTAATCTCAGTTTACAGAACGGTGTAAAACAATTTTTGACTTTTAATCTGAGTGTATATTTCGAATAGATGCTCTCATTTTTTGCGATTAAAGTTAGAAATGCATTTCAAATAGATGTTTTCATATTTTTTGTAATTGAAATTAGAAATGCATGTGATCTAAAATTGCTGAGTTGCCTTCAGTACGTAACTATGGAAATGCAAACGCTGAAGAAGCATTAGACTAGACTATCGTTGACAAGAAAAAAGCTGTCTGACATGGGTTGAATTTTCTGCTGTTCTTGTTTCTTGTTGTTTAATATCTTTATATATACTCTAGATATGTGTGTGTGTGATAATCTTTATTGTCAAGTTGTAGTTGTGTTCTATAGAACAAATCAAAAATGAAAACTTTTGTTAAAATTACACTTGTCAGGAAAGAATTATGATAGTGGTTAGGTTAAAATTATTGAGTAGTTTATAGTCAATCCAAATGAAGTGCTAGAAAAAAAATTGTTTACTCCGTGAGCAGATCCACCAATTGCAACGTTAGCATATATTTCAATAGATTTATTTCTAGTTTTTTTTGAAGTTGGAGCATTTCATAAATTTCCACGTTTATATATTTCTTGCAGATAAACTGAGTTCGCGATTTAATAACTACGACTTGTTATTCTTTAAAAGCGAGAATGAGAAAATTGGTGCAGTCAGTCTGTCTATCTGTTTGTCTGTCTTTGGCAAATCTTTCGAGATATCTGTACAATTTGTTAAATGTTGTAAAACCAGTAAAGAGCTATTGCGTTGATCAATTATAATTGCTTTCAGGGTTGAGAGTTCCATTCGTGCTGTCTGAGTTTAATTGTTTTTTCTGCAAACATCAGCATTAAAGATTTCTCACTGACTACAATAATAATACAGACACAATCTTTTCTATTGTTTTTTATTATTATCAAACCATTCTTTTAATAACAAAGTATTTTGTTTTGCACATTGCAGACTATTATTGCCGTGCCTATAACATTTTTTGCAATAGATAGGTTTCCATCCATTTCTTCTTTTCTAGACCCTTCACACATACTTCTTCACCGGGTCGGATAATTTGCTTCAGCTAACATTGTAAAATTATATTAAAATAAATAATAATAATAATTTTTATTATTATCAAACCATTCTTTTAATAACAAGGTATTCTGTTTTGCACATTGCAGATTATTATTGCTGTGTCTACAACAATGGATGTTATATTTTAAACGGTTGTTGATTTTTAACTCCGATAGCTTAGGACAACCTAGTGCAAGCATATCAGTTACAACGTTTTTCATTAGATAGGTTTCAATCAATTTCTTCTTTTCTAGACCCTTCACAAATACTTCTTCACCGGGTCGGATAATTTGCTTCAAATAAAGCGCTATATATGATAACACCATTCCAGCCATTGAAGATTCATCCCAAGAAAGACCATAAATATTCCTTGTCACCCAGTCGTTGTGTTTTATATGATCTTGGCTCAAACAACTAAACTGCATTGGCAGTTTTAAAAATTTGATGCCAAACAACACCTTCCAACAAGTCCAAAACCGCAATTTCTTTGCACACAAACTCGTTTTTCTTGTATTCAAATCCCTGAATATCAATTATATACATGTTTGTATGTAAATATATGCAGTAAACTTCGACTACTTAAATTAATATTAGGAGCAATCTCCTTATATAGCAGATTACCACCATCTGCGTACTTTGCCAACCCACTTTTCAACCTATCACAAGAGTGAACACATTTTGAATTGAAACCAGCCCATGTGTATTTGCAGCCTCTAAACATAAATCAGAATCCACTTTAATTAAACACAATTGACTTGAATGCGATATTTTGCATCTGTCATACTTTATAACTTCTCGCTAGAAAACCAAATTCAAAACATTTACACACATTTTCTCTGTACTTACATTTTTCAACATACGTGTGTTTTGAAGTATGCATGTTCCATTGAAAGTAATATAAAGCCGATCCTAATTCAAAACGTGCCCACAAGTATTTTACATTTGAAAGTATATAAGAATTCAAGTTTTCACATTTTAAATTAAAAGTATATAACGCCGATCCTAATTCAAAACGGTGCACGTGTAACTTCTCGCCAGAAAACCGCATTTAAAACAGCTACACACATTTTTTCTCTGCACTTACATTTTTCAACATACGTGTGTTTTGAAATATGTTTCATTGAAAGTAATATAAAGCCGATCCTAATTCAAAACGTGCCCACAAGTATTTTACATTGAAAGTATATAAGTATTCATGTTTTCACAACTATTTTACATTGAAATTATATAGAGCCGATCCTATTTCAAAACGGTGCACGTGTATTTTACATATGGAAGATACTTCTGAACACGTTTTGAATTAGGATCGGCCCTACCTACCTACCTACATAAATCAGACATCTATTTTAATGAACCAATATACGTGGGCATGCGTGTCTTGGATTTACTTATTTAAGCTTACGATCTATGACTTCCATTGTAAATATATGAGTGCCAGATTTGGAAACGATTGTAGTATTTTATATACTGACACCGATAGCCTTATCTATAAAATAATAAACCATGATCCTTATGAGGCTATGAAGCGGGACTGTCGTCAATATTTTGATACTTCGGACTATCCACAAGATAACATTTACAAAATTCCTCTGGTAAATAAGAAAGTATTGGGAATGATGAAAAACGAGAACAATGGAAGGATTATGACCAACTATACCGGACTGAGATCCAAAATTTATGCAACGAAGTACGAAGGATTTTAAAACATCTGAAGAGGAGGAAGCTGAAAGTTTGCGTATAGAAGAAGATACTACTATGCCGCCAACAGCTCTCTCTAATTTCGGTGTAACTGAAAAAGTCAAGGAAATTAAAAAGTCTATCATAAAAAACCACATCACACTTGAGGATTTCACTAGTTGTGTAGATGTAAAGAAAAGTTCGTTTCACAAAATTTGATCTACTCATCTAAACATCATGTTCATACATTCAGTCAGGATAAAATAGCATTAAGTCCATACGACGATAAAAGATATTTAATACCAGGATCATACAGGACATTACCCATAGGTAATTATTCCATTGAAGGCACGGAAAATGGGGAAGCAGTTTAAATTATTATAAATTACACTAATATATGCATGTAGTATGTAAGTGTAAAAATGTTCATCTAGTAAATAAGTGTAAATATATAAATAAAATGTTAACTTATATGTAATAAGTGTAAAGTCATATATTTATATGTTAATTGAATTGGTACCTCCAATCCTATTGTAAATGTACTGTTATTTGTTAATGTAGTATTTAAGTATGTTACTCTAAAGAATGTTAACTTAGATATAAGCAATCGATACATGTTTAATTTATGTTAATTCGGATAAACCCATACAATATATGTAATATTAAAAGTATGTACGTTATAGTATATAAAATCAATGTATGTAAGTGCAACGTGTAATAAAGCATTTTAATGATTGCACATTTTTATTTATATATAAAAAGGTTAAGCAAAAGTCACGTGAACATTAAATGTAGGCTCGCCTTGAGGTGAATGACATTTGGAGTTCACGAAAATAATCTTTTTAAACTTTAGAATTTCACATGTTAAATGCCATAGAAAAACCGTTTTTTTTATCTGATACGAACATAGCTTATCTACTAAAACTATAAAATGGGAAATTATTCGCAAATGCAGGAAAGCTAAAGAACAATGGATTAGAGAAAAGTGCAAAGAGGTACAAACTAAGATGGAAATAGGAAAGACAGATGAAACATACAAACTAATTAGAACGAATTTTAGGGATATAAAACCCTATAGCAAAAATATAAGGGACGCGAGAGGAAACGTCATTATAGAAAATGTAGATAAAGTGGTTAGATGGCAGGAATATATAGAGAATTTATATGCAGGAGAGGAACTACCAGCATTAGAACAGAAATGAGACATTGAAAATGATGACTTGGGATATCCTATACTGCGAGATGAGTTTGAATTAGCATTAATCCTTTCGCTGCTGAATTAAGGATGAAACTCCACAACTTGTGTGCTGAATTAAGAAAATCTAGAAACGTATATATACGGATGTAGCATTCAGAATTACATAGAACGTAAAATTACTGACATAGCATATATATTATATAATTTGTGGTGCGTTCAGACGTTCATGGCATACCTGTCAAACTTACATATTGAAAAAATGCACATAAATACTACACTTTTTATTATGTAAATAAAAATCAGTTGTGCTAAATATTTAAAAACTTCAATGTATGAAATAGTTCAAAACAAACCACCACGCAAAGTCCGACGTCACAGTCGGGACAAAAATATCTACTGTCCTTTCTTCTTTTTCGGTAACTGCTCAGCTTTCTTACCAGTTAAGCCGACATATCCTGCCATTACAAGAATTTATACCTGTGCACTATTTAGCAACGAAAACACCTGCGACACGGTTAAAAATCTGAACACGACTAAATCTAATAAAACCGGAAATACTTATGATTTATGAAGTACATATAATCAACTATAAAACGTCCGCTCTTTCTGCATTTGTAAACATTTTAGTCTGGTTGAGGCCTTCGCTAGTATAAAATCTATTATTTTGTTTTACCGGGAAAGTGATAGGTGCCTCAATAGAGCAACACATTGTCGCAAAACTTCATATAAAACTTACGAAGCTGCTACTCAGGGCCGGGACCAGATTTTATGGGCCCTGGGGCAGGGATTTAGAGGGCCCTCTCCTATCAAATCCTCTAATAAGCTAGTAAAGTTTTTGAAACTTTGTTGTCACTTAAAAATAAAATAAAAACGAATTTTATGGCGGCTTATCTCAGAAGTAAAGAACATAATATTTAAAAATATGCAGAATTAATAATCATATATACTTGTTATTAGATTATTTATTCATACATACTTATATTTCATCCTATCTACAAAATTGAAACTTAAAATTAAAAATTTACTTTTCTAGCTTTCTTATTTGCAAATTCATTTATCACACTTTCAAAATTAATTTCTTTTGCTAATTTATTTTCCAAGCAAATCATGTCTAAAGGCGTCAGTCTGACCTGTTCCATTGTTGATCTGTGCATATTCTTTAAACGAGACATTGCACTAAAAGACCTAAAAACGCATTGCGTTGTCAAAATTTAAATAAAACAGTTTAAAAAACTAATTACTATATTTTGTTATATGCAATATACTATTGTTTTATTATCTTTTGCCTTGTACCACTGTATCAGGAAGTGTGTAAAAAATTCTGAGTGCAACGCACATATTGGGAAAAATCTCAGATAAATTTTCTTCCTTTAACTTGTTTAAAAGTTCAAGGGAAGCAAAAAATTGTGCCCCAAATTACCCTCGTGAATGGTCTTCAAATGAACTAATTCATCTTTTAATTCTTGAGAAACATAATTTTTATATGTTTTGATGAACTCCTCGCATTTTGTGTTAATTTGTTCTTCAGTCAGTTCCAAATATTTCCAAATGAAAGAAAATGTGTCATTGATTGATTTTGCAGCATCATACCGCACTCTCATTTCAGTTAAAAGTCTGTCAATAATTACATTAAAAACATTATTTCTAAATTTGTCATAAGGACCCGTTATTTCAATTTTTTCGTCAGTTTCAGATTCATCTGCAAATCTTTTCCTTTTAATTGTTCTTTTTGGTTTGCTCCTGGGTATGAGTCTTAATTCCAATTTGCTTACACACAGTTTCGCATTCATTTAAAATTGCTGATCACCTGTCTCTAAGTTCTTCTAGATCTTTAATAAGACCATCAATCTTAATTACTTCTTTATCAATAATTACTTCACAATTCTGAGGAACACTATTTCTATAATCACTCAGATACAAGGCTTTGAACCAAATCGAGGCCATTAAAACACACTGTATTGATGAAATATACTTAATGCAACCATTTACTTCTGCTCTTGTTTTTGCTGCCAGATCAGTAGAAAGCTGCTTTTGTAGAGCCACTATCAGTCCGGGTAAGTGTTTTGCAAATGGTTTTACACTTTTGATGCGAGTACTCTATCTCGTTGATAATTTCAAGTGAAGAGATTCTCCTATTTCAGTCTTCAAAGTAGCCCAGCGATTCACTGAAACTGCAAACAATGTATACACCTTTTGAACGTCACCGAAAAAAGTTAAAGCTTCAACACAGCATTCAGCTGCATGCTTTCCGCATAAATTTAAACTGTTGCATACACATAAAGAATATATTTCTAAATTGTTCCTTTCCATCAAATAGGCCTGTACACCTTTAAATCTGCCACTCACATTTGCGGTATGATACCCTTGGCCGCGGCAGTCAGAAATTTGTATGCAATTAAATGATCAGTCTTTCCATTCATGTTGATAAACTCAAAAAATCTCTCTTGAATATCAAATTGACCGTTACTGTTCAAACGAACATATCTCAAAATAAAGACATGTTGCTGCAAATGTGGGGTGTCAGGAGTTGAGTCTACCATTAAGGCATAGTATTTTCCCATTTTCAGTTCATGAAGTATTGTTTTTTTAATAGTTTCTCTACATAACTGAACAAACTCATTTTGAATTTTGTTGGAGAGATACGTTATTTGGAGCTTTTTATTTCCTTTTTGTACTTCTTTAACTTTTGTTAAGTGTTCTTTTAGGACTTCATCGTAGTTACTTAAAAGTTCTAACATACCCAAAAAATTTCTATTATTTGGGTCACCAATCTGATCAGTCTCCCATAAGTGCAAGGCCCCTCTCACCTAAAAAAAGAATTACATCTAATATCCGATGCAGTAACTTTTTCCACACTAATATCTCGCTCTGTAACTCTTGTAGTACCTGTTGGTTAATTAACATGCCCGTTGAGAGACGTTTTCCCAAATACCGCCATCCAACATAGCACTTTTTGTGATTATTATTAGATTCATGTTCTTTCACTTTATCATAAAGTTTTCGCCAAGCACTGTGTACTCCCCCAAATGTTGCAAATGCCGATTTTGTATTGGCAGGACCAGAATAAAATACTCTACAACAAAATCAGTGTAAGGTACTTTGCTTTTGGCTCCATACCAACCAGTCACGTGATATTTGCACACCATTTTTCAATTCCTTTTTCAGAATGCTTACTGGTAAATTTTTTACAGTTGAATCAGTAGGAAATTTCAGTGGATGTTTTGCAGGACTTTTTTCAACTACTGACCGCACGTCTTCTGATGAAAGAGTTTCTCTGAGTATTTCACCTAAATCAACACCACAGCTTTATTTAGTGTCTTTAGAATAAATCACAGACTTATTTTGATTTTTTTGTTTTTCGGAATGGTGAGCGAAATTTGCTTTGTATTTGTTTGCTGTTCTTGTAAGGGGTCGATAGCAATGTCTGTTGTATTTTTAGAATTCTGGGAGTTGGGAATGTTATTTGCTAGTGTTTCAAAGTTAATGACATTTTCAGAATTATCAAAAACTTGGCTGTTGTCGGCGGTTTCAAATTCTAGCGTTGATTTATCCATATTTTTTGTTGATGGTATGACAAACCGGGAAATTGATATCTGGCCTCGTTTCAAGATAGTATCTTTTGCTGCTTTCTCTTTCCGTTTTTGAGAGCCTGATTTTTGATGATACATTTTCAAATACGAAATCTTCTAGAAAAGAGATTGAAATTGATATTTGATTGATTTTTGAATGAATAAAATTACAAAAGTGAAAAACTGACAATAATATAATGTAATATGTAAACCGGTTTGCTTAACCATTGGTGCGACAAGTACTTTCACTTAAAATTAAAAAATTTAATTTTCATCACGGTGATGACATCACCACATAGTTCTTATTATTTAAAAAATAGATCTCAAATGTCGAAATGTCAAGCTCTTAAAGAATAATCTAACTATTTTATGTTCCATTTAATAAAAAACTGTTGATTTAATTATTAATTAACGTTCCTTCACTTTTTGAAAACTTAAACTTTCTGTGATTTAACTGTTTGAATTGAAATAGAGAAAATGTTTATAGTAGCACACTATTAAATACTCACTTTAATTGAAAAAATATTTCTTTTGTTTGATTGATTTATCAGTTAATTTTTATTATTTCTAGTTCACTACAAATCTATGATTATGAGATCATATGTTTATTCAAACAAATAGATAAGTAATATTTTGAGTCCCCTATATAATTTCGAACACTGAATCATTTCATTATAACTGATACTTCAATTGTAACTGCTGTGTAATGATATTATAATCAAACAAAAACAATATTACTTTGTAAATTAAGCGTATCGCGTCCATATTGAGAGTTAAACTCACTCACCTTACTGTTGAATGTAGACTATTGAAGTAGAATTTACACATATTAAAGTATTAAACATGATATAACAGTCATACTTTATAGTACTGTAAATTACACTGTAATAATAGTTTTCTAATTATTAACTATTAAAAATGTTTGTGAACAGAATCACCATTCACCAACGACTTTTGTTTTATTCTGGCGTTATTACCTGGCCGTGGCCGATGTTGGAGGTCTGTGTGCGGGTGCAACGGTACAAGTGAGGATAGGGTAAGGTATGATCTGTTTCTTCAACACGTCGGTCAAAAGTCGCTCTTGCCTTGCCTGTAACACATGAAATCGTCCCAGCTTATTTCTTATATTAGCCATTATTATTTTAATTCAAAAGTATTTGAAATGTATATTTAGAGCATAATAGGTATAGGTGTATGGTGTATGAATTATTTAATATTATATTCGTCTTAGAATTCATTTTACAAGTTATTATTATTATTATTATTATTATTATTATTATTATTATTATTATAATTGTGTATTATCCATCAGTAAAGTTGTAGTGCCGTGGATTGGCTGATAACTTGAGATGCAAGCCATTAGATTTTACAGTTTTATAAATAACGTCGTTGTATAGCGCTTCTGGGCAGTGGCGTTTTTAACATAGGGCAAATCGGTGCAATACACCGACGGGCTCGGACTCATACGGGTCCTTTGTAGTAGAATTAACGTGTCTTTTGTAGTAGAATTTAACAATTTAGTTAACAGCCCGGGCTCTTAGTTATTGATGACACCGAATTGTAATGGATCTTAAAAACGCTATTGCTTCTGGGCCCCTTAAGTGGTGCTGGGTCCTGGGACAAATGTCCCACCCAGCCCCCCCCCCGGCCCGACCTTGGCTACTAAAACCTATCTTTTATTAAAAAAAAGTGTGTGGCAATCAATGTTTACCTTGTGTGCGAGTTTTTGAGTGGTTTAAAAATCATAAAAAGCCCGAATATGAGTAAACAAGTCGTGGGTTCTTCATCGAGACAACGCACCGGTGCACACAAGATTGTCTGTTAAGAGGCTTATAACCAAATATAATATCTCATTATTAGACCATCTGCTATATTTGCCTAATCTGGCACTATGTGGTTATATTTGTTTTCTAAAGTCAAATCTGCATTCAAAAGAACAAAATTTCAGATCGTTGAATCTGTGAAAGGAAAAATGGCACAAATCATTAATAAGATCACAGAAGACTATTCCACTGTTTTGAACTACCAAAAATTTGCACGCAAAGTTGTAGAGCTCGTGGGAAAGAGGGGTATTGAAAAGGAGAGTAATTAAATATGTTTAAATTAAAAGTAAAAAAGTTTTACAGCATCACTCTTTATGTTTTAACCACACCTCATAGTGGAAATACTGGTAAACATAAGAAAATATCGTTAGAAAATATAAAACAATACAACGGGGAACGTACAAACGGTTTTAAATGCTATGGCGAAATACTTTTACATTAATTTTTCTAAGGACAATCCGGAAGAAGACGAGGTATTAGATAACCCGAAACGACGGCGTGAGAATAAAACGCAGGGGAATGGAAATGATACAGCCATTTGCAGAAGTAAAATTATTGGGGTTCTTCTTAGAAGGTTGAATTCTGAAACAGGATCTGCAAATGACAGGATAATATCGGTATTTTTTAATGAATTTAATTTCTACTTACAGAGAACGAATTTTTACAAAGTTAGAAAATATAAAACGTAAAGTTTATTCCTAAAGCAAAAAGATCGTGAAGCGTAAAAATTTTTCCTAAATAAAATATTCCCATACAAAGTCATAAGGATAACGATTTTTACATTGACTTTTATTGGTCATCAAACTACGAAAGGTGTTTTTTAAGTAGGAACCGAATGTGCATTCTGTCGCGCATTGTATCAGTTAACCCCGATTCAATGTCAACCATTCTCGCGGCCGGCACCTACAACTATGCCAGTACATTTCACTTTTTGTCAGTGTTGGTTGTTTGGTTACGGTGCATTATTTGCAACCATGTTAATCAATAATCCTGAGGGCTTTGGATTGCGTTTTGTCATTCGATTTTTAAACACAAGAAACGTCCGTCCTGCTGAAACCTATTGATAAATTTTTGAGGTATATAGGCAAGATGTAATAAATGATGGAAATTTGAGCAAGTGCTACACTGTTTAATGAAGGATAGGCACTTGTTTTTGTAGAGGGTCAATCTGGACGACCTACTGTGATCAGTGAAAGGTATATATATATATATATATATATATATATATATATATATATATATCAATATTTTCTTCAGGTTTTAAGCTCAGTAATTTATGGCAATTGTTACTGACAACTTCGTTACAAAAAAGTGTGTACAAAATGGGTGCCAAATATTACTACGTGTCATTTTGATGAGTGTCGAATTCCTTTGTGTTAAAATTTTCCATGTATCGTCATTATTATGCTAAGTATGGATTGTGTGTTTTTAATAAAGATTTGCATTATTTCCTGTTGAGAATACTGCAGTTGGATTTGAACGGTTGCCCTTTTTGGAGAGGCTGGAATTGAATGCTATCCGCTAGAAAGTGACAAAAGCGAGTTGGACACTTTCTACCGATGCATCAAAGTGCGTGAGTGCGGTCAGAAGGGATCCAGGATTTCTTTGCCTTTTATTTTGTCCAACTATTTTTCTACCTGATGTCTCTTCTGCGACAAAAAATCTGTCGGTCAAGAACCACTGCGTACTCTAAGATTACTGTGAAAGTATCGGAATTAATGTAAGTAAAAGTAAATACGCTTCCTTTGCTTTGTCGTTAAATATCTTATAATTTATGTCATCTAGGGAAAGCTAAATTTGTACCAACGTTAATGTATAAGCACAAAATAACGTATTGGCACATTCTCTATAGTTTTTGGAGCACTATAACAAGGATAGTGATGACTTCTTTAGTATACTTCAAATATAAAACAACAATTCAGTGAGTGGCATCTTTCTAATCTTCTGATAAAACCATGAAAATTCAAACAACCATCAGCACGCAAAACCATGGCCCCAGTTTTCTGGGACAAAAAAGGTGTTTTTATTGTACACTTCCTGCTAAGAGAAACGACAATAAATGCCGAAAAATATTGTGAAACTTTATTGCAGCTTAAACGCGTCATTCAAAACCATAAGCACGAACTACCTTCAAGCAACGTCATTGTCCGTCACGACAAAGCTGGACTTTACACTACGGCAAGAAAACCACAACTAAATATGTTTCAATAGAAATTACCGGATCATCATCTACCTTACAGCCCCGATTTAGCACCCGCAGACTTTCATCTTTTTCCAAAACTTAAGGAATTTCTGGGTGGAAAACAATTGGAGATTGATGACGCATTACAAAAAGCTGAATTGACTGGCTAAATGGAAAAGTTCTTTGATGACAGTATCCAAAAGTTGGTGCCACAAGTTACCCATTAGAAATTAATGACGACTATGTAGAAAAATAAAGCTGTATTCATATTTTCATTTTTCGTAAAAGTTATGTTCATAAATACGTTTTTCTTGTTCTGTTACAAAAAAGTTTTTACTTAAAAAATAGTATGAATTATTAGAATGTTGCTTGATATGTTGGATATTTGAACAGTTCAGTTGTAACCTATTTTGCAGTACGGTAAGGAACGAATTAAACATTTGTATAGATTTACTTGTACATGTACGAACTGGTATTGATATCAACTTAGTATATACCATTTCTATTGAACAAAACCAAATCTTGATACAATGGCAACATATAATGACTTATTGAAACGGTCACTGTGAAATATTACTTAAATATGTTGAAACGTTGCTAGGCAGTAAACTTTGAAAGGAAACTTTTCGAAAGCTAATGTGAAAATCGATAAATTGGAGTAATGAGCCCTCATTAAATACCCGTATTTAACAAAGTTAACTGGTAAAAAAATTTAAAAGGATATGATTAATACACTTGACAGTCAATATCCATCATATGCGACAAATTGGATTGCGTCATTCAAAAGAGGAACACTTTCGTTGAAGATTAGAACCGACCAGAAAGCCGCGATTTCGGTGTTTACCGTAATTCATGGCATGATATCAGACCGTCGAAATAGGCTGAAACATACAGCCAAGAAACTACAAATTGTATATGATCGCGTCCACTATACACTCACGTTGATTTAGTTAGGTATGAAAGAAATTTCTACAAAATGGATTCTTATTGCTTGTACACCGAACACTAACGAGCAAAAGTAAAAGCATCACGGCCGCTCAATGCCCGTTTAAAAGAAAATCTAGATTTCAGAACCATCTTGTGACTATGGATAAAATCTGAGTGCATTTTTATAATCCAGAGAAAAAAAGTAATCGATACACTAGAAGCATCGTTGTTCTCAAAAGCTCAAAAGGTTTCGAAATTAAAAATCTTCTTTACATTGGATTTTCCGATGCTCCACCCGAGGACACTACATGAGCCAGAAAGCAAGATTTTTCTACCTGAAAGTTTTGAATTTTGCCAAACTCTTGCTATTCTAAGGTAGTGCTCTTTAATGTGCGTGACAACACTCACACACGGAACCTATATTTTACCTCTCATCCAAACGAGTTCGTATTTTTGTGAAAAATTCTTACGTAACGTTTTACAAGTGGCTCGTATTAAAAATCGAACCCCCAAAACTTGGAATAAGCAGTCCATACACGAAGCTGTATATCCGCGGAATAATTATGATCGATTACTTAAAAAAAGGACAAACCCTCACTGGAGACTGTTCTAAATTAGTGACCACCCTGAGAGAGAAAATTATAGAAACAAGATGTGGTATGTTGGCGAATGCAAGACATTGCACCTGCATACATACCGTGCAATGCAATGAATTCGATTCATGATCAATTTGCATTGGTGGAACACCCACCCTATTCCCGAGATTTTGCCTCCTCGGACTTATTACTTGTTTCTTTGATTGAAAAAAAGTTTAAAAAGTATTAAACCTTTTCTGGAGTTACAAGCTTTGCTTTAATGCTATGATTTCTGTAGAGTCTAATACTAAACACTTTTTGGTTCACATAATTTTCGTATAATGAAAGCCCAATACTTTCCATTAATAGTTAAGTTATTCAATAACGAGTAAAAATATTACATAGTATATTACGGCAACTAGCTTTATATTTCTTTTGTGATAAGTACATCAAACCTACTCCACGTCCCGTTTCAGACTGGTTCATCACTTATCACGATCCTGTTTTCTTGCCTTTTCAGGATCGTTCTTGCACTCTACACAATAGTAAAATGAATGTACAATATGTCTAAATATGGAAAGTATTTCTAAGAAAAACTAAAACATATTCAAAACAAACCCCCCACCTTGAAAAGGTGTCTTTCAACAAGACTAAGACTACAAAGGTGTAAAATTAAATAACTATTACTATATACATAGTCCAGACAAGTTGATTATTTCTAAAAGGAAGCAAACGTAATCTAGACACTGCACGATGCACTTCACCATTAGGAGTTTTAAATTTTGCAACACGTACCTTATTATTTCGACCACAAAATACTTCACTTGTGCGTCCTAACTTCCACTGGAGCGGTGGTAAGTTACTTTTCTTGACTATCACCATTTGCCCAACTTTTACATTGTCTTCTGTTTTCCACCATTTGTTTCGATTGTGTAATATCGTAATGTAGTTCTTATACCATCTATTCCAAAGATGCTGGTACAGCATCTGGAAATGCTGGTACCATGAAAGGCGGTTTTCTGACATCTGAGTCGAGCAGTGGTGTAAGCCGGCGACCAATTAAAAAATGGGAAGGAGTGAGGACATCAAAATCATAAGGACTTGAGGATAAAAGAGTTAAGGGTCTAGAATTTAAAACTGATTCAATTTATGTGAATAACGTGTAAAGACCCTCGTATGTAAGAGAGCTATTGTGTAGTATGCATGACTTTACTTCAGTCTCCCAAATTCACCCGAAATTCGGAGAGTTTGCCGGTATGAATTTTTATAAAATTCCATCCTGCTAACAATAAAGGGGAATTGTTCTTTACAGATTTTAAAAGCTGTAGTAGTTCAGTGTTAGCCCCAACAAAGTTTGTCCCATTATCAGAAAAAGCAGACTAAGGTTTTCCTTTTCTTGCACATAACCTCCTGAATGCAGCAATGCATGTTCCTGAGGTCAGGCAAAAATCTAATATGCATCACCACCCCCACACCACTAAAACAATCACTGTCCCATCTTCTACGCGAGGAAAATCGGGACTAAACGGAAACAAATAAATAATAACAAATAAATCAAAAAACCTTCATTAATTTCATTTAGTAAAAAAATAAAGAAAATAAAATTGACTGAAACCGCGCATCCATCCAGAATTATAAAGTGATAGTGATTGTGATCCTCCCGAACGTTTCGTGCATACCATCTAGAACTATATCAGTACATTATCCATCTTCTTAGAAGTAAAAAACAAATAGATGTAGGCAGACGACCAGGTCCTTGGATGCTGGGAAAACTTATAATGAAGGTAAGAATAAAATTGTGGCGGCTGTACTCGCATAAGCATTGATTTGTATTAATTAAAAGTTTTTTCTTTGAAATAATTTAATGAGCACGTTTTTGTGTGTAATGGCGCTAGCCGACATAATGCTTATGCGAGCACACCTGATAATTTATTTGGGTGATGCTTCTGCTAAATGCACTGTTACATGCTTATGCTTTTAGATGTTTATATACATATATATTATGCTGTGATAAGGGGTTGTTTAAGGGGTACTGTATAGGAAAGGTCATTTAGAAATGGGAAATTACCATAGGCAGCAGAAAACGGCATTTATTTAGTGAAAAATTGAAAAATAGACATAGTTTGTAGATAGTAAGCAGTCAACACCCTGTATATAAAGTATAAATAGTTTTAAGCGACGCAGATAAACCTAGGAGGACGCATAGTTGGCGTAGGAATGAGAAATACATGCATTAAGTAAATAGAAAATATTAAATACCCTGTAGATAAAGTTTTAGTTAATTTAGGTATAGCAAGTAATGATATTTTTCAGTGGAAGCACGCGTATATTTATAAATAAATGATAAAGTGTAATTAGACACGCATTCAAAAAGAGTTCCAGACGATTAGATTAATACAGGGATAGAAATAGAGCTTCAGATAGCATAGATAAATGCGTACAAATATCTAACCATTTTTTGATAAGAGAGCAGATTAAAAATTGCGTGAACAACATGTAAATATGAAAATTAAAAGTCAAGTTGCATCAGTTGTTTATGGAAAAGCAATTAAATCTATCAAAACACAGCATGTTGATAACGAAAGACAGCTGCAAGCATGTTATGATTATTGGCAATCGTGGTGAATTATATCAGAAACTGCTCTAAATGTAATTATTTGATTGGTCAGAAATAAGCGACGAGTTCTAGACCATACCCACTGTCGGAAGGGGAACGAGATAATATATTAGCAAGCACCGTGATAACGAAGTTAGTTTTGAACTCGACAAAGACCGAAGTGCGCCGTGATGAAATAAAATAATACGTAAATTTTAAAAGTGAAAGATAAAAATAAGTGCCAAGAAGAAAACTATAATTGCCGATTAAAAACGTAAGTACATTTTTAAGGAATTTATTTTTTAAACTAAAACATAAAAATAATAGGGCTCTGAAGTCAAGGAGGAAAATACAGAAATACAACTCTGATGTACGGGGAAAACAATCTGAAGTACGGGGGTAAACAAACCACAATTCGAAGTCTGAGGGAAATAGATTACGATTTCAATGTCCAAGGGGAAAATACAGTAATACAATTTTGAAGTCCAGGGGAAAATACAGTAATGCAATTTTGACGTCTGGGGGAAGAATAATACAATTCGAAGTTTGAGAAAATTGAATGATAATAAAAAGAAGTTTGATATGAAACGACAATAAATTGGGGGTGCATAAATTAATAATGTTAGTCCATAGTGTAATGGCAATAATTAAAATGAATTGGGGAAGATAATTTTTATTGGAAGCGTCGATGTGAAGAAATAAACCAGGTCAGATTTTTTAGTTATAAGACATTTTGTTTTTCTATATCTTTTATTTTAAATATTGAATTTGCTTAATATAATATGCTTGTGAAAAAGTCAACAAAAAAAGTTGCATACAATGAGTAATATGATAACAGGTTTAGAATATTCTACACTTCGTTGATAAGGATAATAGGTTTTTTTTTTGGTGACTTTGGGTTTTGAGTAAATAGTAGATGATTGTTAATAAATGAGATTTATAACGTTAACTAATTGAAAAGTGTATTTCATATAATTTACAAAAGCTGTATGTACATAATATATTGGTTTCATTATACATAAAATCGAAATTAACTGAATTTTATAATTCCAAATAAATGCTAGCAGAGGTCATAAGATTTAAATAGTACAAGGCGGAGCTACAGATTAAATAGGAAATTGATAACACGCAAGGCGGTAACGTATCGAATTTTGCTATTGGCAGACAAGGTTGGTTCAAGATAAAATCCAGTTAAGTTGATAGCAATATTAATAAGACAGCCGGAGGAGGAGATAATTACAATCTTATTTATTCATAGTAGATATTAAAGTGGTCGTCCGATAGTTTAGGGAGTGCATAGCAAATTAATAAGGCGCACAACAAAGGGGATCGAGAATTCCAGTTCATAGCAAATAAATATAACAGCCCAACGTAGGGGCATGAGAATTCAATATACATATATATATATATATATATATATATTATATATTTATATATTTATATATTTATATATATTTATATATTTATATATTTATATATTTATATATTTATATATTTATATATTTATATATTTATATATTTATATATTTATATATTTATATATTTATGTATTTATGTATTTATATATTTATTATTTATTATTATATTATTTATTATTTATGTATTTATGTATTTATGTATTTATGTATTTATGTATTTATGTATTTATGTATTTATGTATTTATGTATTTATGTATTTATGTATTTATGTATTTATGTATTTATGTATTTATGTATTTATTTATTTATGTATTTATGTATTTATGTATTTATGATATTTATGTATTTATGTATTATATATTATATTTATGTATTTATGTATTTATATATATTTATGTATTTATGTATTTATGTATTTATGTATTTATATATTTATGTATTTATGTATTTATGTATTTATATTTATGTATTTATGTATTTATGTATTTATGTATTTATGTATTTATGATATTTATGTATTTATGTATTATGATATGTATTTATGTATTTATATATTTATGTATTTATATATTTATGATATTTATGTATTTATGATTATTTATGTATTTATTATTTATGTATTTATGTATTATTTTATATTATGTATTTATGTATTTAATATTATGTATTTATGTATTTATATATTTATATATTTATTATTATATGTATTTATTATTTATGTATTTATGTATTTATGTATTTATTATTTATGTATTTATATATTTATATTTATATTTATATATTTATATATTTATATTTATATATTATATATTTATATATTTATATATTTATATATTTATATATTTATTATTTTATATATTTATATATTTATTATATTTATTATTTATTATTTATATATTTATTATTTATATATTTATATATTTATATATTTATATTTATATATTTATATATTTATATATTATATATTTATATATTTATTATTTATATATTTATATATTTATATATTTATATATTTATATTTTATATATTTATATTTATATTTATTATTTATTATTTATGTATTTATTATTATTTATTATTTATTATTTATTATTTATTATTTATATATTTATTATTTATTATTTATATATTTATATATTTATATATTTATTATTTATATATTATATGTATTTATATTTTATATTTATTATTTATTATTTTATATATTTATATATTTATTATTTATTATTTATATATTTATATATTTATATATTTATATATTTATATATTTATATATTTATATTTATTTATATATTTATATATTTATATATTTATTATTTATATATTTATTATTTATATATTTATATATTTATTATTTATGTATTTACTATATTTATATCATTTCCCATTGTATTATATGTAGTTTACTATATTTATGCCCATTATTGGGTCAAAAATATTATGTATTTAGTAATTTATGGTATTTATGTATTTATGATATTTATATATTTATACTACTTTATTAAATTTTTATTGTCATAACTAAATAATCATTATATGATATATTTATATATTTATTATTTATTATAATCATAATTTATATATTTATATATTTAAATATATTTATATATTATTATTTATATATTTATAATATTTATATATTTATATATTTAAATATATTTATTATTTATGATATTTATTATTTATTATTTATAGTATTTATATATTTATAATTTATATATTTATGATATTATATATTTAACTATTATTTATATATTTATGTATTTATTATATTATGTAATATTTTATTATTTATATATTTATAGTATTTATTACTTTATATATTTATTATTTATGTATTTATATATTTATTATTTATTATTTACTAGTGATTTATTAAATTTATAGTCACTTTATGTATTTATTATTACTATAGTATTTATATATTTACTATTTATATATTTATGATATTTATTAATTTATTATTTATAGTATTTATATACTTTATATATTTATATATTTATATATTTATATATTTATATATTTATATATTTATATATTTACTATATTTATGTATTTATGTATTTATATATATATATATTTATTTTATATGAATTATATATTTCATTCATTAAATGTTATATATTATGTAGTTACTAATATCCCATTGTCAAATATTTTATATTTAGTAAATTTATATATTTTAATTAGTATTTATATATTTATTATTCTATATATTTATATATTTACTGTATATTATTTAAATTTATATTATGTATTATAATTTAATATGAATATATATATGCATATTACTATATTTAATTATTTATGAATCAATTTAATTTATTATTAATATTTAAATACTATTTATATATTATATGTTATAAATTTTATATTTATATATTATATTTATATATTTATATACCTTTAATATATTTATAGTATTATAGGTATTCTATATTTTATATACTTTATTATTTATAGTATTTATATATTTATATATTTATATATTTATATATTTATATATTTATATATTTATATATTTATATATTTATATATTTATATATTTATATATATATATATCACTGTGATGTTTACGCTGGAACTCTCAAACAGATCCAATCGTGCCCCACGCTTGTGTCGTCTTAATACTGTGAGGTTAACCTGAAATCATGCCCCACAAATTGGGTGCCAAAAAAAATGCTGTGTAATTACGCTCAAATTTTGCCTCGGCTGCTTCTGAATCGTCTTTTTAATTCGATTCTTTCTATATATTACATACACCTACCTGTTACATCTAAAAAACTTTCTTTCATTGTCACCATAGAAACCTAAATAGAAATCCACATCAATCATGCATTCAATTAACCAAAATAGCACACTCTATTTATCTGAAATCCAAATTACATTTTTTTCAAATTTAAAACACCAACGCTTTATATACATTCATGGGTTCACTAAATTTTATAACAATCATTTTACATATTGATAACCCTTTCAACACATAACTTTTTATTACAGTAAGAGGGCATTCCTCATACCTTACGTTACCTTTCGTCTTAGCGTGAGCTCATCTTAAAACTTTATAGATGTGCATATAAATTCTCTGCACGACCAAATATCAAAAAGCCCTCTATACCTTTATACAACTTTTGGTTATCTGCCAATTAATGAATAATGCTCAAACATCAATTTCGTTTTTACTGTTGAATTATTTTCGAAATCAGAAAATTCCTTAGTTGACCTCTCTATCTTCTCACTTAAGGTTTCTGTCAATTGCTTAAACTTCCGGTTTTCGGTTTGATTCCTCTCTACCTAGTCGCATTTCCTCTAACATTCTCATTATCAGCTCATTTCCTTGCTCTCCCGATTCTGTCCTTGATTGATCCCTACTACCTCTTGCTTCTTAAATTTTTCCTGATTTTTCAAATAACGCACTATCGTCACTTCTAATTTCCACTTTTTCACTCCTAAGTCACTCCTTTCTCAACATCCGTTCAACACACAACACAAAATAAATTTAAAACTATCACTAAAACTATTTACAACAATCCACCCTTTCTTTTCAAGTCGCCAGTTTCCTGAAACAAAAAAAAAGCTTTCTCTTTTATCTGGAATCGGACCCTTCACGTTCGGGTCGCCATAATACTGTGATGTTTACGCTGGAACTCTTAAATAGATCCAATCGTCCCCCACGCTTGGATTGCCTTAATACTGTGAGGTTAACCTGAAATCATGCCCCACAAATTGGGTGCCAAAATGCTCCTGAATCGTCCTCTTAATTCGATTCTTTCTATATATTACATACACCACCTGTTACATCTAAAAACTTTCTCTCATTGTCACCATAGAAATCTAAATAGAAATCCTCATCAATCAATCAATTAACCAAAATAGCACACTCTATTTATTTGAAATCCAAATTACATTTTTTCAAATTTAAAATACCAACGCTTTATATACATTCATGTGTTCACTAAATTTTATAACAATCATTTTGCATATTGATTACCCTTTCAACACATAACTTTTTATTAAAGTAAGAGGGCGTTCCTCATACCTTACGTTACCCTTCGTCTTAGCATGAGCTCATCTTAAAACTTTATAGATGTGCATATAAATTCTCTGCACGACCAAATATCAAAAAGCCCTCTATACCTTTATACAACTTTTGGTTATCTGCCAATTAATAAATAATGCTCAAACATCAATTTCGTTTTAATAGTACTATAAGTGTCTGTTCAAATAAAAATCAAATCAAATAATAATAAAACACATCAAAACACCACAAACACTATGAAAATATTTACCATGAATTGTTTTATTCTATCTCGTACCTTGTAGTTGTTTTCTTACTGCGGTCCACCAACTAGCCCCTGTTAGATGTTGCCGTCTGGTAGGTCCTCCGTCTATCCATTAATTTCATGGTTGAATCCCCACGTGTACCATACATGCCTCTACTCCAAGAACTCTTCTTTTATAAATTCCAATCAAAATATCCAATCTTCAAATATCGTTCTTTTTATTGCAAATAAATTCTACTACCCAAACATTGCTTTTATCCTCATCCAAACAATTTTCAAATTCCACTACTTCTCGTGCATCCAAAAAAAATCTTTGTACTTACATCTCAACTTCACTATTTAATAATAACGCTTTATCAGCTTTTATATAAACTTTATTTAATTAGACTGCACTAATTCACTTGGATGTAAACTAACTGTATCATAGATGGAATGAAAGAGAGCGAGACCCCTCTCTGTTATTAATTATATAATGCAAACTGTCCCCCTGTTTACAAAATAGCACGTATACTTGTTTAACCGAAACTTTATTTTCCCCGAAAATCACCAACGACCGTCGATTTCGCATAATTTTTAATAACGTCACACAACAGTACGTGGTAAACCACTTAAAACCGTTAACTGTCGTTTTAAATTCTCCGGATTATCCTCTACTCCTCGCTTGATACACGCCTTCAACTTTAAGTAAACATCCTTTATCTCCCTTATACATATCGCATTATCGCACACATATGCCTCTAACACCTAAATTCATAGCCCTTCTCGTTTAATTTTCACCAATCATCCGCCTGGCTCCATTTCCCACCTTTTTGAACGACGCGAGCTTGCCTACAACTATCCTTGAATTTATCGATTTTTGACTCCCTTCTTCTGGATATACTGTATGTTTCTCTCTTGTGCTCATGGCCTTTTATTCAATCTAAGTCTCTTCATTGCTCCTTGAGACTCTATATCTAGGTTTAAATATCAATCTTTTAACTAACGTATACCGTGTTTACATCAATTCTGTGTGGTTTTGTTAACGTCTTTGGCTGTTTAACTCCAACGACTGTTCTTTCCAATAAGCTATTAAGTTTGTTTGTAGCAACTCTACTAAGAAATATATCTCTCCCCTTGTTATTTGAAACGTGTTGGTTTTTACGTTTGAAACCTAGAAATCGTTATTTTTAACATGCTCAACGCTTTTAGAACTGTTCCGTAGTACTTCATTATCATTCCAATATGCTATAATTTTACCCCAAATTATTATTTCTTATTCTCTTTATTAACATACTTGCTATAATACATAGCCCCTAACTAAATCTAATTAAAATAAATTATTCATACATTAATCACGCGTAGACTAAATCGATATTCCCTTATTATCCACTATTTAAGATAGAAAATAATTGTTGATAATTTTTAACTAAATAAATTTATTTTACTGTATCCAATCGCTCTCAACCCTATGAGTTCCCTTATGTCCTTATGTATACTATTGCCCCTTTTAATTACACGATACTATCCCCTACTTTAATAAAAGACTTGCAAAATTTCTTTTTGTTATCTTTGTCTTCAAATACCCTAAAATTACTTCTGTATCTGCACCTATTGCTATACCTATTACCTAACCTATCACTATCATGTTATACTTATCACTACTATGTTACACTTATCGCTATTTCTTATATCTATCCCTAGTATTCTTTATACCTATTTCTACTTCTTATATACCTATCACTACTGTTATACCTATCACTATCTATTTACACCTAACACTATTTATCTTTATCTATCGCTATCTATCTCTACACGGAATCCTTATTTAAATCTAACTCGTGTCTTTATCCTAAATACTTAATCCTGACCTTTTCTCCTATCACTATCACTATGGCTTCCACTATTTCTCTATATTTTAAATTCCTCTTATCTTCCTTCATATTTTTTTCAGACAAACCAAACGATACTACTTTACCATTATCACATTTTCCCTCTGTGGAAACCCTGCGTACCTTCTAGAATTTTCAGATCTTTGCTTTAACCAGAAAATAATTGTTGAAAACCTTTTAGCTAAATAAATTTATTTTACTGTATCCCATCGCTCTCAACCTTATAAGTTTTCTTATGTGCTTATATATTCTACTGACTCTTTTAATTACACGATAATATATATATATATATATATATATATATAAAGTAAGATGTATCTGTAAACAAACTCTTATGAAAATAATAAGAGCCATTGACAAATACAAATCGGGCTGGTAGTTATATAGCCATTAACAAAACATTAGCTTTATTACTTCATAGGGGAGGAAACATCCACTGACCAATGGTTTCGGCTAGTTAGCCTCATCAGAGTGGAATAGTGCCCAAGAACCCTATGAAGTAATCGAAGCTATTATAATGATATAATTTCGAAACAATCACTGTACTATGGCAAAAGTAAATAAAACTGCCATCAGGTGATAAAAACCAACACTACTAAAGTGTGGAAGTACAGAATTGAACCAAAACTACATAATAAATTTTGTAAATGACTATAAAAGTACGTCTGGCCTTTGAGATTTGCGGAATGTTACAGCAAAATTTATTTGCAAACGTAACAAACCTTCTCGTGGCGACACCCGGGTTCATGCCCCAAAGGCAATTCATATGAACAAAGACTGCGGACTGCAAATAACTTGTCTTTATATATATATATATATATATATATATCAAAAATATGATGGCAATATCAGCAGTGATGCAATGTATTTACCAACACTTATGGTATAGTAACATGTATTGTATCATAATTTTGTAAATATCTACATCCTGTCCTGATAGACAACCATAAGGGAAGACGCGTGACAGGATGCTTTGGTAATTATTGAGTCACTCATTAAATTTCATTCTTTGATATTATTTTAGAACTCATTAAATTTACTTATTCCTTATATATATATATATATATATATATATATATATATTGTTGTGGATTCAAAGGGTTAAATTTATGGTAAACAATAAAATTTCAACCACCCTGTATAGAGAAAAGAACAAATTATTTACGCGCAAAATTTATTTGGGTCATTTAGGGAGAACGGACAAGTATTGACGTATTTTATAATTAATATTGGTATGTTAGAAATTTTATAAAGAAAAACAGTTTTAAAGCAAATGGAAATTCATAACTAATGTTAATTTAATTTTAATTCAACACGTATGAGCAATAAGAGAACGTGCTTGCGAAACAAAATCGATAATTACAAGGTAAATATACGTCAGTTTTATACAAGTACTAAGAAATATAAAATCTAAGAATTGTTGTGCTAAACGGTCTATAATTAACGAACACCTGCGTATTAATAGGTTACATTCAAAGAACTCGAGCTTGTATTAACACAGGACTTCATAGAAATATTTTCAACCGTCAGTTGGGTTTAAACCACAAGGCTAACAAAGTTCTTAAAGAGCAAGGGAAATGCACGATAGGTTATATACTACAGATAAAGACGGAAATAAAAGCAATGATATTCTAAACGCACGTACCATATCCACGTGGAGTGGACATGAGCTGTCAACAAAATTGATTTTCTATAACACAAGTGGGGTTTTGAACGCGACAGCAAACATGCACCAGACAGAGATAAAGATAATTTAGGCGGGGTTTTATGACGACAGAACATACTACTATTGGTTAAGAAACGACAGTTTTCCAAACGTAGACAAACGCGACAGGTGGGGGGCGATTTCGGTTACGTACGGCACGGAGATGGAATAAATTGCAGGAATTTTTAAAACGATTGCATTAAAATTTGTAAAATTTCAATTTGAAAATAAGCTTTTCACGTGAAGTGTGTCCGGGGGTAGCATTTTTGAACAATATGAATACGGAATGGAAATTATTAAAGCTCTCTTCTCTTTGTCGTATCTTTGCTTCTGTACTACTGTACTACGATAGACCGACATTATGGTAGAGTTTTTGCTATGTGAGTATTAGATATGGTAATAATACCGTAAATATTGTATTAGCACGTGTAAATTATTAGTAGTGGCTTTCTATTTATTAACGCGAGTTAAAGTTCGGGCCTTTGGAGCTGGTTTTATAAAAACACTTTGAAACTTTAACAATATTTTTATTAGTTAAAATTTGGATAACTTGTACATAATACTAAAATTAATTATTGTACAGGTGAGTAGCTCAAACAACGAAGTATGGAGTTTGGAGACTGACTGCCGGGCATTGAGCTCCCGGGCCTTTTATAATAACCTGCCCTCCACACGGCTGTGGGAACTTGCAGATCTCATGTCTGCGTTTCTCTTAATTGTACACTTTATTACAATGTAACAACTTAATTCTAAGTAATTGCGGTCTGTTGACCGCCTGTGACCTGCCACCTGCAGTATCACTGCCCTCACGGATGCAAAGTTGCATGTCCGTTCACATGAACTGTCGATAACCTCTCTGGGTTATCCTTGTATTACAATGTTGCATTGAACTTATACTTTTACTTAATAATTTCTAATAATTCCTATTAGATTCAATTATATCAATATATATATGTAATTGGGGGATACATAACTCCTCCCACCGTAAATGAAAAATTAAGGTTTTCTTAATTTTAAATACATAAAATTCATTATTTAAATTCATTTAAAATTCATTGTTTCTAATGGTATGCTTATTGTTTCCTTTTTCTCTTTGTTTCCTTAAATCTAGAACTGTTTCCTTCATTCTTATATCTAAGGTACATTTTGTATAATACATACATGATTACAAAATTATTAAAATGATTAATACAATTGTCCAAACACTTATATTATTATAATGTAACTTTGGCGTTTTGATTTCACTTAATTGTTCTTTATAACTTTCCACTAAATTCACGGCGTGGTTGAGATCGTCCAAGTCTAGATGCTCTAGCTTCATAGGTTTCTTGTTTATTTCTTCGTCTTCTTGTTGTATTTTGAATTGTAGTTCCGGTAGGTTTGCAAGTTTCTTTGTTGCTATGGGATCTTGATAAACTCTGATTACTTCATCTTTCAATTTCACATAACAATCTTCTTTGAGGGTAATTAGTTTGCTTCCGATTAATGCTTGGTTATTTTCATCTTGGTTGCAGTGGATGGTTGCTATTACTTCTGTTGGGAAAATGGCTATCCATTTGTTATCTGTAACTTTTTGAATTTTCATATTAGTTATTTGCACTTGTTTGGTTTCACAGTTTTCGTAATAATTTGAGAATTTTAATAGTTGTACTTCACAAGGGCTGTCTTCTTGAATGGTGGTTGTCGTCATCGATTGACATAAATATTGGTTTGGTGTTACTTCAGTACATTTTTCGTTTGTATAACCATATCTCAGTTCATTTAGGGATAGGAATTTGGTTTTGGGTATGATTACTTGGTATGTGCTAGTAACCTTTGTTGGAAAAGCAAATAAATGATAATATTGATAATTGTTACTTTCTACTATCTAGATTTCTATCAAAAATATTATTTCGTTATTCTTAATGTTGCTAAAATTTGTTGCATTAAAGTAAGGGTGGATATTATTTGAGTAATTGTTGTATTTTGTACATTGCCTAGTTTATTGGTAGTATACCGGGGTTTGTTTTTATATGTTATATTATTACTTGGTTGTCCGTTCTACCTGGGTGGAGGTTGACGGTAAGGGTGATGATTGTCCATCTGAAATTACAGGGTGTCTTAGGTTTTTCAAATGAATGTATTTAGTTATTTTACCGTTGTCTACTACTGCTATATTTTTATCTGATATTTTCTTAATTTTAAATGGTCCTAAATTTCTGGGTGCTGTTTTATGTCGCTTGCTTTGAAAGTTTTTCTCATATACGGTTTGTCCTATTGAAAATTTATTTGAGTCGGTATTTTTGTTTCTGGTTGTGGTGATACGTTCTTTATCGTTCTCTAGTTTATCTTTTACCTTGTCGTAAGTTATTTTAGTTTCTGTTTGTGATCTTTCGCATATTGTTGATATACTTCCTTGTTGTAGTGTATGTCATAGGGATTTCGTGAATCTGAATGTCCTAATGTTAATTCTAAGGGTGTAAAATTTGTTGATGAGTGAATTGTGTTATTATAGGCGATTAGTGCGTATGACATTAAATTGGTTATATGTTCCTTTTTATAATTTATTCTTAATAATCGAATTTGTTCTAACAGGGTTAAATGTAATCGTTCAATTAGTCCGTTTGATTCGGGGTGGTTTTCCGTTATGAAATGAATGTTTATTTTGTGTAGTTCTAAAGTGTTTTGTATTGTCTCATTTTTAAATTCGCTACCATTGTCTAAAGTGATTGATTCGGGTGTTCCGTAAAATGTGAAATATTGTAAAATCCTTGGTCACGTCAATGCTATTTTGGAGGTGATTGGTATGGCTTGGCCTATTTTTGTGAATGCGTCTATAATTGTTAGATAGTTTTGCGCTTCTACTACTAGAGTATCGGCATGTAGTTTTTGAAATGGTTTGTCGGGTGTTTTGGTTAACATTAAGGGTATCTTTGGGGGTTTTCTATCGTATTTCGCTCTGTCACATAGTTCACATTGGTTAATGAAATCTGTGGTCAAGTCCTTCATGTCTTTAAAATAATAACGTCTTACAAGTTGTTTTATTGTTTCGTTAATTCCACGATGGTTGTTTTTTCCTTCGTGTTGATTTCTAATTACATCGTTTATTTCGTCAGGGTCGTCTAGTGTTATTAGTTTTCTAGTACATCTGATGAGTTCAGGTCCAGAGTTATTGAATAGTTTAATGTATAATTCTGAAAATCTTTGGTATAAATGTTCGGTATTGAAATAAAAATAAAATCGTTTTTTCTCGGGGGTGTATTCTTTTAAAATTTTAATTATTTGTTCCTCGTTATCATCTTTTGTTATTTGAATTTGATATATCTTTTTGTTATCTACTTTTGTATATTTTACTGGATTGGGGTTATTTAAAACTTCGGTTATTATAAATTGATTGGGTTTCATATCGATTGCTTCGTTTAAAATTTTAATCGCGTTTTTTGGTTCTTCGTTTTGTGTCGAATGTATAGTGTCGATCTCGTCTGGATCTTCCCTTATTTCTGTATCGTCTACGTTTCCTATAATGGATTCCGTTTCTAATGCATTGAGTTGGATTCGGCTTAAAGCGTCTGCGTTGTTGTTATAAATTCCCTTTTTATATATAATTTCGTAATCATACTCTTCGAGTCTGATTCTCCATCTTTGTAATTTTGAATTCGGTTCTTTCAGTTTGCATAACCATACTAGTGGTCTATGGTCGGTATATATGTAAAATTTTCTTCCGTATAGGTAAGGTCTAAAATATTTTGTTGCCCAAATTATGGCTAATAACTCTTTTTCTATAGTGCTATATTTTTGTTCGGTTTCATTTAGGGTTCTGGATGCGTAGCTGATAGGTTTATCGCTACCTACTTTTCCTTGGCTCAATACTGCGCCTAATGCTACATTCGATGCGTCTGTCGTCAGTATAAATGGTTTTGTAAAGTCTGGGTATTCTAATACAGGGTGATTTGTTAATATGTTTTTGATTTTGTCTACTGCTTTAATAAATTCCGGGTGTGTTCAATTTTGTTTCCTTTTTAAACAATTTGTCAGGGTTTGGTTATCTGAGCGTAACCTTTAATGAATTTGCGATAGTAACCACTAAGTCCTAGAAATCCTTTAATTTCCTTGTTTGTTTTTGGCAATGGGTAATTTAGAACTGCATTTGTTTTGTCTGGATTTGGCATTACTCCTTGGGGTGTTATTACATGTCCTAAAAATGATACTTGTTTTTGTAAAAATTCACTTTTGTCTAATTGTACTTTAAAATGTGCTTGTCTAAGTCTTTCGAATACTTCTTTCAATCTTTCTATGTGTTCTACCAATGATGTGGAATAAACTATGATGTCGTCAAGGTATACAAGGCATTTTTCATTGTGTATCCCTCGTAATATATTGTCCATGACTCTCTGGAAAGTAGCGGGTGCGTTCTTTAATCCAAATGGCATTCGTTTGTACTCGTAATGTCCTCTAGGTGTGCTGAAGGCTGTTTTGATATGTCTTTTCTTCCATCTCTACCTGATGGTATCCTGATGCTAGGTCTAATGTTGTAAAATATTGGCATTTGCCTAATTTGTCTAAAATTTCGGTTATATTTGGTAGTGGATATTTGTCATCTACCGTTTTTTCATTTAACTTTCTATAATCTATTACCATTCTGTACTTTCTCTTTCCGGTTGCGTCTAATTTCTTGGGTACTATTAACACGGGGCTGCTCCATGGTGAATTGGAGTGCTGGATTATGTCTTGGTCTAATAAATCTGCTACTTGTCTGTCAGCTTCTTCTTGGCTTGCATGAGGTAGTCTATATGCTTTTGTAAAGATTGGTTTATTGTCTGTCAACTCGATATTATGTTTTACTGTGTTGGTGAATGTTAATGGTATTCCTTCACAATGGAATATGTCTCGGTATTCAAAACATAAGTTTTAATTGCTCTTTCTTCTTCTTGATTGATATCGGTATTAAAGCGGATGTTAGTTAAATTTTCTCTTAACATTTCGTCATGTTCTATTGGGTTGTAATCGTTTTCTAAATTTTCGTCTATTTCCATTTCGTTAAAATTTAGTTCTTCTACGTTAATTGGGTCTGTCAATGATAATTCTACGGATAGTCGTTTGAATTTAATATTGTTGTGGTTGCAAAGTTATCTTTTATTTGTACTAAGGCAGTTGGGGTTTCTACTCCTTGTTGAAATGTCATATGATTTATTATTCCTAAATTTTTGTTAGATTTTACTGGGATTTTTATTTTTCTTTCCGTTCGGGGTTCTATAGTGTATTTTTGTTCAACTTGTGTGTTTTGAAATTTAATTGGGATTTTTCCGTATTTTGTCCTTAATAAGCGATTTTTAATGTCAATGTTGGCTCCTAATTTTCTTAGAAGGTCCATTCCGATTAATCCGTCATATTTATCGTTAAATTCGAATACACAAAATTTATGTTTCATTTTGACATTAAATGTTCTCGGTAAGGGTATATTTGCTACGAATTGGTGTAGTGTCGTTTGATGAGCTGTTTTGATTTTGAATGGTTCTCTTTCTACATAATCTAAATAATGTTTTGTACGGTTCTGGGGCTAATTAATGTTTTAGATGATCCGGTGTCGATTAATAGTTTGAATTTGGCGTGGGGTATTTCTATGTATGGTAATACTAAATGATTTATGTTATTTAAGTTTATTAAGTTTGGTTGTCTATAAATGGGTCCATTTGAAAATTTGAGTTCGAGTTTTCTTCATCATACTCCTCGTAAGTTTCGTATTGTTCGTCACGTTCGTAAGTTTCTGCTTGGTTTGTTTCATTGTTCGTAGGTGTCTCAATGTCATTATTCTGGTCAGTGTCAAATTTTTCTATTTCTTGATGAAATAATTCTTCTGATGTAAAATTACGTTTCTGATGAGGGTTTGGTCGGATATGTGTTATTTTTGTGTTTTGTCTGGTGTTACCAGATGAGGTGTCCATTGGTGTTGGTTTGTAATAATTGTTAGGGTTGTTATGAGTATTAGTCATTGGTGTATTTCTATTAGGGTTTGCGTTGAATGCTGGTCTTGGTTGGTTTAGGTTTTGATTGAATCTCGGTTGGAATGCGGGTTTCATAAAAGTTGGGTTGAATGTTGGTCTTGAAAATTTTTAAATTGATTATTAAAATTGGTATTGTTAAAACTTGGGTTGTTACTTCGCGGTTGATTTGTTTGTGTGTTAAAGGGTGTGAATTTTGTTGAGGGATTGTTTGTCTTGTAGCTTGTATAGTTTTGTTGGTGAATAACTTTTATTTGCGTTGGGATTGTATAGTCTGTTGCGGTAATACATTACATTTTCTTCTTCTATTACTAGGCTCATAGCTTCTTCTAAATTTTGGGGTCGTTGGAATCTGATTTTATCCGATAGTCGTTCTGGTAAAGCGTTTATATATGTGTCTAGTGCCATTTCGTCATACATTTTGTTTTTAAATGTCTAACGTTTTGATCGGGTTCTTCGATTTTAATTTTGTTAAAATTAAACTTCTCACGTCTTGGCATTTCATTCCGAATTGGTAGGGGATTGATTGTGTTCCATTCTAAGGTTTATTAGGTCTCGTACCAGGCATTTTATATTACGTTGGTCTCCAAAATATGCAATTAGTAGCTGTTTAAACTGGTCCCATTCCGATAAATCGTCCCTACTGGCGATTAAGGTTAGTGCCCTTCCGGCTAGTTTACTTATTACTAAGCGTATAAGCAATGAATTTCTTGCGTCATCTCCGGGTTTGTAAAAGGTTTTTAGGAACATTTCACATGCTCCAATGAAATTTGAGAGATGGGCCTGGGTGCCATCAAACGTCTGAATTGTCTCTAAATAGAGACGTAAGTCTGTGTTACTCATGTTGGTTAAGGGTTGTTTTCGATTTTTTGGAAATTTCAAAAAAATTTTTTTTTTTTTTTTGAATTAAGGTTTATTTCGCTATTTGTATTGTTACTTTTGCTTCGGATTTATTAATTTTCCGTTCGGGTTGTGAAATTTCAAATTTTGTAAAAATTGGGGTTAATTTTCTATTTGTAACGTTAATTATGCTTTGGATGTATTAGTTTTTCTTTTGGATTAAATAATTTCGAATTTTGTAAAAATTGGGGATGATTTTTCTTTTTATGACGTTATTTTTGCTTTGGTTTTTTAAATTTTCCTTTTTAGATTGAATAACTTAGAGTTTTGTAAAAATTGATGTTGATTTAGCTATTTGAAACGTTAACTTCGGTTTTGGTTTGTTAATTTTTCAATTAGATTAGGTACATAAAGATTTGGTAAAGGTTGATGTTTATTTCGTTATTTTTCGGCGTTATTTTTTTGTTAGGAATGGTTAATTTTCAGTTTGGATTGGGTGGATAAAATTTTGGTAAGAATTTGAGATTAATTTCGTACTTGTAGTATTGGATTTATTAATTTTAAGTTTATATTGCGTCGTGTTATTTTTAAAATCGTAGTCGTTCTTTGTTTATATTTAATTACACAGTGCAGTGATGTTCTTGTTTCAATAATGTTGAATTTATTTACCGTAGTCTTGGATTAATTGTTTTTATGCAGCTTTTAATTTATCTTTCTTAAGGAATCTGAAATGGATGGTTTATTCTCGCTTAGCGTTGTTTTAGTTCAGTTCGTTTAACTCGTAATTGATAATCTTTCCGTGGGTTTATCTGAGTTGCGTAATTATGACCTGAGGTTACTTACTTTTATTGTTGAAATTGAATACTTAAGTTGTAGTCTTTGTTATTTAATCACGTTTCTTGGTAATAATTGCGTACGTGCTTAATAATATATGATTATACTTGTTGAGATTATTAACACTTACAGGTGTTAATAGAAATTATAAGAATTACTTTCCGTACTTTGCATACGTCTAGTTTTATTTTTAAATATCTCGGTGTTGCTGGACTTGTAATTGAATCTCCCGTAATGTAATTTCAGGTTTACAATTATAAGCGTTTCAGTTAAAGCTTCTTACGATGATCGTTTAACTTTATTCCGTTTTGTACTGCAAATTATTTATAGTGCTGTGATGTAATTTTATGCGCTTCTATAATTCCGTGATGAATTATAATGCTGATTTTATGGATTGTAGGTATTAATGTCGCTTTCTATGTCAAGATGAGTTTATTACGTATGATGCAAATTGAAATTATACTGAAAGCTGAAAGTTATTTCTTTAGTACTGTGCAAGGATTCTGAAAGTGATTTTCTCTGAGTTTTAATTGTATAATAAGGAATGCTTTCTTCGCGTATTTATCTTAGGTGGTTTTAAATTACCGTAGCAGAGTGTTTGCTATGATTTATCAGTATTATAGAGGTCAATGGTTTTAATTATCGTTCGGTACTGCTTAAAGGATTAAATTGCGTTCTGTACAGTTTGTTCGAATTAGCTTTAGCTTTGAAATTAATTTCGCGTTAGTTTACCGGTTTATAAACGTGGGTTTGAATCGCGGTGGTTGATGTTTCTTATTTTTGGTGTTTAGTGAATGTGCGCCCGTTATTTTTTGGATTATTTTGAGTTTGTTTTTAATTATGGTAAGAATCTCTTAATATTAATTCTCATTTACTTTTTAAAGAAAATCTCTTTTTAAATTCAATTCTTATTTATTTTTTTAAAGAAAAAAAAAATATCTCTTTGTAAATAATCAAGTCTCATTTGCTTTTTAACAATCAAGTTTCATAAAATGTTATACAGTCTCGTTTTGAAAGTAATTCACTTTGAACTATTTTCAAAATATTCATAAAAATACAATTCATAAACAGTAAATATAAATGGTACTCAATAGTTATAATACTAGCATATATCAATTTGGTTTTTTGGTTTGAAATAAAAAAAAAGGTTATGGAAATGAACTTACATTAATTTCATCAGTTTCTTTGGTGGGTTCGATCGATTCTGTATCTTGTCCACCTTGGTTTGATTGTTGGCCTTAGACGATTCTTGTTCCTTGTCCAACTTGGTTTGTTGCTGGATTCAGACTATGCTTGTTCTTCCTCCAACTTGGTTTGGGTTCTGCCAAAATTTCGAATAAAAATTCTTGGTCACCAATCTTCCGATTTTTGGATTTTCAGTGCCCTTTTGACATCCGTTACGACTGCGCCAGTTAAAGTTCGGGCCTTTGGAGCTGGTTTTTTAAAAACACTTTGAAACTTTAACAATATTTTTATTAGTTAAAATTTGGATAACTTGTACATAATACTAAAATTAATTATTGTACAGGTGAGTAGCTCAAACAACGAAGTATGGAGTTTGGAGACTGACTGCCGGGCATTGAGCTCCCGGGCCTTTTATAATAACCTGCCCTCCACACGGCTGTGGGAACTTGCAGATCTCATGTCTGCGTTTCTCTTAATTGTACACTTTATTACAATGTAACAACTTAATTCTAAGTAATTGCGGTCTGTTGACCGCCTGTGACCTGCCACCTGCAGTATCACTGCCCTCACGGATGCAAAGTTGCATGTCCGTTCACATGAACTGTCGATAACCTCTCTGGGTTATCCTTGTATTACAATGTTGCATTGAACTTATACTTTTACTTAATAATTTCTAATAATTCCTATTAGATTCAATTATATCAATATATATATGTAATTGGGGGATACATAACTCGCGAAATACGTGTAGTGTATATTAAATTAATAGAAGTCTGGCTATTACTATACGAAGCTAGAAAATCAATAAATAGAAGCATAATATACGTGGGGTAAGCATCCCAAACAACCAGAATTGTATGCTAATATGAAATGGTACTATGAAACGAGGCGCTTGCTTGCAAATGGGGTTATCATGTGAATTCACTGAGTATCACAGCGCATGGTCACGAAGCCAAGATGTTCTGGTAATCGTCGTCAAAGGAATGGAAGTCTGAAACAATCTCCAGGTAATTTATTAAAAATTTCTGTTGTCTGATAAACTTTTGTGAAATTTTGGTGATGTGTGAGTGAATTTTTGGGGTTTATTTATGGTTATATAAACTTATTGGAAAAGATACATGTACTAGACCATTTATTGGGTTAAATATTGAAAAAAAATGTATTTAAAATTTACAGAATTTTATTCTGAATATAAATTAGATTGTAAAGGGTAAACGGGTCTATCAATATTGTATTAATTTATGCAAGGTAAAAGGCATATTCTAAATAAACTGGGTTATTATGAGCTCACCATACTTCAGAGTACAGTCAATTTAGGGTAATATAAGGGGCCCATCTACTCATATTTTACTGAATTTGTTTGAACATAATTAGAACTTCAAAGACTTTGAAACATATCACATTTGATTCTAAAATTTGTGTATCAAACTGTTTTTTTGTTATACATGTGAATAATTTGTCTGTAAATAGCGGTAAATGAAAGATTGTATGATTGTTGTATTATTTGGTGATTTTTTTTGAATGGTGTGCGAGTGTGAAGGAAGAATGGGTGTATATTTAGGTATCCGAGAAGAGGCACAGTTGAGCTAGCCAGGGAAGCTGCTGAAGATTTTTGAAGCAGAAAATAATAAGGGTAAGCAATTTTGTTTTAAAATTTGTGCATTTGTGAAGATTATTTAATGACACTGGCAAAGAAGTTTAAAACTTTAATCCCCTACCACAACAATCTTATGACGGCCCAACGTTGGGGCTCGATGTTAAACCTTTGTCCCAGCTTCGTCCAGGGATTTTTCTGAACTTCTACGGTAATATATATATATATATATATATATATATATATATTGCTGTGGATTTACCTAGACTCGATCCCCCCCCCCAAATTGGGCACCATAAAATTACAGTGATTGTTAGGAAACAATCGTGCCGCACGCTTGGGCCGCATAAAATTGCTGTGGAATCGCCTTCGAATCCCAGCGTTGTTGGTCCATCATAAAATTTTCTATAAAAAAATATAAAAAAATTTTAAAAATCTTTCAATACCTCTTTACTCCCCCTTATTTCTGCAGACTCCGTCTAGCTCTAAAATCTGCTTCTTCCTGGATATTTATCATCCTAAGTTCACTTTTCTCACATGTACAGTCAAATAAAATTACCACTCAAATAATGCAATTTTTGAATATGTATCAATAAAAAGGTTGTATGTCTACAATCTTTTTATTTATACATATTCAAAAGTTTCCATTACCAAGAAAATATTTACACATTTGTATATACAGTTTCATAAAATGTTACAATCTTAATCCTTAAACCTTTTAAAATTTCATGATTTGTATTTATTTTAACAGTTTTATTTTATACGAGTAGAGGGGCCCGTCGTGAAACCCTAAATTGACTTTTATCCTGGTCTATGGTGAGCTCAGTATAAACCCAGTTACTCTAAATGCTTATAAATACCGCATCTTTGTTTAAAACAAATTTAAATACCCGTTTACTCCTTACATCAAAAATTTTATGTCATTTAGTAACACTTATAGATGATAAAAACCAATTGTCCTTTACATATACCCCTTTAAATGAGTTTTAATGTTAATAAAATACACCCCAAATGTGTCAAATAACTCAAGCGCAAAATAACAGTAAGCTTTTTCCCATCATAACCTCTGAAGATGTTGTCCATACATTTCGCCGTTATACATAGATCCAACCCATTTTCACTCGCTATCCAAATCTCTGCAGCCGCCTTTAGTGTTTCTACCTCGGTAATTGTCTAGACGAAGCTAATCACTTTCCGTAATTACTAAACCTCACGCATTCTTGTTTCAAACACTTCTCAACTCGTTTACTCTAGGACCATCTTTCCATTTGATTGTTGAGTGTAGTAACAGCCCCGTCAATTAACTAGCATTCACTTGTACAATTCACACGTTTAAAAACTATCGACGTACTGTACTAACACCGCTTTACACTTTTAAATTAGGATGTTGCTTTACAAACAAAGCGAAGTCAAACGGATAAGCGACGTACGATAATAAGCAAGAGTAAGAGACCTCTACTACATCTCCTAGTGTATTTATATTCTCTAATACACCCCTCTCGAACCCTATTTCAGTAGAAAAGCTCATTTTATCATCATTGATTCTAAACATTTTGCGCGTAACCGACTAGTACAACCGAAATTCTCATTCCACCGTGCTTTTCGCCTGAAAACTGTTCAACGACATATAACAGTCGCGAACTTCTTGAAAATTTCTAGCTTTCAACCAATCCGATTCCTATTCCCCATTTGTACGTCCAGCCTTTAGCTATCTTCCCTTGTTTAACCCATATTTGCTGTCTCTTTTAGAATCCCATCAAGCAACAGAAAATCGATATTGTGGTTGACTTCCAAACCTAGCGCGTACTTTAAACGAGTATTTTAACCAACTTTCATTATACATGCTCTCTGTCTGATTTACACTAAGGATATTTTATTTCACCTTGCCTTCAAACCATCTGTTGTTTTAATAGCTTATGCATTGACCGTTAAATGCACTTCCACAGAATTCTGTTTCAGCGTTCATTTAAGTTTCCTTGAACTTGTTATTTTCAACTGTCAGGTTTTTCTATGAAGCACACTGTCCGTTTGAAATTATATTTCCAAGATTTAGCATTTCTTAGAATTTGTGTTTTAACGAACGTTTAGTTTAGTTAAATTGAAAATACTCATTTTCATTATTAATTTTATATATCCAAAAGCTTTATTCATTATCCGAAGTGCTTGATTTAAAATATTAAAACTAATTACGCGTATTTTTGAGTTTTTACGTACTCTAAAACTTCTACACGTTATGTAAATTTAACATTCTGATTTAGAAATACAAAAATATGCTATTATCCGCCCGTTTTCAATGTCACAATTAATTAATTTGGCGCGTAAACAAAATGGTTCCTATTTCCTATATATACAGTCGTTAAAAATTTATTATCTAGACTTATCTATCTCTCTTAACCTAAAATTTCCACGACAATATATATATATATATATATATATATATATATATATTGCTGTGATACCTCCAAGTCTGGGAACTCCGGTTTTGGAATCGAGCACCACAGATTGTGCGCCAAGATTGCTGTGAAACCTTTTTAATTAGAATCGAGCTTCGCGAATTGGGCGTCAAGAATGCTGTGAATCCTACAAAAAGCTATTCAATAACTCAACTGTTCCGTTGACTTTCTTCTGTTCATCGCCTCGGCTGCTCCCCTAGATAAACCTTCATCCTCATTCATAAAAAAAAACAAACACATTCCTACCACAAACATCACCGTTAACTCTATTTACATCAATATTCACAATACATTAAAATTTCAAAATTAAAAATTCAGCATAAATTTCAGTATCAGAAAATTTCAAGATTTAAATTTATTATCATTTTAATGTGCATCCAAAATTAAAGTCCTTGTAGGATGCCTCCTAATTACTATAACAATATATGCACACCTGAGTCTGAGTACAAAGGGAGCATCTACCACCCCTTTACGTTAATTAACCAGGTTCGTCTAATTGAGCTCAAAGACATACCCAAATTTTCATCAAGAACATAAATACTAAATACTCTTTTCGACTTAAACAAGAAAATCTCACCTTAAAATTAAAAAATTGCTGTTAGTACAATTTCACTACTGTCCATTTTAAGTAAATAAATTATAAAGTTATTCAACACACACGAAAACATCAAAGTTCAAACAAAATAGTATAATTTACTTGAAGGTTACTGCACTCGTAGCTTCAATGTACATCGTCCCTTTTGTTAATCACACCATTCCAACTGGGTTATATTTACGGCTTCTGATTCTCAACGCTTTTAAAATTTTCTCCACCACCATTCATCTAAAGTTGTTTCAGGGCTTTTCCGGAACTCATCTGTGTATATCTGAACCTTGTTTTGTGGATCTAGACACGTTTATGAACCATTTAATTATTAACACCCCTGAAAAATAGCAAAGAAATGCATGCTTCTTTCACCAATATACGCCAAAACTGCCTACTTTTGTGTATTCATTTGTCGTTGCAAATTTTGACTAATTAGTACAGTGATACTAACTTTATTACCTTGTATCTTCTTTTCTAAGTGCACTAAAGTACATTCATTGTAGCACGTAAAGAACAAACTGTTTTAAATCACCAAAATATACGAACAAACTGTTTAAATTATTCTATCAAACTCGGAAAACTAAAAAGCACTGTTTAACGCATTGAATCAAGTCGAAAATCTAAGAGAGCGAAATTAATATTAACCTGGGTATATATAGCGGTTAGCCCGTCTGTCGGTCTTGTCCCCAAAACGGACAATTCTTCAGAATTTCGCATGCTAGGTTCCCATTCCGCAGCCCGGCATGCGATTTTTACGAAATTTGCACTAGCACCAGTTAAATCTCAGAAATTTCGACACGGCTCGCAACGTCTGGAAATAACTAATTAATTTTTATACAGAAATGTTATTTCTACCTCTCAAGTTTGCCTCTTATTTTCAACCAATCGCAACCCAGTGACGTTGCTCCACTCACGCCTTTTACTATATGTGTCTCGGTCTTGCGCATATTATCTGTCTCTATCTACCCTGTTCTTATTGGTGCAAATTGATATTCTTTATTATCGATTATTTCAGTCCATGTGGACTGTGAAATAACCCACCTTTAGCATTTCTCGTAACTATTAAGCTACGGTTTCTCCAAGATTCTCTGTAACCATTTGTTATCTGCCAAATTTACGCAGAATGAGCCTTTTAAAAATACGCAGGTGTTCAAACATAATACTCCTAAATAACACTTCTACGATTTGCATTTTATTGGGTTTTTACAAGTTTTTATAGATATTATATGTTACTAATGGTTCAATTAACTCCAATTAAAATAATACCCTTTAATTTTTAGTGACTCCTAATCAAATATTAATTATTATCTGTACATTCTGTTTAATACCGGTTACTTAAAATTGAGTTAATTAATATAAATTTTGCACGTAATTTTTTATTTGTTTCTTTACTAGGAATAATTAAATTACACGCAGAGCTTTTTAATAATGCTTCCTTTTTTTTTTATAGCAAGCGTCTTGTACATAATTTAATTCCCTTATTTTTAATGAAACGAATGAATTTTTATGCTTCACGGTTTTTTTAATAGCGCGTACCTTTTCCCAAAGCTTCTACACGGTGGTTAAAATTATTTGATGTGATTATTTAATTTTCTACCCTGGTCTAAATATGAGTATTTTCCCCCTATTTGAATACAAATAATCCCACTTATTTGAATGCAAATATAAAGCATTTAGACTGCCAAAAAAAAATTAACAAAAAATTGCCTATTTCTCTCTACCCTTATCTATCTATCTTACCTAACTTATATCCAATCAAAAAAAATATTTACACCTATCCTATATCCCTATCCTATTCCTAACTATCACCTAATTTTATAAACTGAAATTATCCCTAACTTCATCCTACTTATCCATTTAATCCTATATACATCCTATATAACTATCCTACTCTTACCCTATTCCTAACTCTTCACTAATCTTATATGAAATATCTATACTTAACCTATCTTATTTCTTCCTACATTTACTCTTTATTCTCATCCTAAACCTATTTCTAATTATCTCCCATATTTATCCTATACCTAGCTTTATTTTCTATATACAACTATATCTACTCTCTATTCTATTTCTATACTAAAATTCACCTATCTCTATCCTTTGTTCATTAAGTTATTTAAATCTAACTCTCTTCTTGACCCCCCAAGTCTTTCTTCTCACCAACCTAATACTCTTCATCCCTATTTTTCCTCCTTTTATATCTATACTTATCCTCCCTATTATCTCACATACAATAAACTTATCATCCCTATTATCCTGACTCTTAAATACTGCTTCTTCTTCAGTCCCTACACTTGTCTGTTTCTCATTTATTATTGTTTCCCTTTCTGCCGACAAACCAAACGATACTACTTTAAAATTCTCGATTTTTCTTTCTACGGAAAATCCTATGTACCTTCTAGAATTCATGTGTACTGGAATCAGCCAGAATACATTCCTTGAATCTACTTTATTAAAAACAAACTTGCCACTTAATCTCCTCTCAAGTGTGTCCATGGATGGTGGACAATGGAATTGCGGTTTGGTCCGTTGATTAATTTTTCTTGCATTTTTAATTAATTCTGCCTTCACCTGCTCCCGATATGCTGCTGTTGCTTCTACCCCCACTAATTCTGCATGCTTTTGTACTAAAGCTTGAACCTCTACTCTCCTATCCTCTGGACATCTTATCGTGTTGATCTGTTTACCTTCATCATCCTCTACCTCTACTACATTAATACTCAACCCCGTGTCATCCTCTGTGACTTCATAACTGCCCTTCCATGGCACTACCCTATCCTTAACCCTTATTACCTTCCGTTCCATATCTATCAAAACCCCTAACTTCATCATACAGTCAACACCTAAAATGCTCTGAAACTTCAGTCCAGGTACAATTACAAACTCCTGTTCACAGCTTAAATCTCCTATATCTATCCTAAGCACCACAACACTATTTACTACAGCAAACTTCTGTTTATTTGGAGCTACTAAATGGCTACGTTTTATAGGCATAATTCTATCACAAACCTTATCCCTAATTTTGCTGACGAATTCCTCCGATATTAAACTCGCCTCTGCCCCTGTATCAAGTAATATTTCTACATTATTCTCAAAAATTCCTATATTAATAATTGGCAAACATAATTTTTCCTCAGTTTCTGGCTCTACTTCCTCCTCAATTTTGAAAAATTCACGTGGATGGTTATATACATTTACACTGAAATCTAGTGGTCTGTCGCGTTCTAAAAATCCTGTCCAGGTCTGTTTTCCCTACTTGGTCCTGTTCTAGCCGTCACCTCAGCGTATGTCCTAGGCGTTTCCACTCGTTCCGTGTCTGTATTAGCAGTCCCCTCATGTCCGGTGAATCTATTCCTTCTGGTAGGTTCCGGTCTCGGTGCAGGTCCCCTTCCTAAACTATTACCTCTAACGTATGGTCGTCTCTGTTCCCAATTCTGTCGCTGGTATCCGTAACTATTCCCCTTCTAGCATAGTTGTCCCGTCTATTGTCAAACCTAACTGTGTTGATCTGTCTTTCCCTATTATCCCGAGGTCGTCCACTACTTACGTCGTCGTACCTCTGCAGGTATTCTAAAACATTTCTCTGTCCACTATGTTCTGTAGTGCAACGTGTTGTCTTACTTCTACCTTGAAGTGTCGTGATAAATACTTGATAATTTGTCGGTCCGTCAGTGGTGGGTTCAGTTGCTTTGCTATGCTATACTTGCGTATAGCATATTGCTCCTACTTCCTGAAAATTCTCCCTTAAATTTCCCTGTGATTAAGTCGTCTCGTACCTGGTCTTGTCTGTGGTCACTCCAGTAGTGCTTTAAAACCTGTCTTCAAAGTCCGTGTAGGTGTCTATGTCCTGTCCTACTAAGTTGTACCATGCTTCCGCGTTGTCTTTCAATAAAGCCTTTATCGTATTCAGTTTAGTCTGTTCGTCAAATAAATTTCCCACTAGATTTCTTACACTATTAATAAAAATTTGTGGATTTACCCTGTTATCGCCATAAATCTTCATGTGTTGGTCCAATGATACTCCACCTGTATAAAATCTGGGACCATCCCCCGTTAAATTTGACGTGTTGTATTTGATACTACTAACTTCTCGTTCTACCCTGCCTAACTGATCCCTACATGAGTCCGTCACTTCAGTCATTTTTATATTAATCTCTTCTTCACAAAAAATGCGTACTTCGGACCTTAAATGTCCCATTTCCTGTCGAAGACCTGTAATGTTTTTCTCATTTATATCAACCCTACTTTCTACTTCCCCCATTTTCACGGTAAGGCTATTTTTAAATTCTAAAACTTCTTGATTCGTCTTATCTATTTTCTGACTAATCTCCTCTAACTTCCTGTTCGATTCTTCACTCATTTGTTCAAATTTTCAATTTGAGTCCTCTCTCGCTCTATTCGATTCATCCCTAGCTCTATTGGCTTCTTCGTTCATCCTCTCTAGCATTCTCATTATCATCTCGTTTCCTTGATCCCCTGATTCCGTCCTCGACTGATCTCTACTGCCTCCAGCTTCTTCCATTTTCGAATTTTTCTCACACAATGCACTATCGTCACTTCCAATTTCCACTCCTTGACTCCTTAACCACTCCTTTCTCTGCATACGTTCAAATCCCTCACACACACTCTAAAATACTCTTAAATTTATACACAAACAGAAACTCTCTCTCTCAAATCGCCAGTTTCCTGGAATAAAATCACAAAAATTTTATTTGGAACTCGGGCCCCACGTTGGGCGCCAAAAAATGCTGTGATACCTCCAAGTCTGGGAACTCCGGTTTTGGAATCGAGCCCCACAGATTGTGCGCCAAGATTGCTGTGAAACCTTTTTAATTAGAATCGAGCCTCGCGAATTGGGCGTCAAGAATGCTGTGAATCCTACAAAAAGCTATTCATTAACTCAACTGTTCCGTTGACTTTCTTCTGTTCATCGCCTCGGCTGCTCCCCTAGATAAACCTTCATCCTCATTCATAAAAAAAAACAAACACATTCCTACCACAAACATCACCGTTAACTCTATTTACATCAATATTCACAATACATTAAAATTTCAAAATTAAAAATTCAGCATAAATTTCAGTATCAGAAAATTTCAAGATTTAAATTTGTTATCATTTTAATGTGCATCCAAAATTAAAGTCCTTGTAGGATGCCTCCTAATTAATATAACTATATATGCAGACCTGAGTCTGAGTACAAAGGGAGCATCTACCACCTCTTTACGTTAATTAACCAGGTTCGTCTAATTGAGCTCAAAGACATACCCAAATTTTCATCAAGAACATAAATACTAAATACTCCTTTCGACTTAAACAAGAAAATCACACCTTAAAATTAAAAATTTGCTGTTAGTACAATTTCACTACTGTCCATTTTAAGTAAATAAATTATAAAGTTATTCAACACACACGAAAACATCAAAGTTCAAACAAAATAGTATAATTTACCTGAAGGTTACTGCACTCGTAGCTTCAATGTACATCGTCCCTTTGTTAATCACACCATTCCAACTGGGTTATATTTACGGCTTCTGATTCTCAACGCTTTTAAAATTTTCTCCACCACCATTCATCTAAAGTTGTTTCAGGGCTTTTCCGGAACTCATCTGTGTATATCTGAACCTTGTTTTGTGGATCCAGACACGTTTATGAACCATTTAATTATTAACACCCCGAAAATAGCAAAGAAATGCATGCTTCTTTCACCAATATACGCCAAAACTGCCTACTTTTGTGTATTCATTTGTCGTTGCAAATTTTGACTAATTAGTACAGTGATACTAACTTTATTACCTTGTATCTTCTTTTCTAAGTGCACTAAAGTACATTCATTGTAGCACGTAAAGAACAAACTGTTTTAAATCACCAAAATATACGAACAAACTGTTTAAATTATTCTATCAAACTCGGAAAACTAAAAAGCACTGTTTAACGCATTGAATCAAGTCGAAAATCTAAGAGAGCGAAATTCATATTAACCTGGGTATATATAGCGGTTAGCCCGTCTGTCGGTCTTGTCCCCAAAACGGACAATTCTTCAGAATTTCGCATGCTAGGTTCCCATTCCGCAGCCCGGCATGCGATTTTTACGAAATTTGCACTAGCACCAGTTAAATCTCAGAAATTTCGACACGGCTCGCGACGTCTGGAAATAACTAATTAATTTTTATACAGAAATGTTATTTCTACCTCTCAAGTTTGCCTCTTATTTTCAACCAATCGCAACCCAGTGACGTGGCTCCACTCACGCCTTTTACTATATGTGTCTCGGTCTTGCGCATATTATCTGTCTTTATCTACCCTTTTCTTATTGGTGCAAATTGATATTCTTTATTATCGATTATTTCAGTCCATGTGGACTGTGAAATAACCCACCTTTAGCATTTCTCGTAACTATTAAGCTACGGTTTCTCCAAGATTCTCTGTAACCATTTGTTATCTGCCAAATTTACGCAGAATGAGCCTTTTAAAAATACACAGGTGTTCAAACATAATACTTCTAAATAACACTTCTACGATTTGCATTTTATTGGGTTTTTACAAGTTTTTATAAATATTATATGTTACTAATGGTTCAATTAACTCCAATTAAAATAATACCCTTTAATTTTTAGTGACTCCTAATCAAATATTAATTATTATCTGTACATTCTGTTTAATACCGGTTACTTAAAATTGAGTTAATTAATATAAATTTTGCACGTAATTTTCTATTTGTTTCTAGTAGTGGATATACCTTCCTTCTAAAACACTTCGATCCTCACTCGATCGATCCCCCCACCCTGCCTTCTATTTCGCAGTTGTTGAGGTGGTGTGCCTTGTAAATTCTGACGATCCTCAAGACACTTCTGGCGCACACCGTTTTTCACTGAATCACCGCCCCCCTCCTACCCTTTCTGCTTGCCTACTAGTCGTAGGGTGTTGAAGGGGGAAGGGGGTCTCATGACGATTCTCATGACTCATTCGAATTCTTCATTATGTTTATCGGCTTTGCGGGTGTCCTAATCAGCATTTTGCGGATTAGAAAATTTTTAACGATTAGGTATATATAGGCAGATATAATTGTGAAATTACATGGGATTATTTAGCACTATTATTTTGATATTGTAATTTTACTTTTTAACATATATCATTTTTAATATTAGACTAGTATAAGTGTGTTCTTAAATTTTAGAATTAAGTTGACTACATAATTGGACTTATATGTCTGTGGAAACTTTATTAATAAATGAAATAAATGAAATTATGTTTATCGGCTTTGCGGGTACCCCATTTGGCATTTTGCGGTCTAGAAAAAATTTTTAACGATCCTCATGACTCGTATGAATTCTTCATTATGTTTATCGGCTTTGCGGGTGCCCCATTCGGATTTTTGAGGTTTAGAAAAAATTTTTAAAAAATTTTAAATTGAGTGAACATATGTCCTGGGGTTTAAAAAATCGATTCGAAATTATATAACATAGATATGGGGAAAAGTTATTGGCATCGTAGTAGGACAAATACTTACACGGTGTAATGAGATCGTACTCTTCGTCCATGTACTTGTTGGCTGCAGCGCAACGTTCCGTATGGGCGGGCGGACCGGTTGCACGGGCGGGCGGGCGGATGGACGGATAGGCGGGCAGGGATGGACTATTTAGTATAAAAGACTGCTTTTTAAAATTTTGAATCAGTCTTAACAGTATATTTGAAAAATGTACACCAAGCAATCTTTAGAGAAAGCAATTAGTGAAATTCGGAAAGGTGTGTTAAATACGCGTAAAGCTAGTAGGTTGTATAATGTGCCTAGAACAACGCTACGGGATCACCTCTATAAACTCGGTGCTCGAAATAAAAGTAGAGAATCAAATATCCCGGTGGAAGCTGCACGACAAAAAGTTAAAATACCCATACAAAACTTTGATCCATATACCACTTCTAGTGCAAAGGAAGTTGGTAAACATGGACCTTTGTTCCAATCCAATATAAGGGCGATATTTGCTGGACCATCGAGTTGTGGAAAACCAACGCTCTAATATCTCTCATTTTACATGAGAATGGACTTACATTCAAAACGTCTATGTGTTTTCTAAAAGTTTATATCAGCCAAAGTATGAACTGTTAAGAAAGTTATTTGAACCCTTAAAGACGGATATTGGTTACTACGAATTTGGGAATTATAAAGATATGATTAGGCCAGAGGATGCAAAAGAAGATTCAATTATTGTCTTTGATGATATTCATGCTAACGAACAAAACAAGATCGCACGGTTTTTCTCCTGTGGTAGACATAAGAGTATCGATTCCTTTTACTTATGTCAAACGTATGCCAGCACAGTAAAGCACGGACTTAGAGATAACGCTAATGTTATTTCAATATGGAAACAGGATGATGCAAATCTTTGGCACATCTTTCTAAATCATGTTGGCAGTGATATGCCCTTTATAAAGTTTAAAGAAATTTGTCAGCGATGCTGGAATGGTGGTGACTCGAAATATAGTTTTATTACTATTGTAAAAGATTTTGATTTGGGTAAGGGGCGATATAGAAAAAATTTCGATGAGTATATAAATATAAAGAAGCCGTTAATGGTTAGCCCCAATCTCAAGTTTCATGATGACGGCCGCTAAAGATTTTATTGTAAGCAAACATAAGCATCATTTTATGCAGGATGCCGTACGAAGGAAGTTTGTGGAACGCAAAAGATATACTTCACAACCAGATTTCAAAGAAGCTCATAAACATTGCATGAGCCTTTGCAAATCACCGCTTCCCAGTCATAAGGAATAGCGGAAAAAACTAAAACCTATGAAGGAGATTAAAGTTGAAAACAAAGGCGAACTTTTAAAAAAAAAAGATTGAGTTACCAGTTAACGACGAGCCTGTACATCGTTAGTATACGAACGTGCTGGTTAAAACTGAAGACGAAAATATATACACGTCAGTTTATGGAGTTAAGTATAATCCCCAATCTGATACGCATAGTTCGGGAAAAAGTATATAGGAAATTGATACAGAAAACAGTGACATAACCTTAAATAATAGAGGTCATCCTAGCACTAGAGGGTATCTATAATAGAAGAATTAAGAGAAGAGGGTTGTATAATAGAATAAGCATAACACAAATCGAGCACAATCGGAGCATATCCGAACAAGAGTAGCTCATATAAAAGGACTGTTGGCATAGAAGTTATAATTTATCGATTATACAGTTTAAAGAGGTGATTAAACAAATATGTATAAAGACTTTGGGAAGGTTATTCGAAGATTTCGCAATGCTCTACGAGTAAAAAGGCGGAATGCGGGCAACGGTTTTCGATAGAAGGACAAAATGTCTTATGTGCCAGTCATACGAGGAAGCAATACAGCACTGTACTGCTGTGTTAGTATTGCCCGAAGATTTGGATGATTTTATGGAAATAATCGAGGAGATGGGATTTATAAAACTGTTGGTAGATATTCAGATGGAATATCTTTTAAATTCTAAGTTTTAAGATAAAATTTAACTGTCTCAATTACTGTCATAAGAAATGAATGATGAGAATTTACAACATCAACAGTATCAACAACATCAACAACATCGATAACATCAACAACATCGATAATATCAACAATATAATCAACTTTACCAACCTCATGAAACCATTAAACAATTACAGCAACAACGCCCACAACATCAGCTTTGCCGTCTCTAATATTATAATGGGCAGGAGCAAAATATTAATTGGATAAGAAAAATGCTTCCTTATACATCCAATAGGGTGGAACGCTAGACTACCGAAAAGATTCCAAAGGATAGCCAATAACTGGATATCTATATAATTTGTATCTGCATTGTATTTTGTAAAAATAAAGTTGTATAAAGTTGAATAATGTTTTGATAATACGCTCATAATGAAATGTCGTTTTACATTACTTTTGCGAATACAGCGCTAAGGTCATCGTAACGGATACTATTGGGCTACGCTCGATCAATAGTTGCTCAATCGATTGCAATCTAAGTCGCCAATACATTGTGATATTCTAATCGTACCCGATGTTACTCTAACCTATGATCCAACAGCCCCATATATATCCAAATTGTCACATTACTAAGTAACTTACTACAGTTAATCACAATAGCATATTGCAATATAAAGCCTAGGGTGGGGTACGACGGTTCTTTATAGCCACCAGGCAGCGCTTTTTTTATACTATATATACCTGACATTTTAATGGATGACATCCTGGTTTGTAAGCAGGGATTAGGATCATCCAATGCCGATACACTCCCACATTGTGGTATCTGTCGTATAAATATGGCCAACCACCAGTTTAAACCCTAAACCATTTTCCAGTAGCTTTATATCCATGATGCTATTGTTAACAACAGAGTTTACTTATTGTTATGATATTTGGGCGCAAGGTAACACGGTGCAATAACACTTACCTCATAGCCTATTCGCTGAGCTTTTGATGTTGAATTGGAACCATGCCGCAAGCACCGTGGACCCGGCTTTAGTCAGAGGCGTGTGCAATGGTCTACCATGCGCACAAAGATCAAAGCAACATATTAAATATTTTTTTGACGCCTTTATAAATGAATTATAGCTATTAAGTTGATATTAACAAAACATGCAGTTACATATACACGATGGATAAGATGTCTGTTGTTCTAGCCTGTATAGAATTATGGACTCTCAAAGCAATTATGCGTAGCCAATAACAGAATGAATAAATGCGATTGTTTTGTTATGATGCAAATTATTAGGTAAAATGAATTAGTAATATTGTAAGCAGAAGGGAGGGAAGGGATAATAAACGACAACATTCTATAATTTATAATGAATACGACCGTGGGCTACTTCAGTTTTATTCTAGTATTTTTAATAGTTTGTAAATTTCGATATTGATATTGGAATTGATGTGTAAATATAATATAATATAAGAATTAAAAATTAAAACCTGTAGTTTACATGGAAACTGGGCATGTCACCAACCAGTTCAAAAAATAGATTTTATAGGTATTTCAGTTATTAAAGACATTGCACCAAATTCATTCCTATAATATACCATGATGCTAACCAATCATAATCCTATTACATAATACTAAAAACTAGTGGTAGCGGCGACTTAAGTTGCTGCTACAGTTTATAAACCTATAAAACTTAATTCATATACTAATTTTCATGCTACTGAATAAATAAGATGTAAATAAAATAGCCGAGCGCCTGCCTATTTGCAACATTTATTAAAACGTGTATGCAACGGTCATATTAATATACACGTCTGGCGAATACTAAACACATAATTATGCTAAAATAAGTCTTTTAAAATAAGCATCGTCATCATCTGAAACAATGTGCTGTTAAAATCTGGCTACAAAAAGTAGTTTACTTACCTAGAGCGACTTCACAAAACTCGATTCGTAAACCGAAAGGCCGAGCACTTTACGTTAATGTATCAGCATATGTCATAAGGAAATGCTCCGAGTGTAAACACCAGGAATCCATCTATGAGCAAAATGCTTAACCATTACTATTATTGTGCTATTCATTAGCAGAAATCTGCACAAATCTGCATAAATATTACGTCCAATGCTGTTTTTTGTTTGATGTCTGAAAGCAGCTAATTAAAATATTGTATCATCCGTTTTACATAATTCACGTATGTAAAATTTGTAAACATTCAATATTTGTGCAATTTAAAGAACTAAATAATGCTTTACATAATCAAATGAGGTATTTTCATTATACAATAATAATTATTACAATAGGTAACCCTATTTCGACTATTAAAAACAATGTCGATGTGTGAGCTCAAACGATTAGTTATTTGATAAAAACTTCTTGGGGGGTGCGATTCGAGTGGTCAACGGCCTACTTAAACATGTCTATGCTTGTATAAATGTGCGTGACGTCATAAATATCATAGCTTATAAATATTTCTAGCTGTAAAATATATTAACCGGATGCACGTTTGAGGCTTCTCGCGCTTTACTAAGTTCTATTTTTAAAATGAAAATTGCTTTGTATTCACAGAATGTCGGTCTTTAATTTAAAGATCCAAACACATAATAACCAATATAATTTACAGATTTTTAAAATGGGTCACTAATAGAAAAGATTTTTATAATACGTACTAATTTGCCTTATGGAGAGCTGCATTCGCGAGCGTCTTTGGTACCACGATACAATTATGTATCATGAAACCGCACCAGAAAATTGAATAACAACGGCACATATTTTTCGGAGCACCGATTAATGCTGATTTTATAAAAATTTGTTCATGCCATCTGGTTCATCGAATTTCACACTGTTGTTTAAGCCCAAACACTAGTAAATTTAAATAAGTAAGGTGTTTCTGTATGACAATTAAACTACTGATGTACCATCGTATAGATTGCGGATATTTTCTGCAATTTACAGAAAGTGAAATCATTATACATATCTGAAAAAATATATAAATATCCAATCAAGCATACACATACCCAAAATGTTCGACTTACCTAGAACGATGTTTAATTACAGTAAAAATATCAGTCGAAGGAGTGTTAACCTCTCACGATCACCCGACGACTATGATTAGTCTCGAACGAACCCCACAAAAGTTATAAAATGATTACATCATGACTCATCCAAAATTCTACATCACGTCTGTGCGAAGCTCGGTAAAATTGAGGTCAGCGCTGCTTTTATATAGAGTTCGAATATTTTCAGTGGTTCCTAAGATATTAACAAAATTATTAAAATTAATTAGAAACCTAAAACTATCTCAAAAACTATGTAGAATTTTACTAAAAGTCGCATTAAATATATAATTCATATACAAAATCGCGTTCGTCTTTGTCAATATCTGGAACCACACTAAACCGTACTAGAAAATTAAATCGTTAGTACCACAACGATACATGTATTTTCTTCAGCGCGCCGATTTAAGTTGATTTTATAAAAAATTTGTTTTTTCGCCTAGCATATATGAAAATAAATCATATCTACCCTAAAAATCTGACTGAAAGTAAACCTTTGCGTTCCTAGGGCCGCAAAACTCATAATAGCATGATTTTATAAGTTTTCACGATCTAGACACCTATGACTATCATTGAGATTCATATATTGCGGCTTTGACGTTTCAAATAATTTATCATTTAACCTCGGCGTCGGTGTATTGTTTATGAGAGCATCAAATAAAAATATAAAATAATCATAGATGAGTAGTGAATAATTGTAATTCTAACTGAATAACTGTTAGTGAAGATGAATGATAATTTAGACTGTGATGATGATGAAGAATTTACAAGTACTCCACCGGTATTGCAAGAAGAAGTGAGCAATGCTTCTTTAAATCTTTTACCTAAAAGTCTAGAGAACGGTACAAAAATACTATGAATTATTTAATAAATAGAAAAAAAAAGCTAAAAATGTAACAGAGAATGTTTTAATTGCGTATTTATCAGAAAGATCGAAACGTGTAAATGCTGCTACTCGATGGGCTAAATTTTCAATGCTAAAAGCACTTTTAAAGTCAAAGAAAATATTAATTTTGATAATCATCATAAAGCATTCTGTAAACTACCTTCCCAAAAAATCTAAAATTTTGACTCAAGTACAATGAATGTATTCAATTTTAAGGCGGCAGATAATTCGGAATATCTAATGATAAAGGTATACAAATAAAATTATTGTAAATTTTAGATTAACTTTACATTGCAAGTTTCTCTTATTATGGGAGTATACGGAGCTTGCCGCCGAAATGAGTTGACGAATATGAAACTTGACCACATAGATAATAGAGGAGACGTATTGATTGTTACAGTTCCACAAACCAAAAATAATATTACAAGAACATTTACAGTCACAAACACTACAGTTGATGTACTGAATCTACTTACAATATACAACAAATATGTTTCTATTAGACCTCCCCACATTACTCATAATTCCCTATTCATTTATTACAAAAATAATAAATGTACAATACAGCCGATCGGGAAAATGTATTTAGCAAAATTCCAAGCAAAATAGCCACCCTTTTGAAATTGGTTGAACGTAGTACATACACAGGCCATTGCTTCCGCCGTAGTTCTGCAACACTATTAGCTAATGCTGGAAGTAATTTAATAACACTTAAGATACATGGAGGATGGTGTTCTTCTGCAATTGCTTAAGGATATATAGGTGATTGGTTATCAAATAAGATTAAATTTTCTCAAAAATTCTGACAAACCAAGAACATCAACTGTCTAGTACCAGCACAAATAATACAATTCACATGTTAATTGCTCTTAAACCAAATAAATGAAATACCAGTTAATGTAGATAGACCGTCAACGTTATCGTAAAAAATGTCATCATGCTACCAGCATCTCAAATACTTACCAAGTGCCTACAAATTCTGGTATCACTATCCATAATAATGGTCAAGGGATAATTAATATCAATTACTATAATAAATAAATACGTCAAATGTTATTAACCTTCTTTATTTTATGGGTTTTTTCTATTTTTTCTTTAATGTTAGACAAAAAACAGTTGTGTATCACACAGGCAAAAATGCATTAGTAGTCCTTAGCTATCAGCTGCCCTCGTTCGCTTCGCTCGCTCAGGCATCTAATAGCTGCGGGCTGCTAATGAGCACTTTTTGTCTTTGTGACACAATATACTATATACCGTCTGGTTATTCGAATTTTGCTCTATTTTTAAGCCTAAACACTAATAAAGTTAAACAAGTAGGATTGTTAGTTATCATAGCAGAATATTTGTATTTCAACAATATGTAAACTTTATAGCGCTTCCTTAAATTTTATTATATTAAAACGGGTTTTGTGTGATGTTCTTTAAACATTAAGCTGTAATTTAAGTCCAAACATGAAATTTGTATAACAATTATAAGAGCGTAAAATCTATACATTGAATCGATTTATGAATTTTCAAAAATAATTATCGACCCGTTAGAGATAAAAAATTCTCGGGGGCACGATTCGAGCGATCAACGACCTACTTAAACGTGTTTATGCCTGCATGAATACGCGTGACGTCATAAATATCATAGCTCATAAATATTTCTAGGATTAGTTCGCTGTAAATTGCAGAAATGACCATTACTCACGATTTTTGGAAGATTAATACATATATATAACTTGAAAATACCAGTGCCGGTTTGATATATAGCTAATTTTATAAAATAATTGCTAATTCGATAACAATAAGAATGTTTAGTTTGAATCCAAAATTTATTATTAACGTTTTATATCACATTACTGTTAAATTCCGGGCTTATAAACCGACTAATACAGTTCTTGAACAAACAAATGCAATTTAATTTAGGAAATATGTTGTTTCTCTAATAACGCGGTTTCGAATAGGTAGGCTGATATACAGGTTTTGTAATATAGTTTATTCATAAAATCTATTTCTTATGAAAATTATTTATTATACTGTAGTATTTATGTGTCGTTTTGCTTTATGCAAATCACAGAAATCACTGCATTCCATACGATACGATGACACATCTGTCTATAATTCACTACAAAATACTAATTATAACATGAGTTATATATTAAACCAGAGAAAAATTACTTTTACCTGACGTTGAGATATTCAAAGCGGTTGATAATTAATCAATTTATAAAACTGAATACCCTTCAATCGGTCGATTTACATATATTTTAAATTCTGGCAATTAATTGTTTTATGATGTAACTATGGCGTCATGACTCATCCAAATTCTTAGACACGTTTATTTTATGTAGCTGCAGGCGAAGTCCGGTACATTTAAAGCGTCCATCACAGCTTTTATTAGACTAAATATTTATGATCCTAAAATTATTAAAAAAATCTTAAAATTATCAGTAATAATTATCAACCATTTAGCCATAAATTAGTTACATACTGTACACAATATTATTGCTAATTAAGTCTCAATCTGTTAATGTCATATATACTCAAAGAATGCTACATATAATTAGTAAAATGGGCTCAAACGTCTTGTTACGATATATTTTAATATAACGTATCAAGGCGTCATACCATTTATTCTATGGTTCTGTTACTTAAATGCAGATTTCTGAAAAGTAGCTGTTAATAGTGATCAAGTTATTCAATTAACGCTTCTCTGCTTATGCAGTTTGAAGTAATAGCACATATTAACAGCATATTTTTCAGATTATCTGCAAGTTTTACAGTGTTAAAGACCATTTTACTTAATATGTATAGATCGCTTTTTAGATAGACGGTATATTAATATGATCGCTAACACGTTTTGATGAGCTTTTAATGTTGCATATAATGAATTATATGATTAATTTTAATTTAGCGTAATTGGCTTAGTTCGGATAATTTATGGTTTTAATAGATTTTAACGATTTTTGTTAATATTTTATGATCCACTGAAATATTCGAGTTCTAATAAAAGCTGTGATGGGCTTAAATGTACCGGACTTCGCTCTGCAGCTACATAAAATAAACGTGTCTAAGAATTTGGATGAGTCATGACGCCATAGTTACATCATAAAACAATTAATTGCCAGAATTTAAAATATATGTAAATCGACCGATTGAAGGGTATTCAGTTTTATAAATTGATTAATTATCAACCGCTTTGAATATCTCAACGTCAGGTAAAAGTAATTTTTCTCTGGTTTAATATATAACTCATGTTATAATTAGTATTTTGTAGTGAATTATAGACAGATGTGTCATCGTATTCGTATGGAATGCAGTTATTTCTGTGATTTGCATAAGCAAAACGACCATAAAATAAGTATAATAATAATTTCATAAAATCGATTTTATGAATAACTTATTACAAAACCTGTATCAGCTACATTCGAAGCGTTATTGAGAAACATATCTAAATTAATTGCGTTTGTTCAAGAATGTATATTATAACCGAATATATTCGTAATATAATTGATTCAAACTTTTACATTATGAATTATTTATAAAATGTATACAAATATTTTCAATTATATGCTTTAACCTACAAAATCTAGGTACAAGGTTATTTTTGATCAAATTCGACATGACGTGAATATTTATAAGCAGATTTGTGCAGATTTCTGCTAATGAATAGCACAATAATAGTAATGATTAAATATTTTACTTATAAATAATTACCGGTGTCTACACTCGAGCATTTCCTTATGACATATGCTGATACATTAACGTAAAATACTCAGTTTAACAAAACATTGTTTCAGATGATGACGATGCTTATTTTAAAAGATTCATTTTAGCTTAATTATGTGTTTAGTATTCGCCAGACGTGTATATTAATATGACCTTGACATACACGTTTTAATAAATGTTGCAAATAGGCAGGCGCTCGGCTATTTTATTTACATCTTATTTATTCTGTGGCTTGAAAATTTGTATATGAATTAAGTTTTATAGGTTTCTAAACTGTAGCAGCAACTTAAGTCACCGCTAGCACTAGTTTTTAGTATTACGTAATAGGATCATGATGGTTAGCATCATGATATATTATAGGAATGAATTTGGTGCAATGTCATTAATAACTGAAATATCTATAAAATATATTTTTTGAACTGGTTGATGACATGCACAGTTTCCATGTAAACTACTGGTTTTAATTTTTAATTCTTATATTATATTTACACATCAATTCCAATTTCAATATCGAAATTTACAAGCTATTAAAAATACTAGAATAAAACTGAAGTAGCCCACGGTCGTATTCATTATAAATTATAGAATGCAACAATGCTGTCGTTTGCGGTTGACGCCATGGTTCTATATCGAATAAGGTCCGAAAACATAGCAATGACTATTTATTATTCATATAATGCTAATTTTTCTGTTTTTGGTTGTATCGCAAGTTCTCCAGACGTAACTGTGCTCCATTCCTTTAGGAGTATCTCCACTGGGGCGACGTTTTATTAGCGATCTGTGCGCATTCTTTCTAATTTACCTATTTCCGATCATCTGGCTATTTATAAGAGGCCTCAGCCCATTTTCCTTTTCCGCGAATGCGAAAACATTTGTCTGCGTTTATTAAGCTGAGTAATAAACATCGTTTTATTGTGCAGATCACATAGGAATCCTGGGCCGAAGTTATATCGGTTGCCTGTGAGTATGTGCTTTAATTTACCTTCTTACAATCATCTGGCTATTTATAAGGAGTCTCAACCAATTTTCCTCAATAGTGTTTCTTCTACGACTACAAAACCTCATAATTTACGTGTTTTAAACTATAAATAAACATCGTTTTATTATACAAATTTCATAGGAATCCTGAGGCGATGTTATATCGGTTGCCTGTGAGCATGCGCAGTAATTCGCCTGTTTACGATCATCTGGCTATAAATACAAGGGGTCTTATCCCATTTTCCTCAGTTGTATTTCTTCTACGATCGCAAAACCTCGTGGTTTACGTGTTTTAAACTGAGTAACAAACAAATCCTGGACCGAAGTTATATTGACTGCCTGTGAGCACGCACTTTAATTTGCCTGTTTACGATCATCTTGCTATTTATAAGAAGTCTCAGCCCATTTTCCTCAGTAGTGTTTCTTTTACACCTGTAAAACATTGCAATTTACGTGTTTTAAACTGAGTAATAAACATAGTTTTATTGTGCAGATTACAATAGAATCCGTCAAAGTATTCGTCTGCAATGTGTGCCAGAAAAACTTCTCGATCCAGAGCAACCTTAACCGACACAAAAAGGAGGTTCATAATATCATTAGACCACCACGTCAGGTTACAGCCTCAGCTCCACCGACTGGATTATCAGCACCAGCATCATTTGTGTGCGACATTTGTGATATGGGGTTTGGGCGTCGAGCTAATTTAACCCGGCATCAGCACGCTCTCCACGGAGATACTATTTCTTCTACATCGATGTCAGCCAAACGTGGAGCATCACGACCACGTGCTGCACCTGCCCCAAAACGCCAGCGACAGGACATACGATATTGCAAGGATTGCAATATGGACGTTCCTTCACGCCAGTTCCTGGACATTTACGCAGTGCCGCGCATAAGACCAAATCCGGAGACCCCGAACAAGCAGCGATACAGCTGTTATCGTCTGCCTTCCGCTCCCGGATCGCAACTTACCGCATCAATAATATGTCTGGTTGTAAAGACATTGGAGACTTTTTACTTGAACAAAAGCCGCATTTTGTAAAGTTGATCCAGGACACCTTGGAGGTCCACACGACCCTTAAAATTAATGTGGAAGTGTTTGGTATATACACAAAGATGGACTTGGGTGATACCGAAGCAACTAAATCTTTCAATACCAAGAATCAAATTATAACCCGATCGAGCGACTTGAACAAAGTGTATACGGCGTTTTCTCGGGAGATGCTCGATAAATCCCAAGAATTTGAACATCGCCAGTCCGGTTGGACCTTACAACGTGTCCTGCATTTAGAACTAAACATCAACAAATACCAGCCGCTTAGGGGATCCTCTTACATTGACCTTCCATGCTGGATAAAAGCTAAAAAAGCGGTGGTGAATGTTAAAAACCGAGACGCAGCCTGTTTTGCATACTCCATTGTAGCAGCGCTGTATCCTGCCGAGCATAACCCCCAACGTCTTAGCAAGTACCCCCATTACTCGAGCTGCTTAAATATGGGTGGTATAGAGTTCCCTATAGCCTTTGACAAGATTGCCAAGTTCGAGGCTTTGAACGATCTGAGTATCAATGTATTCGGTGTGGTAGGAAGGTTTATTGTTGGTCCTCTACATTTTACTAAACGCAGGAGAGCCCGTCACGTTAACTTGCTCTACATCCAGGATGAAGAAAAAGGTCACTTCTGTTGGATCAAGGATTTGGGACGTCTGGTCGGTAAACAGTTATCAAAAGATCGCTTACATAAATGGATCTGCGATGGATGTTTAATCTTTTTCCGACTGAGACTGCCTTAATCAGGCATACTAAGCAGGACTGTAACCATCTCGTAACCCAAATGCCCACCGTCTTCAACAACGTTTTAGAATTTTTGAGCATCCAAAAACAAATGCAGGTCCCATTCGTTATTTATGCGGACTTTGAGTCGCTCTTACAGCCGTACAGTTTTGCGACGCCCGACCCCTACACATCATCTACAACACCGCTCCAACTGCATACTCCTTATAGCTGGGCATATTACATCAAATGCTGCTACGATGACTCCCTCAATAAATTTGAGATCTACAGGGGCCCGGACGCAGCACGTAAATTTGTTACCAAACTTAGAGAGGAAGCTAGACGTCTGGGTAAGATATTGACGACGAATGTGCCCATGATTCCTTTGGATGCCCAGAATGAACTTTTGTTTCACACTACCGAAGACTGTGGGATATGCAAGAAACCGCTTGGAACAGACCGTGTGCGGGATCACAACCACATGAATGGTGCGTACCGCTTCCTGTACACTCCAAATGTAACATTCTCTATCGGGTTCCGCAGTTTATCCCAGTGGTGTTTCACAACCTTAGTGGATATGATGCTCATTTCATCATAAAAGAACTGGGGTATGATAACGAGAAGATTAACGTTATACCGAACAATAAAGAGCGGTTCATCTCGTTTTCGAAAACTGTACGACTATACGATACAGAAGTGGTCTTAGACGGACAAGAAAAGACTGCCGACAAGTCCTGTGTCCAACTTCGGTTTATCGACTCTCTCCGATTTATGGCGTCCGGGTTAGATACACTGGCGAAGAATTTGACCCAGGACCAGTTTGTAGAGGTCAGACGTCACTTCCCCGAGGACTCCAGGTTACAACTGGTTACCAAGAAAGGTGTGTTTCCATACACTTACATACAAAGTATGGAAGTATTGAACGAAACAGCTCTTCCACCACAGGCTGCCTTCTACAATGATCTCGCCTCTACATCCATTACCACCGACGAATACGACAGGGCTCAGAAGGTATGGAGGACTTTGGTCTTAACACGCTCGGAGAATATAGCGACCTCTATTTGAAGACAGATGTACTGTTGTTAGCAGACGTCTTTGAGAACTTTCGCCGGGTGTGCATGTCGACTTATGACCTTGATCCGTGCCAGTATGTGACAGCGCCCTCATTAACCTGGGACGCCATGTTAAAATACACCGGCGTAAAACTGGAGCTCATCACGGATATTGACATGTACCATTTTATAAAGTCTGGGATCAGAGGAGGTTTGACCCAGTGTAGTGGACGCTACGCTGCTGCCAACAACAAGTACATGGAAGAGTACGATCCTGCGGCTCCGTCTAAGTATTTGACATACTACGATGCCAATAACTTGTATGGCTGGGCCATGAGCCAGGCTCTCCCTCTTGGAGGATTTCGATGGTTGCCCTCTACCGATATAGCCGAACTACATGCCACCATCTTAAATGTTCCCAAGGACTCTGCAAAAGGATTCATTCTGGAGGTCGACTTGGAGTACCCTTCACATTTACATGATCTCCACAACGAGCTGCCGTTCTGCCCGGAAATGAAAACGTCGCCTTATATCACATCTAAGGCTCCGAAGCTCCTCGCCACCTTAGAAGACAAACACCGCTACATTATCCACTACAGGAATCTACAGCAGTGTGTGCGGAATGGATTAGTGTTGACCTCCATCCATCGGGTTCTCGAGTTCGACCAGTCTCCATGGTTGAAGCCTTATATCAAGTTGAACACGGACCTTCGCACTCGTGCCACTAACGCTTTTGAGAAGGACTTTTTCAAACTCATGAACAATGCCATCTTTGGTAAAACCATGGAAAATATAGACAAGCGCGTCGACGTGAAGCTTGTGACTCGATGGGAGTGTAACCGGAAGACCTTGTGTGCGAGTACCCTGATTGCCCGCCCGAACTTTAATTGTAATCTGGTACTAGGCGAAAATTTAGCACTCATACAGATGGACCGCGTTAAAGTCACTTATAATAAACCTATATATGCAGGTTTTCGATTTTAGACCTATCAAAACCTTGATTTATGACTTTCACTATGAGAAACTGTTGCCTCTGTATGGGTCTAAGCTTTCGCTTTTGTATACAGATACAGATTCGCTCGTGTATAGTGTCGAAACAGAAGACTTGTACAGTGATATTCATGCCCACCTGGACCTATTCGACACTAGTGACTACCACCCAGACAATAAATATAAGATCCCACTTGTAAACAAGAAAGTGCCCGGAAAGTTCAAGGATGAGTTTGGTGGTGAGATAGTTTTAGAGTTTGTGGGTACTCGCGCCAAGAGTTACTGTATAGTTACCGAAAGAGACGTAATAAAAAAGATTAAAGGAGTTAAGCGTAGTGTTGTGCAGGGTATAAGTGTTGATAGTTTTAAGGACGTAGCACATAACAGTAACTTCCGAGCCCTCGTGCATTCGATGCGAACTATTAGGAGCAAAAAACACGATTTGTTTACGCTGTTACTCAGCAAGGTTAGTTTATCGGGCGCTGATGATAAGCGTTTCGTCATCCCTAACACGACCTTAACGTATGCATGGGGACATAGGGAAATAGATAATAGATTTTATTTTACTTAGTTTATAAGTTGTATATATTGCTCGGATTTAAGTTGTGCACATTACGTGACTGTTTTAGGGTCACAATGTATATACATGTTTAGCTTAAAAACATGTACAATGATAATATTATTGTAAATATAGATATATACAAAGAATTTATTACTATTGTGTATAAATTGTCTAATAAATTTTTATTTCCATATATATTGCAGTTTATTTTTATTTCTGTGCTCAATCACCGATCCCAGAGAACGGAAACAATTACCCTTTACAATTTTGATTACCCATACCTATGCCATATAATTTTGAGTGCATACGTTAGCACGATTTAAAATTTTTTCTAGCCCGCAAAATGCTGATTAGGACACCCGCAAAGCCGATAAACATAATGAAGAATTCGAATTAGTCATGAGAATTGTCATGAGCCCCCCTTCCCCCTTCAACACCCTACGACTAGTAGGCAAGCAGAAAGGGTAGGAGGGGGGCGGTGATTCAGTGAAAAACGGTGTGCGCCATTGAGGATCGTCAGAATTTACAAGGCACACCACCTCAACAACTGCGAAATAGAAGGCAGGGTGGGGGGATCGATCGAGTGAGGATCGAAGTGTTTTAGAAGGAAGGTATATCCACTACTGTTTCTTTACTAGGAATAATTAAATTGCACGCAGAGCTTTTTAATAATGCTTCCTTTTTTTTTATAGCAAGCGTCTTGTACATAATTTAACTCCCTTATTTTTAATGAAACGAATGAATTTTTATGCTTCACGGTTTTTTTAATAGCGCATACCTTTTCCCAAAGCTTCTACACGGTGATTAAAATTATTTGATGTGATTATTTAATTTTCTACCCTGGTCTAAATATGAGTATTTTATATACATATATATATATATATATATATATATATATATATATATTGCAGTAGAACTTTGGTCTTGCTCAGTACCTTCTCAAAAAAACATTCGAGTATTTTATTAATTTACCCTAAAAATCGTCATAAATTCCACACTATAGAAAAATTTCTTACCCAGATTCCGCTTCCATCAACTTAATTCTTCAACCGCTTCCTGGCTAGCTCAGTTGGGTTTTCTCTTGAATACCTAGATTCACTATCATACTCTTTATCGTTCACGCCCACACTCAATAAAATCACAAAATAATACAACAATTATACAATATTTATTTACCACTATTTACAAATAAAAATTCTATATCATCTACATTTCAGTGCTCAAGTTACACTTCAATAAATTCTATTTTGTAAAGTCCAGTATTTTAACTAGAAATATTAAACACATTGAATATAACCGGAGTAAATGGGCCCTGAATAATACCTTATTTTTCGTTCTTTATTTATAACTAATTTTAATTATGACACTCTGGATTATGGTGAGCTCATGATAACCCAGTTAATTATAAATAATGTATGCTTTTTACTTTTCATGCGCTTACTGCAAACAAAAAAAACCCATGTACTCGTAACAATAAAAATTTAAATTCCTGATGGAACGTTAATAAACTTTATACACCTTTAGATTTCTATTAAAATTCCATAATAAAAGTTAGTTATACGTATTATTTTCAATACGCAAAATAATGCAAAATACCTTTATAATTCACTCTCACACCTCACCACAATTTTTATAGTTTATAAAAACAACAAATTCTAAAGCGCTACCTGGAATTTCTTAAAGATCTCTATTCTGTTGACGAAGCCTTTAAGTTGTTTTGCTCTCGGTTTCGGGGTTCTGCTCTGCTAGTCGCTTCTAGTAATTTGTAGATGAACACCATTTAAGTTGTGCTGCATGCTCTGCCTTCACAATGCATCCAAATCCAAATCCAAATTTATTACACTTCTTTCATAATTGCGTACTTTAGTTTAATTTAATTTAATTTACGTTGTATTACTTCATTTCACGAGCTTGTTTAAAATAAATATTGCACCTCTATAAAATTTTAGACTCGACACAATCCGCGTATCAAATTATGAGGCCGACACAGTACTATTTAAATTTAAAAATTTTTATACTTACAAGCACGTTTGTAGTCTGAAGCGATGAAAGTACTAAGAGAACGAAGTTAAAAGAGAGCGATGCTAATTTCCCCAGAGCATTTATACACTTCCAATGTAACCTCTCCATACCTTCCTAACGCGAAACATTTAATTAAACTAATACTTTTTAAAATTTTGTTTCAACCGTTTTTGAAATCTTCGAAATTTAACTCGTCGTTATTATATTTTCCGAAAAATTAACATTCAATATTCCCGTGTTTGTCTGTTGTACAACTAACTATATCGACCAATAAGATACCCAATGACGTCTTGAAACCCCGCCTGTATTAACGCTATTCCTCTCTTATGCACATTCTATGTTTCCTTCTAACCTTGTTTGAGTAGTAGAAATCGATATTACTGTCTGCGTTTCAAACTAACCCATGTGAACTGAATACGTGCGTTTTGAAGTGGACTGTTATTATGCCTGTCTCATTCCAACGTATTTCCTTGATCGTCTATCCCTTCTGCACTCTGAGGAAACTTTTAGTTAACATTTACGCGAATCGTCCGACCATTTACCCGATATACTTTGAATTTTGTCTTTTATCTACACAAATAAGAGGAACCTGACATTTCCAAAACCTGCAGGTGTTCTATTAATAAACGTTTTTAACACAACATTTCTAAGAGGTTGCGTTTCAAGGTATTTTATATTCAACGGCTGTTTATGTGTTAGCAAAGCGTTTCACCTTGGTATTATCGATTTCTCATGCTTTTATGCGTATTAGACGTAATTACCCGTTCAATTAAACTCAATTAAGTCAATTAATAATTTGGATTGGCTTCTACAATTTATTTTCTTTACGACCTAACTAAATTTTAATCACTATTTGTAAAATACTTGTTACTTTAAAATGAACTAAATGAAATAAATTTCGCATGTAAACTCTGGTTGTTTCCTCTATACAGGGTGTTTGAAATTGCCTTGTTTATACTTAAATTTAGCCCTTTAAAATCACTACATAAATATATATATATATATACAGGGTGCCCTATTTCTTACACGTTGTATGGGTAACTCTGTTATTTGTGATATTAGAGAAAAGGTTAAATAGGGTAACTAGTGCAGTTTTTAATGCCGAGTTCAGCCATGAAAAGATAATTAACATACAGGGTGTAGCAAAAGCGTTATACCAAAATAACGAAATTTTGATCTTTTTTGTTTTGCTTCGTGGTTCATTTATTATGATAGATACAGTAAAACGTTGTAGATGTTTTTTACATTATTTTAAAAGGAGAATAAGATAAACTTATTTGTTTTTACATGGCTTTGGTCATGTTCGAGTAAATAAGTCAGGTTATGTTTTTTTAAATGGAAACCATAATTAGCGGTAGTTTTGATAGAAAGGCATTTTTTTTCTCTTTTCAGTGATGTACTACAGTATACATGTTCAACATAAAAATTTTTGAAAAAATTTTATTTTTATGAAATACAAAACTTTGTATTAAATAATATGTGAATATTTGAGCTGATTTTAAGAATCAAGTAGCCATATGACACATTACAATAGATTTCACTTGTTTGAATAACAGAAATTAGATAGTACTATTATTTTGTGTTTATACGTACATTATTTTCTTCTAATAGTTAGAATGTCCTATACAAATGAAGAAAAAAATGACATGCTCTTTTGCTACTATTCTGCGAATCGTAGCTCACGTGCAGCAGCGGATTTGTACTTTGAAAGATACATGGAACGTAAGCAACCACACTGTCGGATATTTAGCAAACTTGAAAATAATCTTATGGCATATGGTGCATTTACCAAACCTAAATTCTTACGAAAATATGAAAAAACTGTTGAAACGAATGTGTTGGCGTTTGTTAACCATAAACCAAAATCTTCTACTGCCGAAATTGCAAACCACTGTGCAACTTCTAAGGAAACTGTGAGGTGTATTTTGAAAAGTCGGAAATATCATCCCTATCACTATTCTATTTCGAATACATTGTATCCAGTGGATAATCAAAGACGGATAACATTTTTGTCGTCGGTACCTTAATAAATGTGAAGAGGATTTATATTTTTGGAGAACCATTATGTTTACTGACGAGACTAAATTTACAAATAACGGAATATTTAATCGGCATAACAAAGTATTTTATTCTCAAGAAAATCCTAAACTTGTGCGTGAATCTAGAGATCAACATTAATATGGTATTAATTGTTGGTGTGGAATATTTTGTGGAAAAATTATTGGACCTTTTCTTTATAACGACAATTTGACCGCTGCAAATTACTTAAATTTTTAAAACACCAACTCGAAGAATATTTGAATGAATTACCTCTTAACATCCATTACAGACTAAGTATTTCCAACACGATTGTGCCCCTGCACACAGTGGTACATCAGTGAAGCAATATTTAACTGAGCGTTTTGAGCACGTGATTGGTAACAAAATGCAAATTGATTGGCCTGCTCGTTCACCACAACTTACGCCATTAGATTTTTATTTGTGGGATGATTTAAAAAATAAAGTGCATTCTAATACTCCTCAAACGCTTGTAGAAGGCAGTAGAAGATTCTGGTTTATGGTTAACAAACGCCAACACATTCGTTTCAACAGTTTCTTCATATTTTCGTAAAAATATAGGTTTGGTAAATGCACCATATGCCTTAAGATTATTTTCAAGTTTGCTAAATATACGACAGTGTGGTTGCTTATGTTCCATGTATCTTTCAAAGTACAAATCAGCTGCTGCACGTGCGTTACGATTCGAAGAATAGTATCAAAAGAGCATGTCATTTTTTTCTTCATTTGTATAGGACATTCTAACTATTAGAAGAAAATACGTATAAAGTACGTATAAACACAAAATAATAGTACTATCTAATTTCTGTTATTCAAACAAGTGAAATCTACTGTAATGTGTCATATGGCTACTTGATTCTTAAAATCAGCTCAAATATTCACATATTATTTAATACAAAGTTTTGTATTTCATAAAAACAAAATTTTTTCAAAAATTTTTATGTTGAACATGTACAATATAGTACATCACTGAAAAGAGAAAAAAAATGCCTTTCTAATAGAACTACCGCCAATTATGGTTTCTATTTAAAAAAACATAACCTCACTTATTTACTCGAACATGACCAAAGCCATGTAAAAACAAATAAGTTTATCTTATTCTCCTTTTAAAATAATGTAAAAAACATCTACAACGTTTTACTGTATCTATCATAATAAATGAACCACAAAGCAAAACAGAAAAGATCAAAATTTCGTTATTTTGGTATAACGCTTTTGCTACACCATGTATGTTAATTATCTTTTCATGACTGAACTAGGCATTAAAAACTGCACTACTTTCCCTATTTAACTTTTTCTCTAATGTCACAAATAACAGAGTTACCCGTACAACGTGTAAGAAATAGGGCACCCTGTATATATATATATATATATATATATATATATATATATATATATATATTTATTTACATTTATATTTTATATTTATTTGCATGTATTATATTATTTTGGGGTTTGAATTGTTTTTTCTGACGTTCTGCCGCCAATTTTAAGGGCAGCATTTTTATATGAAAGAAGAATGTAATAGAGAAGATTGTAATTATAAAATATAAATCAGTTAGGGCATGATAGGGAAAGCTAGGGACGAATTTAGGCTAAATTACTTAGACCAGGGACGACGAATTTGTAAACATATAGGGCAGGCAAAATTGCTAGATTCATCATTAAAATATTTGGCGAATGGTTCAGCTCGCACCGGCAAGCAGAGCTGGCGACTGCTATCCGGTATTACGGATCCCTCCACTTTTACTTTCGCGTGTGTCTTGTTTATCGGTCACACTCCAAAATCATCGTTAGGGATACGTTTATTCAAACACTATTTTTAGTTTTTGTTTCAGGTTGTTAGATTTAGGATGGATTAATTTTGAAGTTAGACTTTATTTGAAGCACGTTTAAATTTTCGCGTTTAAACCCAGTGTAGTACCTTCGGGTGGAGAATTGGGGACGTGGCCGCGAGTATAGCGGCCCTTATTCACATTATAATGCTGTATCAGGTTTGTCTCTATCTCAAGGTGAATGGCCTTAGTGGACAAATATTTAAAAGACAGATGTACCATTTTGATAGTCTGGCCCCTCTGCCATATTTATTTTTTACATAAATAGGCCCTGCGTAATCAACACCTACATTTAAGAAAGGGGGACATGGCTGAACTCGTTCAATTGGAAGAATTTCTATAATTTGATTTGTCGGCTTCGGGTCTGATTTAAAGCACCGAATGCAATTAAATGAAACTTTCCTGGCTAGATTTATACCTCCAATAACCCAATATTTGTCTCGAATTGAACTTAATAGCATTTGTGGTCCAAAATGCAACAACCTCTTATGTTCGGCTTCAAATATCAGAAGAGTGAACCTGTGCTTTGAGGGAAGTAACATAGGTTGCTTTTTATTGTATTTTAATTCTGATAGCTGCAATCCCTACCCTAAGTACACCCTTATCATCAAGCAAAGGACTTATATTGTGAATACCTTTGGTATTGACCTGCAGGTTTCGCGGAAGACGATCAATCTCTCTAGCAAAAAATTCCTTTTGTACAATTTTTATCAAAGCCATAAGGGCATATTCCAATTCATCATATGTTAATGGCTCTTTCGTTCTATCTTTTCTCAATTTTAAAAACTACCAAATCGCATGCAATATAAGCAACCACACGCTTAAGCCTATGTAAAATACTGAAATTATGAAAACTGAATCCGACTTGCTGCGCAACCACGTTAAACAACCTAACTTGAGTTTTTATTTCTAGGACATTAGCAATATCAACCATGGTTGATACACCTGATAAATAGCCTTTGAACAAGAAATATTCACTATTTTGTGCAGTTTAATATTTAATTAGAATATAAACCGCCTGACAGCAAATCTGCAGGATTGTCTTCAGATTTAACGTAGTTTCATGAACTAATTTCAGATAGCTCTTGAATTTGATTGACCCTGTTTCCAACAAAAGCGTGCAATAAATGAGGGGACATTTGAATCCAACTTAAACCTACTTTCGAATCTAACCATAAGACTGTATTTGAAATTTTCAATTCTATACAGTTTTTTACTTTATTCGCCAATTTAGCCAACAATAATGCACCACACAACTCTAACCGCAGCGAAACTTGTACTTTATCATCATATGAAATGCTTTTTAAATAAATACATGTTCCATACGCTTCTGCGGAAGCATCTGAGAAACCATGCTTTTCAATTTTCACAGAATTGGTGCACATTACATGACGATCGACCCTTAATTTATTTAAACTCAAAAAATCATTTTTTAATGCTTTCCACGTTGTATCAATCTGCATTGGTAACGTTGCATCCCAAGCTAAATTTTCGCACCATATTTTTTGTAAAAGTATTTTTGGTAAAATTTTGCAGGGTTTCAACAAACCAGAGGATCAAATATTCGGGAAACATCTGACAAAATTGACGTTCTTGTATTCTTTAACACAATCTTAAAATCAATGCTAAACATTAGTTTATCCAATTTGAATTCCCAATATAAGCCCAATGTTTTATGCTGATCTTTTTCACTTAAGTGGACATTATTCGAATTTGAATCCATTTCTCCAAGTTTTTCGATAACCAATGGATCATTGGACACCCATTTTCGCAGTACCATGCAACCAGTTTTTAAAATAAAATCAACATCAACACACAATTTAATTGCGTCATCTGTGGTATCAGCCCCGGACAACAAATCGTCCACATAAAATTTTTTTATGATTGTTCGAGATGCCGTTGGGAATGATTCCACGCTCTCTAACGTAAGCTATTTCAAACATCGTATTGCTAAATACGGAGCAGATTTTTTCCCGTATGTTACCGTATTGATCATAAATTCGCAAATTTCTTGTGTACATTCAATCGTCACAAAATCTTTTGTAATGACCTTTGAAGAGGATTAATCAAAACCATCCGGTACATTTTTGTGATATCTACACAGACTACCACGTTGTGCTTGCGAAACCTTAAAAAAATGTCTAATAAATCATCTGTAAGATTAAGCACTGTATACTGTAAATCATTTACGGACACACCGGTATCAATTTTTGCTGACCCATTGAAAACCACTCGTTGTTTTGTCGTTACACTACCTTTATTAATCACTCCATGATGAGGTAGAAAATAAAAAATCTCATCAGATGATGATTGAGATTGTGACATATGTCCCTTACTTTTGTATTCCGTCATAAATTCACCATACATTTTTCTCAATTGCAAATTTTTTTCCAACCGTTTTTCCAATGAAAGAAACCTGTTTAAAGCGTACTGTCTAGAATTTCCTAATTTTGCGGTGGAATCGTGAAAGGGAATATTAACAATAAATCTACCATCTGCATCACGCTTTGTAGTCTCAGTGAATATAGTTTCGCAATGTTTATTTTCTGCAGACAAAAGATGTTGTACTGGAGATACTTCTTCCACAGCTCAAAATTTTTCCAGTTGTGATTGGACATTAACATTGATACTCAAATTACACTTTGCTACTGAATTTTGAGTGCATGGTATTAAAGAACCAGTAGTAACCCAACCCAACCTGGTTTTTTGAAGTACGGGCTTATTTTTCCCTAAACTAAATTGTCCAATGCAAAGCAGTTCATAAAATATTCTAGCTCCAAGAAGGAGGTCCACTTTTCCAGATGATACAAAGGATGGATCTGCCAATTTTATATGATGTGGAATGTTTAAGGGCATATTCAAATTATAATAAGGTATTGCGCCATTTATCTGAGAAACAATCAAACATGATAGCACTGTTTCATAACCATTGTCAAGAGGTTGCATTTTGATCATGAATTTTTTTATTAATCTTAGATACCGCCTGATTAATTCCAATAATTGAAATTTCCACATCCTGTTTCGTTAACCCCAACTTATTACACGCATCTAAGGTAATGAAATTTGACTGAGAGCCATTATCTAATAATGTTCGAAGAGTTTGAGAATAGCCATTTAAACCTTCTACTTGCACAACTGCTGTAGATAAAAATACCTCTGACTCAAAAACTTGCTCTTTCTCCAAAAAAATTGAATTAATTTGAACTGAGGATTCTCCATAGCCTTGTATATTAACATCAACATTACCTCGTTGACCGATTGCACCTTCATTAATTTTTTCTTCTACGATTTTAGCCTCGTCATCATGCAAAGCGTATGATGCTTTGCACCACATCTTCTACAACCAAACGATTCACAATTTTTACTAAAATGTGCCCTTTTTTTAAACAATTGAGGCACAAACCTAAACTTTTGGCCCTTTCAAACCTAGAATGAACCGAAAGTTTCAGAAAATCAGGACAATTGTTAGAAGAATATCAGTTTTTACAAAATACACAGACCACATTTGCTGTGTGAAATGATTTAGTTTTACCTTGTACCTTATTTTTCGTTGTATTTCGCTCTTTATTTTTAGCATTTTCTAGCATTGCCAGCAATTTATTTCGATTTTTTAAAAATATTTTAAATTCTTCTAAAGTAGGAAGTTGATCCCCAGACCTTTTATCTTGCCAAACCCTCTGACTTATGAAGTCTAGCTTATTTTCGATTAAAAATATTACTATTGAATTCCAACTATCTGTCTCAATTCCCAATTTTTGCAAGACATGCAAATGTTTGGTTATTACATCAAGAATATAGCGTAACTCGGCAGATGATTCTTTATGTAAGTTAGGTATATTCACTAAATGCTTTAAATGGTTATTTACTAGCATTCGTGTGTTATCATATCTTTCACACAACATTTTCCAAAAAACTGAATAGTTAGATGCAGAAACATTTACTAAATGAGTCACTTGCTGTGCTTCGCCTCCCAGAGCTCCTTTTAAGAAGAAGAATTTTTCAATTTCCCCAATAGATTCATTGGAATTAACAAGAGAATTGAAAGTGTCTCGATATTCTAACAAATTTTCTGTCAATCCATTAAATTGGGATAAATGGCAATTTGAGCTGTACCCGTAGAGCAAAGCTGCTGAATCATTATCACCCTCCCCAAGCAATGATGCGTTGGAACCCGTGGCATTTGAATTCCTCTCAGCAGTTTCAACCGCAAAACTATTTTCATCCAGAATATGTGTGCAAAGTGCAACCAAACCATGATTGAGGTTTCAAATGCCATGCGTTCTTCTTCATCAATATTTTCATCTGGTAGTATCATTTCAATATTGTCCTGAATTTCATTAAATTCCACAGCAAAATTTCATAATTGTTCGAGTCTTAAATTTACTTCAACTAATTTAACTTTATCTAATAATTTATCAACTGCCTTCTTTTCAATTATAGTCTGTATAAAGGTTCTCGTATTAGTAACACGAGCTTTTATTGTACCTCTTTTCTATTTAATAATTTAAGATCAGTTCCTTCTGCCATTTTAACCCTTAATATAATCAAGATAATATAAAATCTTGCCAATTAAATACCAGAGCAATACATGCGCCATACACAAACCAATGTTTACTAAAGGAAAAACAAGCATAAAGAATTAAACTGACTTACATCAATTCCAAGAAATACTTCATCCCAATTTTTCAGGACACGCCACTGACCATTCAATTCAATGAAGAGGGGTATTTTTCCTTTCACAAATGTCGATGTGAATTCTGTAGGTATTTGCCACCAAATTCTATACGTTTCACTGAGTACCGTTATTCCAAGTTCAGTCCAATATTGAACCTGTATCTGTTACTAGAATCTGCACCTTTAACGCAAACAGGTAACTTGTTCCAACTTTTTAGAACGTTGTAGCACTGTAAATTTTAAGGGTGTTTGTACGGATACCTGGCGGTTCACGCTAATTCATCAAATAATTTATTTTCACTTGTTATTTTAACAGTATAATCTCTATTCCCAACGAATAAACCACGTTATTACAACGAAGGACCTCATGCAATTTTTCAATCGCCCAATTAATATCACTTAATAATGAATTTTAATTTGTATCCATTAATTATTTTCACAATTGCCAATAACCACATCCGGCTCGAAGGGCCACTTATATAAAGTCCAATACTCATCCCTTTTTGGTTCACATAATTTTCGTAAAATGAAAGCCCAATAATTTCCATTAATAACTAATCTATTCAATATAACGAGAAAAAATATTACATAGTATATTACGGCAACTAGCTTTACACCTTTTGTGATAAGTACATCGAGCCTACTCTACATCCCATTTCAAACTGGTTCATCACTCATCACGAACCTGTTTTCCTGCCTTTTCAGGGTCGTTTTTGCACTCTACACAATAGTAAGATGAATGTACAATAAATCTAAATATAGAATGTATTCCCAAGAAAAACTAAAACATATTTAATACAAAACAATTGCTCCATCCGAAATTGAAAGCACTAGTTCTCATCATTATTTTAGTTAGTATAAAGTAGGTGAATACGCATGAAAACCGTGTTTCTCGAATTCCGACGCACTGGTAGGTGAGGAACATATAGTTTATCATATGGAATTTTAAACACATTTTCTCACGTTCAAAGTAATATGCGGTCATTCCTCAAGCAATGAGAGCATTTGACGGTTGGAAAAGTTTTGATAAGTTTGTGTGAAAGTAGGCGGTTAACATGGAGTTTATCTTGGCTTACCTTCGTGAACAAACGTACTGATAGTTAGTGCGTGATGCAGTAAAATCAGCTTTTGAATTCATTACTTTTCTGTTCTCTAATATTTTACAGGTGTTCCAAACTGTTATAGGTTTAAAACGACTTCACTGCTAAATTTACAGAAACCGTCGCCGACCATAACGAAGACCTTATCGTGCGCTTAAAGACCTATATCCAGTTTCCAATGGATGTTGGACCTACATTAAACTATCTTTATAAATAAAAATAAACAGTTTTTTATTTAATTATTGTTCTTTCATTGTGAAAAAATCTGTATAATATTACGTCCTCTACAATCATGCTCTAAACTAGAGTACGTTTATCTGTAACTGAATGACAGTAATAAAGGACATCAATAATTGTGTAACAAAGATGTAATAAAAGTTGAGGAGTTTGCAGACTAAGAGGAATCTTTTTTTAAGGTTTAGAGGCGTGGCAGGGTCGTTGTATTAAGTGTATTAATTTAATTGGAGAGTATGTTAAACAATAAAATATCACAAGTTCCAACCTTTAATTGTTTCATTAGTAGGTAGACTAAAAATATATCAATGCTCACTCGTATTACCAACTGCTATAATCTGTTTCACCTAAGAATGTAGAAAGAGTAGGTTGTTATGATTTTAACAGGATAAACAAGCCGTAAACATGGAAAGAAAGCATAAAAAAATTTGGTCATCTGTGCAGTAGTAATCTAGTCCCTTTAACTTAGGTTTTCGTTAGTGTTGACCCGAGCGTTTGCACTATTAAGCTATTGAAATATACCGTAATTCAAACTTTCAGTGCAAAGAGGAATGAAAACGAATAACATTACGGCGGCAGCGTTTAAAAGTTTTTGTTCGCAAGATGTTAAGTGGAGAAAAGCTTTGAAGATTATAGAAAGAAACGATATCCACTTATGGAAGTTTCACTTTGATGTGTTACAAAAGAAGTGTTTAGAAGTCTAATTATTTCACGAATTGTTCAAAACATTCTTCTCGTTTGTTTGATTACAAATTGTAAGAAATGTAATGTTCGTTAAACGCTGTTTAATGAAAGTGAGATTTTTGAGTTGCTTTAAGGATTCCTTGTGAATTATCGCTTGTTTGTACTATAAAACAAGAGAACTAATAAACATCGTCATAAAATGATCGTCAAAATACTTTACATTAACACTCCGTTATACAAAAGTTTGTAGCGATTTCGGTTTTCTATGAAAGCTTGCAATCTACAGATTAACCCTTTAGTGCCCGACGGTACTTTTAGTTACCAACGAATATTTGACGAACGTAATAATTAATTCGAAACTCTGCGTCTATAAATACCTGACGGTATTGTAGGTTACCTATCTTCCAACGAGTCAGATTGATTGCGCAAGACGGCAAAGTGAATTCTGTGTTTGTTTACTGTTAGTTGGTCAACAGGTGCTTTTATGTTACACAGTGCTCTTTGGATAAACGAATTTCGAGCTAAATTCGAAACAATTTAGTATTTGGCAGGTTAGTAGTTGTGTATAATGATTAGTTTAGCTGTTTTACGCGCTGTTTTACGCAATAGTCATGAATATAATATAAGTCTAGACTCTTTGTTTCAGAGGTCTGAAAAATACCGTCAGGAATAAACACACAATGTCTCATAAAACAACCAAATGGAATTATAAAATGCCACTAACTGAGGCAGAGCTGCAGAAGATTGCAGATGAAATTTTATTTGAGGATTTGCCTTTAGATAATGGTGTACTAACAGATATAGAAGGCGATGATGATGACAATGTGGAAAATTTTTTTGAAAATGAGGTGCTTCCTTCACATCTAATTGAAGTCGAACTTTGTACTTCGACGTCATGTACCAATGATAATCAAACAGAAGCAGAAAGTAATTTAGTAAATGATCTGATAGAAAATAATCAACCATCAACATCACATAAAGAAGATGATGGCACACGCCGCTCTTTTAGATTGGAATCAAAAATTTTTACACCAATTGATGATGAAATTGAAACGGACATGTGCACTAATAAGAGCCGGAGTAAAAGTAAGGGTAAAAGTGGAAAACAAACAAGTAAAGAAGACTTACGTAAATGGAAAAAGGAGCATAGGGCGGAATTTATGCCCAAATACAACTTATCTTGAGGACCGGTAGAAGAAGAGTTTAGTAATTGCCCTACTGACGTTTATTTGCATTTACTGGGGGATGTAATCGACACTATAGTTTTCTAGAGTAACCTATATGCAACGCAAAATAACAAAAATCTAGGCCTGACCAAAGAGGAATTGCTCTCTTTTATAGGGATAAATTTTTTTGATGGCATATCATAGATTGCCAGCGTGGAAACACTATTGGATCGGCAGTTCTGGTCTAGGTTTACCAATAATAACCAACTGTATGCCGCGAAATAGATTTGAAGATATCTTAAGATTTCTTCACTGCAATGACAAGTCTTTTTCCACGTGACAATAAAGATAAAATCTATAAACTAAAACCAATGGCAATAACATTGAACCAAAATTTCCGAAAATGCTATCGGACAACACGAAGAGTCAGTATTGACAAAAGTATGGTTTTGTTTAAAGGATGTAGTACTCTGAAACAATATAACGCTAAAAAACCAATAAAAAGGGGCTACAAAATTTGGTGCCGGGCAGATCAAAATGCTTGCGTTTCCGACTTTGAAGTATATCAAGGAGAAAATAAGGAGATTCAACAAGAGTTTCAAAATTTTGGCCTCGGTGAACGTGTAGTACTATCTCTAACAAAACCTGATTGGGATAAAAATAAAATTGTCTATGCTGACAATTATTTTCTATCCATTTCCCTGTTAGAACAACTTCGGCTCAAGAAAGTTTTAGCTTGTGGTACAATTCAACAGAAGAGAATAGGGTTTCCAAAGACTATGGTCGAAGACAAGGAGTTGAAAAGAGGTGATTCTGATTTTCGAGTATCCTCCACAGATGTACGTGTTTTCAAATGGATGGACAACCGTGTGGTGCATTTTGCATCTAACTTTCACAATACAAAGAAAGTCACAGTGAAAAGAACGCAAAACGATAGTTCACGCACAGATATCAAATGCCCTTCTATAGTTGCCGATTATAACAAGCATATGGGGGGGAGTGGACAGAGCAGATCAGCTGAGAAATACGTATGGTATGAACCGAAGGTCGAGAAAATGGTGGCACCGTCTTTTTTGGGGCTTCCTTGATATAGCTTTTATCAATGCCAACATTATTTATAATATGCTTTATGAAAAGATGTCAACATTTGAATTTAGAAGAGCAATTGCCCTGGGGTTTACTGCACAATCCTCCAAAAAACGAAAGGGTTCTCTGTTACCCTCGATTCCAAAACGTTGAAAATATAATTATAGTGTTCATGAAGATATTCGACTTGGAAATCGTGGATCACATTGGGTTATTTTTGGAAAATCTAAAGGACGATGCGAAATGTGCAGTAGCAAGTGTATCCAGTCGAGACCACATTCCAAATGTTCTACCTGTGGAGTGTTTTTGTGCTGCAATTCGCAGAAAAATTGTTTCGCTGAATTCCACGAAATGTAACATTTTTGTCACTTTATTTTCTGTTGTTCTCTAATAAAGTGATTGATAAGCTGTTTTGACTTATTTAGTTTCCGATAATTATTGTTTTAAGATTATGCTAACTGTTAATACCTGACGGTACTTCTGGGTCTATTTTTTTCAAAATTCTTAAAAAAAAGGAAAAATTTCAAAAAAAATTCAGTACTCCTCTTATACCCCCCTTAACCAATTTCTAGAAAAAAAAACATTCAAAAATTATTATTTTCTATGTTTGAGCACTAAAAGGTTAAAGGAATGTTGATATTGATTTTCAGATATTTTATAAGTTATTACACCTGATATTGGACCCTATATTAGAAATGCGTTTATTTACTATTTTACAATAAAACAAATATATTTTATGGATATATTTTTAAACAAACAGCTTAATGTTTTAAAAATCTCTTATTGCCTAGTTCTTTGGTCAGCTAACAATAAATGTCACTTTTGGTGATTTTTTCAAGTCTTGATTTTGTTCAAGTATTTTTAACCTATACTTAATTGCGCTTCTCGCATATTTTTTAAATAAAACGTAAAAAAATTAGATAAAAAATGTCTTTAGATTCACTTATTATTATTCAGTCCTGGAACTGGTTGGACACGAATATCCATTGTTTTCTATTCTGAGCTAACCTATACATTTCCCTGAAATTCCCACGACCTACATGTTTCACTCTCTGCGTACAATAGTCTAATCTATGTCTACCACTACCCTCTTTTCTCCTTTCTCTGCTTCTAATATTCTCCGCATTATTCCATTGCACCTTAGTATGTGTCCTATCATCCTATATCTCCTATTCTTTACTGTTTTACACTCCCCTGCCATTCCTAGTACCTCTTCATTCTTTACTCTGCCTGTCTATGACATCTTCATCTTCGGTCTCTTGCACCACATTTCAATTTTTTGTCCTTACATAATAATTCCAAATATCTTCCTGCATTTGACGGTATTCATTACCTCTTCTTTGTACAAGTTAAAATTAACGGGAATAGCGCATATCCATGTTACATCCCTTTCCTAATATTTACATCTTTACGTTCTTGCTCTAATTTTGTTACAGCGGTTTGCTGTTTGCGCACAAAACCGAACGAGGCGCTTAATAAATTACACGAATGGTCGCAGGCGGTAAAATTAAAATTTAACACGGCGAAGTCAGAGGCGCTTTATTTCGGCACAAAACCTGGACAGAGACCTCCTAGGTTAGAGATAGGAGGGGAGAAAATCCCGTTTAAAGATTATATTACCTACCTCGGCGTCAAGATCGGCAATAAATTAAATTGGAAAGCGCACGTACAATACGTAAAAAGTAAGGGCGGCGAAATATCAAATAAAATTATGGCGGCGGCTAAAATAAAGTGGGGTTTCAGGGGCGAATCGCTGAGGACGGTTTATACCGGAGCAATTGAGCCGGCAATACTGTACGCAGCTTCTGTATGGGCAGAAGGTTGTAAAGTCCGGGAGATGCGTCAATTAACGAGCGTACAACGCATAACCGCGGTAAAAGCGGCGAGGGCGTACAGGACCACCTCCACGGAGGCTGTCCTGGTGATCAGTAGGACTCTCCCTATCTGTATCTGAGTTGGGGCACCCGGCTGATGTTAGAGGAATCGAGTTTGTCGAAGGTGATGAGGGCGCGATGGGTATCAGAATTTATACGGACGGTTCACGTATGGACGATGGGCAAGCAGGCGCGGCGTTTGTCGTGTATAAGCAGGAAAGGAGGTGTTTCGGTTTCAAACCAAACTCGCGAACTGGTGCACTATCTTCCAGTGCGAATTGGTAGCCATACGAGAGGCTATCGATTATGTAATAAACCATACGGGCAGAGACGAGTATTATATAGTTAGTGACAGTAAATCGGCGCTGACGTCTTTAACAAACATGAACACCTCGACAGACCTCTAAGCGGACGTCTGGAGGATAGCGCGTACGGCGCTCGAGTTTCGACGTTTAAAGTTCTGTTGGGTCAGGTCGCACAATGGTAACGTAGGAAACGATAGGGCTGATGAATTAGCTAAAGAAGCCGCGACAGGAGACTTGCGAATATCACATTCGTCAATACCGAAGTCTTTGATTAAAAGAAAGCTGCGCGAAAAATCAATTCGACAATGGGAAGAGAGGTGGAACAACGCTGTCACGGGCAGGTTGACCCACAAATTCATACCGAGCATAGAAGCCAGAGGTTAGATCGAGGTTAAGCTCGATCACAAAATGGTGCAGTTGATAACAGGGCACGGCGCCCTGAAGACGTACTTACAAAGGTTCGGTCTAACCAACAGCGACCGCTGCGAATGCGGTGAGGGCACGGAAAGCGCAGAGCACGTGCTCTTCGACTGCCCGCTTAAGGCGGGAAATCGAGGGTTGGCTGATAGTAAACTAGCTATCCTAGGTCTGGCATGGCCAAAGAGCCTAGAGGAAGTCGAGGAAGTGGTTAACCAGAAGGCGTTCTGGACAGCCTTAAAAGAATTCGCGAGAAGGGTCGCGAGATTAGACAATGATAACCGCGTGTAAAATTCGGTGGGGTCGGAGGGAGAATTGGAAAATTTTAGATTGACTTGGCGTGAGTAAGGATACGAGCATAGATATAACCAAAACCTGATATTAAAAATTGAAAAAAAAAAAAATAATAATAATAATAATAATAATAATAAAATAACATGATAATTATACCCAAATGTCCAATATGCACGAGAAACCCCAACACCATTAATACAATCACTGCCTATCTTCATAATTATGTGCGGAAAATCGGGAAATTGGGAATAAATAATAACAAATAAACAATAACAAATAAATCAGAAACCCTCATTAAATTAAATCAATAAAATAAACAAAGATAATAAAATAGAGTGAAACCGCGCATCCCCCCCAAGACTTGAAAGTGAAGTGATAGTGATAGTGATTGCGATCCCCCCAAGAACATTTAGTGCATACCCACCAGGACTTTAGCAGTGCACCCCCCCCCCTAGAAGTAAGTTACAGTTAGATGTAGGCAGACGACTAGATCTTTGGATGCTGGAGAATTTTATTATCGAGGTAAGATTTAAATTGTAGCGGCTGTACTCGCACAAGCATTGATTTACATTAATTAGTAGTTTTCGAAATAATTTTACAAGCACGTTTGGTGTGTAAAGGCGCTAGCCGACATAATGCTTGTGCGAGTGCACCTGATAAATAGGGTGATGCTTTTGCTATTTTGTGCACTGCTATATGCTTAACGCTTAACGCTTATTAAACATTTATTTATATATTTACATAATCATATTTATTTATATTTTATATTTACACTATATTTATTTTTTTATTAGCATGTATTGTAGTATTATGTGGATTGTTTGTTTTGTTTGACGTTCTGTCGCCATTTTGTTTGCAGTATATAATTGGGAAGGAAGAGTAGAATTGTGAAGATTGTAATCATAATATAAATCAGTTAGGGAATGATAAGGAAAGTTAGGGATGGATTTAAATTAGTTAGCTAGATTTGGATAGTTTTAAGACGACCCTTCAGGCCGCACTGGTAAGCAGAACCGGCGTCTGCTTACCGGTATTACGGATCCCTCACCCTCTCATTTTTGCTTGTGTCTTGTTGATCGGGTACACTCGAAAGTCAGCGCTAGGGATACCATTATTTACAACCCTGTTTTTAGTTTTTGTTTTGTTTTTTTTTCAGTTTTGTCAGATTTTTAGGTTTGTTAGATTGTTAGAGTTTGTTAGGTTTGTTAGATTTTTAGGTTTGTTAGATTCTTGTTTAGTTTTTATTTTAGGGTGGATCAACTATGAAGTTAGTATAAATTAGAAGCACGTTATTTTTCGCGTTTAAACCCAATGTAGTACCTCCGGGTGGAGCATTGGGGACGTGGCCGCAAGTATAGCGGCCCCTTATTCAAATTATAATGTCTGTCTATTTCTCCTAGCATTCACTACGTGTATCGTATTCTAGTATGAAGTTAAAATAATGTGTTTGTAATGGTTCAATTGTTTTTATATCAAAATTTTACTAGCCTTCTTTTTTCGTCGTTTCTCGTGCCTAAACCAAATAAACCTACTACTGCTCCCACCCTATTCTTACCTAGCACTGCATTAAGCTCTCCCATAATTATTAAATTTTCATGTTTTTTTACGAATCTTAGTTTGTCTTCGATACCTTTTTAGTTGTTGTGTGTGGAGTTTGAGGTAATATATGATGGTGTCTATGAGAAGCTCCGTGCCCGGACGCGCCCTACATGTCACCAAACATAACCCGATGCGTCCCGGACGTGCTTTGGCGTGCGACCAAGTGATGGAGTGGGCGTAGCAATTAGAGATTCAATAAGTAATAGGAGCTATTTCCAACTATTAGCAATTAATATAGAATATTAGATTAGACTGAAAATGTTACCAAAATCAATTTTTAAAGTCATGTTCCGTTTACATAATATTACTATGTTATTTCTGTGCAAGATAATGTTATGGATTAACCAGTCGCCATGTTTACACCTATTGACAAATAGACACTGTTTTTTTATATGCATAAATAAATTCCAACTCTTCAAAGTTTAGACTCTTACCGTTTTATATTAATAGTGGTAAAAGACGAAGGTCAACCGTCGAGTGATTTATAGCCATTACAGTTTCTTGGAAGTCAAAAGCACAATTCATATGGGCCAAGATAGACTGATTTTACAACGATCGGTATTAAAGCAAGCTCCCCAGTGTTGATAGATTTCCATGTAAATATTTAGGCATCGAATGTCGTTATAGACCGTGTGCATCAGCCATAAAGACTGCTCAACACATTTAGGTGATCATTATAACAGACCTTCCACCTGGTAGAGTAGGATGGGAATATAAAAATATTGTGTTTATTTATCAATCTCTATAAAGTATAAATAAAAATTATTGTCATGGTATTTGAGTACAAGGTAGTACAGTGCATTAACGTTTTCGTCATAGTCTACTTACTTTAGACGTCGAGATGTAACTATGCCGCGATCGCCATGGACCCAGCATTCATCAGACGCACACAATGAACTACCATGCACACAAACTTCTTTTATAGATGAATCATAGCTATTAAGTTAATATTAATAAATCATAAAGTTTAAAGTAATCATATAAGCATTTTTAAAATAATAATAATCTATCTCCAATATGTAGATCTTTCAGGGTATCTGGTGTCAGGGGAACTTTGACATTAGAACGCCCACAGTCAGATATTAATCTGACAACGCAAATTAGAGAATAGCTTAATATTATAAGCAAACACTCCCAAAGATAAACTCAACCACAGCTTCTTGGTAAACCATCGTCGGAATTTAAATGGACGTTATGACCAAGTTTTATCATTACAGCAGCACTAGTATTCGTTGGATTGAAAAATAGTGCACATAAGGTAACGAAGAGGACAAAATCGATGTGAAATGGTGGAACTCTAATTCCCAGCAGGTGAGGTTGGGCCTGTCCGACCGCAGAGCCGTCGTAGCCGACTTCGTAGAAAGTAACCCAAGTAGGTTGGTTTATCTTCGAGCCATCAAACCCACGTAGTTGCATAAAAAGTAGTCCAATACACCAATTTCTTCCCATCTACTCCAAATTTTACTTACCCGGATTAATCCAAAATGCAACTGAATGGAAATATGTGTTCGGTTTCAAATACTGTTGCTTTTGATACTTAACATTCAAACACATTAACGTGGAGTACTAAGATGGAACTAAAACAGTTGATTTTCACCTAAAGCAACCAATAAGTTATTTATTTATTTACAATAAAGGACACCAAACAGAAGGTATAAATCTTCCAATGAAGGTGCCACAACTTTATAATACTGCAGTAACAACGGAATTTTACAAATTCAAACTTAATTATTAATAGCTTTGATGCAGTAGAAAATAAATGACTATAAAGCTAAAAAACTAGTATAAGACTAAAATAATCAATACTTAACATAATAGAAATAAGATGTTTCTACAAATTTTAAACTTAACAAATTCAATGTTAAAACATTTGCATTAAATAGCGTTTAAATTTTCTAAGACTATAGCTAAATATATCCAGGTTGGTGCTGTGTACGTAATCAGTGGCGTAACTACACCCCTGCCAGCCCCCGCTATGCGGGGGGGCCCCAAGTGCAAGAAGGCCCAAACGATAATAAACTCAACTTATTCATCTTCAACGTATTTGGCAGGTAAGAAACGGTCAAGAAAATATTGCAGATAATTCAGAAACCGCAGGTTAACGAACGTTTTCTTGATGTTACTACTAGGAACTGCTGAAATACAAGAAATAATAATTAAGATAAATACTGAACACCACCTGCAGCCTGCATCCTTTCTTCTTTCTATCCGTTCTGTCCTATTTTGTAAGGGTTAATAAACAGATGAAAGAGACTGTAAACTTTAATAACAAAGATGTCTATATTATTCTTAAGTGATAAGTTGTATAAAGTGGTAAAGCATTATTAAACGACGTATAGTAGGGTTAGTTTGGTTTGTGGGATTTTAAAAGGAATAAAAGGGCTATTGTCTGTACAGTACAGATTCACAGGATGGCAGGTAGCTTAGTAACCTTCGCTTTCTAGAAATATAATACTAGAAAGAAATTCATTTTGTGGTTTCTAGTCAGCTGGTTGCAACGTATTTGCATTAGCTGCATTATATATAACGGAAAGGAAGTAAAAAGCATTCCAGTACGTTTTACTCAATAGTGTTGTGTTCGTATTACAGGAGGTCTTTCATATTTAAACGTAAGTATTTATATCTATTTTTATTAAACTACTATTGATTTGATCATAGTTGAAGTCGCGCTGAGAAATACATATAAATAAATCTTTAAGCATTCAATAAAAATCATTTATATTTTGTTAATTAAAGCATTTAAAGCAAAGTATGTATGTGTTATTTGTAATTTCAAAAGGCTTTTAAATAATTATTACTTATCTAATTACATTATAATTAATTTCATTCAAAATTGCAGGAAATAATATACAATGAGCACTACAAGCGGCGCTGCAAAAACGAAAAAGGAAACTATTGGAAGAATCAAAGAGCAAGATTCCAAAAATAAGTTCCTTTTTTACTTCTAAAGAGTCCGAAAAACAAGAACAATCTATGAAAGAAATTGGGCTTTCGACAGTAGCATCTACTAGTTCCGCTACAGACGAACAGCAGTCGTCAACAATTTTAAAACTCTCACCCAGGGCGCAAGTACATCACATAATGACGGCCGCGATAGAAATTTGGAACTAGATACCACTACAATTACAGAGGTAAATGTGAGTAGTACTTTTCACTTAATGAACTATCTATGGATCTGACGAAAGAATATCCAACCGATTTTGCACATTTTTAAAAATCAATGTTTTACAACATGACAATTTAAGAAAAGAAATAATTAATTACGGATTGTGTAGACCAGATGGTGCGTTTCCTAAAGATAATAAAATAGAAGTTTTTCAGTTCACTATTATTACTTAATAACTGCAAGCGAAAATAAAAGCAATACGTTAAACTTACCACACAATTCAAATGGGTGGTTGTGTTATTCTAAATTAAAAATTGTGTTTATTGTCAACCATGTTGGCTGTTTGCTTCAGTAAGATCAAGTTGGACGACCGGAATTAATGATTGGCAGGGTTTATCAAAAAAAATTAAAGAGCATTTGCTTGCTCAATCTCATTTAACTTGTTGTTTTATTTACGATATGTGGAAAAAAATTATACCATAGATAAGAAAGATACTCTACTATTAAAACAAGAAACTGAATTTTGGAAAAATGTTTTACACAGACTTTTCAATGTTACTTTAACACTATCCCAGCGCATGCTGTCATTTCGAGGACATAGAGAAAGTTTTTCTGATTCAAAAGACAGTTACAACGGTAATTTCTTAAGTTTAGTTCATTTAATTAGTAACTATGATCCTATATTACAAAAAGTGCTTGAACGACCCAAAGGTTCAATTAAATATCTTTCCCAAAAATTCAAAACGATATTATTAATACTTTAAGCGCACACTTAAAAAATATTTTATTAAATAAAATTAGATCCGCTCCTTTTTCTCAATCATAATAGACACTACACAGGATATAACTAAGATTGATCAATTAAGTAAAATTGTAAGATATATTGATTTTAAAAAGACAGCTTGGGAGAGGTAACCAAAATAGATATTTGTGAAACTTTTGTGGGTTTTACAAAAGTAGAGTCCCAATCTGCTGAAGGACTATGTAATACTATATTAAGCAATTTAACCAACATGCAATTAGATATAAATAAATGTAGAGGGCAGGGCTACGATGGAGCTAACGTTATGAGCGGTACGTATTCTGGCGTGCAAAGAAAATTTTAAACATAGAGCCTGCAGCCTTATATATGCACTGTAGTGCCCATAACTTAAATCTAGTCATAAATGATGCCGTTAAAGGTATAAAAGAAATAGAATCGTTTTTCTACTTTTAGAAAACATATATACATTTTTGCTAATAGTATAGTAAGATGGAATTGGCTTTCTGTTTTTAAAGAAAATTTCACACAATTGAAACGCTTAAATCCGACACGTTGGGCGGATCGAGTAAAATCTTTAGCTGCCATAAGAATTCGGTATAAAGATATAGTAATGTCTCTTAATAAAATTATTATGATATCAAAAAACAGATGAACGAAATGACGCAAAGCAAATATTAACTAGCATGGATAATTTTAATTTTATTTTTTAAGTGTTTTTTAAGTCAAATTCTAGAAGAGCTTAACAAGCTCTCACAAACTGCTCAGAGTGAAAAGGCGAATATTAATCAGATAACTCTCTTATTTCAAAAACTTTAAAATTTTTCAAGGAAACAAGAAATAACTATTCCAACATCAAGGAGGAAGCAGCGAAAGTTGCAGGGCAATGGAATATTAAACCGGAATTTATAAAAAAAGGCAACCAAAAATAAAAAGCATTACGATGAATTATCCAATGATTATCGATTTAATGATGAAGAATTTAAATTTAAAATAAATGTATTTTATCGCGTAATGGATATTATAATTTCACAGCTGTCGAATCGTTTTAAATCGCTTTTTCATGTAAACGAAAAGTTTAATTTCTTAGAACCTAATGTATTTTTGAATTTAACTGCAGACGATATTTTATCTAAGGCAAAACAATTGCAAAAATTTTACTACAAAGATTTAAATGATGCTATAGGTATAGAACTTACTACACTCAAAAATAATAGACTTATTTGTGATGAATTAAAAATGTTAACGGTATCTTACAATTTTAGAATATCTAGTACTTTCCAAATCTACAGGTTCTAGCAGTTTTCCAAACACCATAACAGCCTTAATGTTATACCTAACTTTACCCGTTAGCGTTGCAAGTGCGGAGAGATCTTTCTCAAAATTAAAAATTATTAAAATTATCTTAGGAACCGCACTTCACAAGATAGATTAGACGATTTATCCCTCTTAGCAGTAGAACATGACACTGCCAAAAATATGAATATAGAGGATACAATAAACGCGTTTGCAGCAAAACATGCAAGAAAAACAAAATTTTGAATTTGATTTGGAATGTCTGCTAGCTCATAGGTTTTACTGTATCAAATTTTTAGGTGTAAATAATTTTGTGCGGCGTATAAATATGTAGATTTAATATTAATTAACTTATAAGTTTGAATTTATGTAATTTGGTTTTATAATTAATAAAGCACTTGATTAATATAGTATATGTATTTAATTCTATACTGCTTCCTTCTCTACATGTACTATAATTTAAAAATATGGCTAAATATAAGCCAGTAAAAGTAATACATTTTAAAGAGAGCCCACTTTAAAATTTTTGCGGGGGGGCCCAAAAATCGTAGTTACGCCACTGTACGTAATTATTGTAATTACGCATAATTCTTGTGACTGGAGCATTTAAACCGTGATTGGTGTTACAATGTTCTAAAGCAAATAGAGGAGGGTTTCGGACAGGGTATACAGGAACGTTAAAACACATGGCTCCGACTAAGAACTCACTATCAATCACGCCATGTAAAATTTTAAAAAGAAAAATTTGCTCAGTGATCAACCTTCTTTTTGTTAGCAGATGTAAATCATAAAAGCTGAGGTTTGATTCATAAGGCGTATGGTATACCATATATATGTAAATATCTATTGAATCTATAGTTTAAACTATTAATAAATTTTTTTGAATTCGTTCGATACGAGCTGTATATTTATGGTAAAAGGGAGCCCAAATAATTGCAGAATATTCTAAATGACTTCTAACATAAGAATTGAATAGTAAAATTAACGATGAAGGATTTTTAAAGTTTCTGGTTAATCTGAGGATGAAACCTAGGTTACGACACGCTTTGTTAACAATATTATTTATATGCGTTTGAAATGTCATTTTTGTGTCAAGGGTAACACCGAGATCTTTGACAATAACCTCACTTTTAAATATTTGACCATTTAGATGATAAGCGTTACTGATAATTATTCTGTTACGCGTAAAAGAGATTTTACTGCACTTATCTATATTTAGTGAAAGTTTATTTTTACGACAGAAATTAGAGAGTCTATCCAAATCTTGTTGTAAAAAGTGACAATCATTTATTGAATTTATAGGCAAGTAGACTTTCAGATCGTCCGCGTACAGGTAAAATTTAGAATGCTTAAAACAGTCTGAGATATCATTGATAAATATAATAAAGAGCAAAGGGCCTATATGTGAACCTTGCGGAACACCGGAGCTTGCTAAGAACCAATCTGATTGTTGGTTGTTTGCCACAACGCACTGTTGACGTGATGTCAGATATGAATGAAGAAATTTTAGTAACATACCGCCTATACCAATCCTCTCCAATTTAAGAACCAGAAGTTGGATGCAGACCTTGTCGAATGCTTTAGAGAAATCGGTATACACAGCATCCACTTGAGTTCTACTATCCATTTGATCAGTAACATCTTGCGTGAATGATATCAAATTAGTTACTGTAGACCGCCCAGTGTAAGATCCATGTTGAAACTTGTTGATATGATTTTTTATTTTGAAAAAAAGTTGCTTGGTAGTTATAGATTCTAAAATTTTTGCAAAAGTATTAAGTATGGATATCGGTCTATAATTTTTTACATTATTTTTATCACCATTCTTAAGAATAGGGCTTATAAATGCCTTTTTCCATATCGATGGAAAACAACCCTCATCTAGAGCTTTATTGTAAATGATAAACAATGGACCTATTAGTGCTTCGCGACATTCATATATAAAACTTGGAGGAATCCCGTCAGGACCAGCGCCCTTAGTAACATCTAATTTGTTGAGTGCTTCCATTAACTCGTCATGGGTTACTTCTATCTCTTCTTTTTTATTTTTCTGCTTGTAATACATCCCATACTATTCCTCAAAAACGACTTAGAACATATCATGTACTTCTACTTCTCCTATTTGTTTTTGTTTTCTACAGATATCTTTATTCCCCTACTATTTCTATAACCTATTTATTAACTTTGTCTGTCCATACTATCATCCTTATATATCTGAAGTACACACATTCCAAAAGGCTTCTACCGTTTCTTTGTCTGCTTCTGCTGCTGATCCTATTTCATTGACGTACTGTGCTGTGCTCCACACACATGCTTTCAACAATTTACTCCTTGTTTCTATGTTTGTTGTCTTTTAACATAACCGCTGCTCTTCCTTCTTAGATGCAGTTCAGTTCCCCTGCCATTATTTTACAATTATATATTCTATTTCCCCGATATTCAATGGTATGTGAAGGCGAGTAAGCAGTCTATAGCTGCAAAGTTCCCCCAACACTTAAACATTTGCCGAAATACTAGTTTTTCAGTAAATCCTATTGAACAATTAACATTAGTTGATAATACTGCAAAACAAATACCTGCAGTTTCTTATAATAATCATAAGGTGTAAGTACAGTTATTTTTTCGTCATTAGTTTTACCATCTTGGAACTGGTTGGACGCGTACCTCCATTGATTTCTATTCTGATCTAGCCTACACATTTCCCTGAATTTTTCACAGCCTACATCTTTCACTATCTGTTGGCAATAGTCTAACCAAGGTCTGTCTTTACTTCCTTTTTTCCTATTTCTGCTTCCAATACATTCCGCACTATTTCGTTATGTCTGTTTCCACATACTTCTTTTTTTCTTTACCATTTTTGTACCTCTTTGTTCTTGACTCTGCCTGAAATTATATCTTTATCATACGTCTGTAGCACCACATTTCAAAGGTTTATACCTTTTTCTTGTCCGCTTCTCTTACTGTCCAGGTTTCATAGCTGTACAGTGCTGTGCTCCACACCTATGCTTTCAGCAATCTCTTCCTTGTTTCCATGTTTGTTATCTTTGAACACAGTAGTTGGATTTTCTTGTTAGATGTAGCACGACCTTGTGCTAATCTTTGTATTATATCTTTGTGCTTTTCCCATCTTGCATTATTTGACTTTTTAGGTAGCAGAAATCGTTAATCTCATTTAAGTTTTTGTTACTTAATTGTATTATGGTTTTTAATTTATCTTCCCCTTCTCTACATATTAGTACTTTAGTTTTATCTTTGTTAATTTTCATACCGTATCTCTCTGTTTGAACTGTTTCCATTTCATTAAAAGCAGCTTCTAACTCTTCTTTGCTAGATGCTATATCATCTACAAATCTAAGCATACCAATCTTTGTTCATGCATATTAATTCAAAATGTCTTGCTGCATTTGACAGTATTCATTGCCTCTTCGATAGACAAGTTAAAAATTAATGGAGGTAGAGCACATCCCTGCCTCACCCCTTTCCTAATATTTACTTCTCTACATTCCTGCTCCAATTCTATTACCGCTGTTTGCTCTTTGTATAAGCAATGTACTATCCGTCTATCCCTAAAACACATCCCAATCTTTTTTTGGAGTATTTCGAAACTTTTTTTTCCGTTTTACATTGCCGAATGCTTTTTCCAGATTTACAAACCCTATATACACGTTTACCCTTTTTTCTATTGTTTTTTCCATTATCACCCTCAAAGCTAAAATAGCCTCTCTTGTTGCCTTGTTTTGCCTAAACCCAAATTGATATTCTCCTAGTATTTCTTCAGGTCGCTTGTATAATTCTAGGTATTATTTTTGACACGTGTGCTGTCAAACTTATTGTTTGAAAATTTTCACGTCTATCCGCACCTTTCTTTTCCGATATAGTTACTATGATGTTATGTTTGAAATCTTTGGGTATCTCGCCTGTTTCATACACGTAACTTACAAGTTGGAAGAGACGTTCTGTTACTGCTTGTCCAGAGGCTTTTAAAGTTTCTGCTTGCACCTTGTCTGTACATGGCGCCTTACCATTTTTCAGACCCTTTAATGCTAATTCCAACTCATCTCTAAATATAGTATATCCTAAGTCATCTTTTTCCATATCTGATTCTTGTTCTAATGCTACTAGTTCCTCTCCTGCATATAAATTCCCTATATATTCTTACCATCTAACCACTCTCTACATTTTCTGTAATGATGTGTCCACCTGCATTCCTTATATTTTTGCCATATGGTTTTATATCTCTAAAATTATTTCTAATTAGTTTGTATGCTTCGTCTCTCTTTCCTATTTCTATCTTAGTTTATACCTCTTTGCACTTTATATCAATCCTTAGTTTTTAGCTTTCTTGCGTTTGTGAATAATTTCCCATTTTATGGCTTAGTATTTCTGTTTTCTTCTTGCGCCTGAACTATTTTTGTATTTTTGTCTTTTTTCTATTAAATTCAGAATACCCTTTGTTATCCATGGTTTCATATATTCTTTTTGTGTATACCCCAGAATATCTATGGCAGCCATGTCTAAGCTGCATTTAATGTTATTCCATTCTGTTTCTACTTCCTTAGTATAAGAAATTTTCCTGATACCTTTTAGTAATTCATTTGACTTTTTTTCAAATCTTTCGTTGAAATCTTTATCTTTTAGTTTCTCAAAGTCAACGTGCCTTTTTCCGTTCCTTTTTCTCAGATTTTTAAATTTAAGAGCGGCCAACATAGTTGCGATGCTGTGATCAGTGTCTATATGTCTCTGAGTAGCTTCTATAGTCTTTTACTTGATTTCTAAACCGTTGTCTAACAAGAATGTAATCTATTTGCTATCTTCCTATATCCCTGGCATTTTCCACGTGCATCGTCTTCTAGCATGATGTTAAAATAATGTGTTTGTGATGATTAAATTGTTCTACCAGCCTATCTTCCCTGTCATTTCTCGTGCCTAAACCAAATAAACCTACTACCGCTCCTTTCCTACCCTCACTCACCACTGCATTAATATCCCCCGTAGTTATTAAATGTTCATGTCCTTTTACGTATCTTAGCATGTCTTTAATATCTTTGAAGATCGCCTCTACCTCTTCTTCACTGTAGCTAGAGGAGGGCATGTAAACTTGTATTATTACTGTATTTACCGTTTTAGATTTTAATCCAACCATGGGTACTCTTTCATTCTTTCGTAAGTAGTTTTCTACACGTTGTCCTATCTTTTTTCGTATAACTATCCCACACCCGAATTACCTTCCTCTGATCCTGTATGAATTACCTTAAAGTCTCTACTTCAAAAATTCCCCGCCTCTGACTAGCGAACATCGCTGATTCCTACTATGTCTAGTGTGTTATACTCCGCTATTCTAGTCTAAGGTATACTGTTAAAGTCCCGCGCGTAATTGATAAGAGCCACTACAACTGTTAGCAGCATAATAAACACGTGCATAATATTGCGCAACAAGGTATTACGTCATTCTTGCGTCTCAAATTTATATCACATACAAAGAAAAAGATAAAATGTACTCACGTAAAATGTGAAGCTCTTCTTGCGGCTATTCTTACGGCAAAATCTCGGCGTTAGTTGGGCGTGGGTCGGCCTTCGCCCCTCGTCGAAACCAGATTCATTTGACTTCCCTCTTCTTGTTTGTAGCGGTACGATAAAGGATCAACCAGGTAAAGAGGAACGATAATAGATACGACAGAGGAAACCTACATTATCTGAAAGAGAAGCAAAAAAAGACACAGATAACCTCACTGTTCGACGTCTCGTTCACTAGACCCTGTCGTGACGGAATTTACGCACTTCCTTCCACACTCCGTGTCTGCGCATTCTCTGGCGTCGACGCAACTGTCTAAAGTGACGGAAATGCACGCACAAGTCTATTTTTTGAAATATTGGCGCGATTTCAGTCTCATATTTTAAATCTAAAACCAGAAACGTATACATAGCCGATTTTCGGCATGTAACAAGTGCTAACCTATTTATTTCAATTTTTAAGTTCTATAGCTTACCTACTTGCTTCATACTTCTGACATTCCACGCTCTGACTCACAGAATTTTCACGACTCTTTTTTTATATTTTCGGATCACATCCCCCGAAGTAGTCTCCTCACGGAGATCCAATTGGGGGACTATTTTAACTCCGGATTTTTTTACCTCATAGGACGTGCTGCGCGCCTAAACATAAGCGGAAGAGACAAGGAAAGAATGACCGAGCTCAATCGGTGCGTAGGCGGGGTTATACAAGTAAAAAAATTGCCTGCAATAAAAAAATTAAAAGTTCAGTACGACCTGCAATGGAAATAAACACATTAAGTTATAACCAAAAACCTAAGTTGTTTATTGGGTTAAGCTGCCTTTAACTTAACGGTTTCACCAAACTACAAAGCAAAACCAAGAAAATATTTACAATTTACAATGTTACAATATGTAGAATGTTTACAATTACTGTCCGATAACCTTGAGCTAAGTGAAAACGTTTTTCCCCACCCCCATTTACATAACTCAAAATGGATTCTAGTCTCGGCAATATCTAAGTATAAATAAGATACTTATATGTATAATAGCAGTACGTCAGAAATTTCTTTCTCTTATCGGTTAGATAACATAGGTACAAATAGTAACTTGAAAGAAATTCCTACTTGAATATATCACACTCTTCAGTCACACCAGTAACAAACGGGATGCGTCCAAATAGCACCCGGAAAATCCTTTCTTGGTACAGTTATATAAGAATCATAAGAGGTGTCGGCAATTACATAAGACCCATACAAGTATGTAGTGAAGAAACACTCACCCGCGCGTCCACCTTGTTAAATTGGTTACTTTCTTCTCAAGGACAGAGAGGAACAGATGGACCTGGGACAACGCAATTCGTGCATCCTTCCTACAAAACAAGCGGCAACCGCCTCGTCAGTCCGGAACTATGTAATAGACGGTCATGTCTACTGGAGGAAGCTATAATAAGTACGATTAAGGATTAGATCATTTACGACGAAAAGTACATTTTTAAAACTGTAAGCACTTACCACACAACGGTGTGCACGAAATTCTTTAGATAACGAAAAACGACAAGTATTCTTGGTCGTATAAAGAAAGAATGAATTGAGCTCGTTTTACAGCAAGAATTAAAATTCAATCTCAGCGTTATCAAACACACAGGTGTTAATAGAGACTCGAAACAAACTTTATCAGAGAAGTGTGATCCATTATTTCAAAGAGTCTTTAGGTTTGGGTATTATAAGAAGAAATGACACTTTATCGTCATATCAATCAAGCCGACGGTTACTTGAAACAAGGTACCAATTATTTAAATTATAGAAGAACTTTCGATTTTGCAGCAAATAGATTTAAATAAAATTGTAGTAAACGCACTTATTGTAGGAATGTCTAATATACGGGATGGCGTATGAGTATCAAAAGCAGATCTATGCGAATGAATAATGAAATAAAATAACGTAAGGTTTAGTACGCCGTCGGAAAGTGGACGTAACAAATCCCTCCCAGCAAAATTAAAAGGTCCGGGTAAGAAAACAAAAGCCACTAAGCAGTCAATACAGTTCTAGTAAAAAACAAAATAAAAAAAAATCGTTTGAGAAAACTTAAAGATAAGCAAAAACCAACAAAAATTAACTTATATCCGGCTCAAAAGACCAATATACACTAATAGGACGCACTAAAAAAGATTGGCTTAAGAAAACTACAAGAAGCACTCAAAAATCAACAAAAAAATTTTCATCCTGCTCGAAGCACTAGTATACCAGACTAAATCAAGAAGTTTAAAAGACATAGGAAAAGGAAAAGTAGAAGGTAGCAATCATCGAAGGCAAAGATGAAATGGCCCGACACTAAAGAAAAGTCATCGGAGGACGGATATCTCTAGTAAAGAAACAGTAAAGTTTTCAACCTCAAGAAAAGAAATTGGTTTCTCGCGATAAAATCCAAAGTAAGAAAAGGAACGAGGAAGAAAACCAACAGTACAAGCCAATACGAGACAATAGCTGTCAAGCCTCAAAGTAAGCCAGGGAACAACAAAAATGCTGGATAGAAAAAAAAATTAAAGTACTTCAAGCTGTGGTACCAAAGAATCGCATCAAACGAAGAACCGAGGAAAAGAAATGCTAACTAGACCTAAAGTCGACTAAGTCGTGGTTTTCGAAAAAAAGAAAAAAGGACTACAAAGCACCTTTCACAGGAAGTGGATCGAAAAATTTTATAAAGTCCTTATGAGAACTAATATTAAAAAAAAAGAAAAGGATAGGAAAAGGAAAGTGGATCAGAAGGAACAGGGAAGTAAACTAAAACTAAAAAAGAAACAAGACAACAGCACCAAAACTGCAAGAAAAGGGCAAACAATGAAAAGCAAGAACAAAAGAAAAAGTGTGTGAGTAGGTGTGTGTGTATGTGTGTGTGGTTGTGTGCGTGTGCGCGTGTTGGACTGCTTTAGTTGCCTCTTACGACAGGCAGGTCTTACCATGGTGCTATTCTAATCCCGGACCCACACGAGGTTAGGGTACAAGAAGAGAACGAAAGAAAGGAAAACTATACATAAATGTGTGTGCGTGTGTGTGTGTGTGTTTATGAAATGTGTGTGTGTGTATGTGTTGAACCGCTTTAGTCGCTTCTTACGAAAGGCGGGTCGTACCGTGGGACTATTCTAATCCCGGACCCACACGGTGTTAGTGAAAGAAAAAGAAAAAAAAACAGCAAAACAAGAAAGCAAATAAAGAAATCGTAAAGTCCAAAAGTAAAATCTAAAGGAGAGCAAAATCGGTATAAGAATCTGAAGACGCGAGGACTAGATATTGAGCTTAAGACGAAGTGAGGTCAAGAACATTAGGATTTCGCCGACAGACTTCTTCAGGTTCTAAATCAGCATAGAATAATTTCTGCCTCTTATTTTTCTCGTTAACCGGTTTTGTGGGTTGAGTGACAGGAGCAGGAGATAGTATTGAGCAGATATTTTTTCCCCCAAACAGGATTAACAGGGGATGTAGTAGTTGTAGCACGCGATTCTGGAGATGGTAGCGAGTGTGGAGGTAGTAGTGGTTGTTGTGATTTAGAAAACTCGGAACACGTTATAGAAGAAAGCCATTTGTTATTAGGATTGGTTGTAGAAAAGTCAACGGTCAAAAAAAGAACATCATGGGCTGTGAGAATATCAACATTAGAAAAAGGGATAGTATTGGCTGTAAGAGAATCAACTTTACAAAAAGAAACAATCAGAGAACACTTCAGTTGCGTTAGATGAAGGAACGGAATCAAATAAATCTTCATCAACATTAGATAAAGAAACATCAGCTAGAATTTAATGAACCTTAGATAATGGAACAGAAGCAAGTAGAATTTTGTCAACATTAGATAAAGAAGCACATTCAGGGATAACTTCGTCAACATTAGAAAAATGAGTAAGAGCAGGTAACATTTCATCAAAATCCGATAAAGGAATAGAATCAAGTAAGGCTTCATCAATGTTAGACAAAGGAGTAGGAACAGACAAAATTTCAGCCACAAAAGGTACTGCTTTCTTGACAACAGCTGCAACAGGGATTAACGATATAGGTTCACTAATTTTAACAGAACCTTCTCTGAAACTATTAAAAGTTATCGTTACTTCAGCTTATATCTGTCATTGCAGACTCGACAGAAATTTCTTTAGTAGAATCATTCAAGAAAGTAGGTGCAAACTCTTGAGTAGCTATTTGTAAGTCACTAATTTGAAGAATGGGTTCTAAAGGTGGAGGAGGCACAGGCTGAGGTGGAAGTGAAAACGTAAGATCATTTGATCCTCGTCCGAACAGCTACGGACGAAAGAAATTTGGTTCTTATTAGAAGGTATGCGGTAGGTAGCAACATCATACCCGTAAAAATCAATATTATAATTTGAAGACGCCAATAGTTGAAAAAAATATGATGTGGTGGTAGTAGAGCGAACAGGAGGAGGTATAGAGAGGAACTTAGAACTAGAGACGGAGGAAATCTATTTCCTATCGCTAAGGACAGAATCCGGAGTATTGTTTGAAGTCATATTTGTCGAAGACGGGTTGTCGAGGAAGGGCCTGTTTTAGTAATAGTAGTAGGATGATCGGTTTAAAGTACAGAAGAGAACGTAGAACCAGAAGCAGAAGAAATTTGATTGTTATTAGTAGTAGAATGACAGTTCGGACAATTGCTGCGAGAAATTTCATATTTCTGTATACAGTGACAATTTTTTGAAAAATTGTCACTGTATACAGAAATATGAAATTTTTTATGTTATACTTATGTTTTTTTATGTTTTTAGTTTGTAGAATTGTGCTTGCCTTTTATACTTATACAACGCCAATTTATTAGTAACCTCAATTTACACCTTTGAAAAAGGATAGAAATATATCCGAAAATTTAGGTGATAAAAAAGAGTACTCTTTAATCCAGCAGACCTGAAACCCACAACTCCTAATAAATAAATCTACAGCAAGGTCATTAACTTACAATATATATATATATATATATATATATATATATATATATATATATTGCACTACCCTTTGGGATTAAATTCGAGCCCTACCATTGGGAGCCATAAAAATGCTCTGGACTTCTATTTGGTAATCATGCCCCACGAATTGGTGCCATAAAAATTGTTGTATAACCTAAAAAATATCGTGCCCCAATGTTGGGCTGGCATAAATTTGCTGTTAAGTCCTATTGAAAATAAAGTTAACACCTACGAAATTTTATTTTTAAATAAAATTTTTAATTAAAAAATCTTTTGAAAAGCTTCCCCAAATCAGCATACCACAGCTAGCTCTGCTTCCAGCTTTTTCAGAGATACTTACCCATTCTATACATACTCTCTAACACTTAGACTACCAATAAATAAAATTACCAACCAACTAATTCAACAAAACATACAACCTTTTTATTTATACAAGTCAAAAATTACGTCACACCAGCTCAATACTTATAAAATGGATATAAAACATCTCCATAAATTTTCACAATATCAACAATTAAATTCTTCTGAATTTCCTAAATTTAATTTATTTCTACACTTCTTTATATTCAGTTCAATTAGATGAACCTATCTTGAAACCCTAAATTGAAATTTATCCTGGTTTATGGTGAGCTCAGTATAAACCTTCTTACTCTGAACGCATACAAAATTGCATTTTTTTTACTACTCTAAAGACCCGTTTACTTTTCACATCAAAATTATACGTCATGTATTTATACCTTAAAAAAATCAAATCAAATCGTCTTTTTCATATAACCCTCAAAATAAATTTTATGTTCATAAAATATTCACCATATACGTCAAATCACTCTAACACAAAATACCAGCACAAATGTGCAAACAATACCAAAAAAACAAATTTCTTTACCTGGTGTATGCTCTTGAACCATCACCTCTGTAGACGTCGTCCATCAAATTCTCGTCGTTGAATTTCAAACTTCCCGCTGTTACATGGACAGCAAACTCATTTCCACTCGTTCATCCAATTCTAAGTAGACGCCTTCAGTACAGGTACCCATATAATCGTCCAAATATGTTTGTCGGCTTCTGGATATACCATACAACCAGCACCCTCGTTCCGAAAAATAACTTGGCTTGCTTACCTTCGTAACATCTCTTGTCCTTTATGAGTATTTAAACTTACAGCCCCATTCATGAAATAGCACCCACTCGTGCTTTTAAACACTTGAAAATTAAATAACGGACTGCACTATCACCCGATCTACAAATTTTCAGCTTTTATGTTACACCATGTAGGTCTGAAGCGAACAGAAGAAATAAGAGAGCCCCACTACGTTTCCTAGTGTATTTATGAGCCTCCAAGCCTACCCCCTGTCACCTATTTTCACAGAAATTCACCTCCACCTTAACCGATTCTTGAAATTGCCTTGCTTCAAAACACGACGATCTTTCGAAACTAAGAATTTTCTCACCCCATCGTAGCTTTAGTCTAAAGTACTGATTAGAGTGCTCAACGGTTGCAATTCTTTCATAAAAGTTTCTCACCCCAATCGCTTTCAACTAATCGAAACACATTTCCCCCGTTCTGGTCTATCTTCTAATTCTATTATCCTCGTCTACCACATATTTGCCGTCTTTGTTAAAATCCCACTGTAGCAACTTAAAATCAATATTGTTGTTAGCTTCCACAAATTATCGCGTGCTTTAAACGGCTGTTTTGTACAATGTCTGTTATCTTTCATCTTCCTCTACTCTGTACTACTTATATTCTGTCTCCGGAATATCTTGCTTTGTTTTGCAATAACCTGATGTTTCTCAATCTTCGCTTCAATCGTTAGCCCAAATTTCTAAAGAATTGTTTTTTTAACGTATATTATGATTTCTCGAATTGTTTATTTATCTGAAAGTCTTTTCTATGAATTGTTTGCCAGTTTGAAATTGAATTTTCCCAAGTTCTTTAGCTTGTAGATTTCCTAGAAATTTGTTTTTAACGGACGCTTTGTTAGTTTAATGCATAAACGCGTTTACATTATCGATTTTATATACTGCAAAGCTTTTCGTACTACACGTTACTTATATGGAATTAAAGCATGCTTAAATTATTGATTTTATTCTCTGTAAACAAAAGCTTTCCCCCTATTATTTGATGTGCTCGATTTAAAACCTTATAATACCAAAACTACTTGTTTTTGCATTATTCTTGAGTTTTTATGCACTTCAAAGCTTCCACACTATGCAACTTTATAATTACGACTTATTGATACAAACGTATGCTACTATGCGTTTGTTTTAAAGTCAAAACTAATTAATTTGAAGCGTAAATAATATGTTCTTATGTTCTATATACAAGGTCCTTCCAAAACTACTTTCTTGACTTATTTATCCATTTTACATATAACATACACGATAATATATATATATATATATATATATATATATATATATATATATATATATAGTATAGCAGCTGTGTTATCGGGCGTTATAACTAATAGTAATATAAAATTTTTAAGGTGTTAGAATCTTCTTTGGGAATATGTTCGCCCACTCATTAATAAAACGCTCATTTATAAATTTGTCGACGTTTCGGGGAATTTATTCCCTTAGTCATGACCTATAAGTGATAGGCTGTAATACAAATGTACAAGATACATGTTACTTACAATCTATGTAAGCTCTGAGTAATTCGAAAAACCATCAACAGAATAAAAACAGTTACTTTTAAAACATGAAACAAATTTTAAAAAATAAGTCATAAAAATAGAATTAGTTTAAAACTTAGAAACTATAGCATATAAGAACGGTCACTAATTCAAACAAGATTCTCACAATATAGTGTTGTTGGTTTGCATGTTAATACTGATTAGTTATCGCAATTGAGAATTGATATTTTATATGAATTACATTTTGACGATATACATAGTGAGTGACATTATGGCTTTGCTGCCTTTATGCGCCTACTTAGTTTATACAGTAATGAATAAACTGTATTTAAATCATTTATATCGAATTCGAAATTTCTTGCACAATCGTTGTTTTTAATATGAAAAGATTCCAAAAATAATCGTTTTTTGTAATTGTCTTCTATTTCTAAAATTTGTATATCGTCAAAGTTAGCGTTATGTGTTTCTTTATTTAGATGTATTGCAAGAGGACAAGCTTTTTTATTTATTTTATTATCACTTTTATGCTGGCTTATACGATTGCGTAACCATTGTTTAGTTTCCTCGATATAGCATTGATTGCATTCACAAGTAATTTTATACACTACATTACTTAATAATTTTTTGTTTGTAGGATCTTTTAGCGAAGTGAAGAGGTTTCTTAGGGTTCTGCTATAATTTACCGCAATCTTCATATCCGGTGTATTTAATATTTTTATTAAGCTCGGAGTTAAGTTTCTTATATAGGGGAGTGTTTTATGCAAGGTTGTGGTAGCTCTCATCAATTTTACTTCCAGTAGGAGTATTAAATAATATTTTTTGTAGTAGGGTTCTAGGATAACCGTTATTTATTAAAGTGTCTTTTAAGTTTGTTAGATTTTGTTTAAGAAATTGTGGGTGACATATTTTAATAATTCTATTTTTTAGAGTTAGAACGGTGTTAAGTTTATGTTTAATTGTGTGGTCCTAGTAAAAATTAACATACCTTCCGGAGTCAGTGGGATTTTTATTTATATCTAGCATTAGTTGGTTATTATTGTCTCTTGTTATTTTTATATCAAAAAAAGAAATACTATTGTTTTTCAACTTCGATTGTGAATTTTAGATTAGGATTAAAATTATTGAATGCATTTAACGTTTCCGTTACAGAGTTACTTGGTATGGAGCAAAGAATGTCATCCACAAATATAAGTATAAAGGGCATCTGAAATGAAAGTGACGGAAAGGTTGTTTCTATTAAGTGATCGAGTATAATCTGAGGAATAATCGGTGATAAAGGTGAACCCTTTGGAGTTCCAGAGGTTTGTAAGTAAAATTGATTTTGAAACGAGAAATAGGTGTTATTGAAAATTAAATTTATTGTAGCAATGAACAGTTGACATGAAAATTTGCAGTGAGGTTGAATTTCGTCCCACTTTTCTTCTAATAGTTTTATAACTAGTAGTAATGGGATGTTTGTGAATAGTGATTCGGCATCCAGCGAGACCAAGATAAAATCTTTAGGTAATTGAAATTCTTTGAGCTTCTCCACCACATTCAAAGTGTCTTTAATACTGTAACTTTCGCTTAACGCTTATATGTTATAGTTTATAAGTTTTAAACTAATTTTATTTTTATGACTATTATTTTTTAAAATTTGTTTCATGTTTTAAAAGTAACTGTTTTTATTCTGTTGATGGTTTTTCGAATTACTCAGAGCTCACATAGATTGTAAGTAACATCTATTTTGTACATTTGTATTACAGCCTATCACTTATAGGTCATGACTAAGGAAATAAATTACCCGAAACGTCGACAAATTTATAAATGAGCGTTTTATTAATGAGTGGGCGAACATATTCCCAAAGAAGATTCTAACACCTTAAAAATTTTATATTATATATATATATATATATATATATATATATATATATAATTATTGGTGACCTTGCAGGGATAATACTTCTTCGTTGGTTTTTAGGTCTGCTGGATTTAAATAAATACTCTTTTTTATGGCCTAAATTTTTGCATATATTTTTTTATGCTTGATCACAGGCTACAACTGTATTAACGCTTTATAAAGGATGAACAAAGATAAGAAAAACTTACAGTGAGGATGGTTGAAATTGACATCAGTGTTTGGAATAAAATAATAAACAAATTTTTTATAAAAAGCACATTTCATAACATAAGAAGTCAATAAGCGCATGTAAAAAAAGGTATAGATACTGAAGCGAAAGCGTACGTGCGGTTTGAAATGTATATAAGTTGCCACATTTAATAAAACCAAACACAGGTAAACAAAATATGAATATTAAAATTCAGAAATATGTGCAGTTTAAGCATACATGATATAACATTTGTTAACAAATTTCAATGCCAAATTCTGGTGTACGTGCAAATTTAAACGTATAGAGTATGCAGTATTAAATAAAACCTAACAGGTTGCAGATATCACACATAATGGCAACGCCTTTGCCATGGTCTAATAACTGATAGAGGGCTTTTTTTCCCTGGGATAGGAGAAGCTTTTATAGCCTACTCTCCGGCTGGCTCAGGGCATCAAGTACCGGAGAAGCGTGGAACTCACCTGACTAGCTGGGATACCCACTAAACTCCTTTCCCCCTTCCTCTAGTGACGAAGCACCCTGAAATCACCGTGCGGTATTACTTCAGGGTGCTTGAGGGGCATGAGTGTTAAGCGATATCTACATGGTTGTATTTCACTATCCCCTATTCTGCAGAGTTTTCTCAATATGCTCCTTCGTGCTTATTACATATGTAATAAATCTATCGATTTCCTCCCAATTCTGGGGTGACCTCAGCATTAGTTTAACCATATTAACCGATGACAACTGTTCCCCTAAGAAAATTTCAACCCTAGTTCTTCTTCGTAGCCATCGTGGACAGTGAAAGAGAGTGTGCGCCTCATCATCTTGCTCCTCGCATACAACGCATCGGTCATTTCCATATTTGCCAAATTTGCATAGATAATTGGAGAAACAGCCATGGCCATCGAGAGCCTGTGCTAGGTGGTACCCAACCTCTTCGTGCGAACGTGAGATCCACGGCTGGGTTTAGTCGAAGTAGTAGCCAACGTAGTATCAGAGCGAGGTTTTCGTGAACACGGGACCGAACTCTCTCGCTCTAGCGACAATACTATCCTCATACGCGACGACTTTTGTCGCCGGTACGGCAGAATGGGGAGGGGATCCGATAGGCGCGTACATAACCGCCCATCTAAAAAATAACATGATTTTAAAGAAACTTTAAAGAAATTAAAACAGAAACTATTCGATAAAACACAAGACTAAAGAATAATTTGGGAGCTAGACATTTCCTCCTAGTTGTGGAATACGGTTTACCCGCCGATACTCGGAATAAACAGAATTTAATGGGGCCACTAATTACCAAGAAAAACTCGAAAACAAAAACATAAAGAGAAAAAAAGAAACGCAATATAATATTTATTCTTTATGGAGAAGCACTAATTTGTTGACCGGCCGAATTAACTGACCGTTTCGAGTTCTTACAGCAGCCACACGAACCACTCCATCGTTACCTGGAAAAAGCCTTTCTATACGAGAAATTGGCCAGGACAGCGGCGAAGTGTTCATACCAGAAATAAATACCACATTTCCCACAGAGAGGGGAGCGACCTCACGGTTCCACTTTGTTCTTTGACTGAGAGTGTTCAAATAGTCACGAGACCAACGACGCCAAAAATGCTGAGTACTCTGACATAAGCACTGCCAGCGGGAACGCAAATTGACATTTTCCGAAAACTGTACCTCAGGTAAGCTCAAAATAGGTCCTCCTATTAGAAAATGACCCGGTGAAAGATAATCAGAGCAGTTCACAGTATCTGTAGGATGAAAACATAAAGGACGACTATTCATAATCGCTTCTATACGCGTAAACATAGTTGTCAACTTCTCAAAGGATTGAGGTTGATTACCCAAAGTGCGAATCAAGAGAGACTTTGCCGATTTTACACATGATTCCCATAGACCGCCGAAATTAGTGCATATGGTGGATTAAATCTCCATTCTATTTGTCGTGATGCTAGAGTAGAAAAAATTTCTTTTTGATTTTTTCCGTGAAAAGAGTATGCCTCCTTCAAGGCACGAGCCTTCCTGCCGCAATCCGAATACACCGTTACAGGAACGCCTCGTCTTGATGTAATGCGAATGAAAGAAGCCAGAAACGCCTCGGTACTTAATTCCAAAACCAGCTCCAAATGCACTGTTTTTGTGCACATACAGACAAAAACACACAAATACGCTTTAGTGAAAGGTGCATTTCGACGAAGGGATGTTTTTACCACAAAGGGTCCCGCAAAATCCATCCCGGAATGAGTAAAAGCTATAGTTATTTGTACCCGAGGTCGAAAGCACGTCAAACATTTATGAATGCGCTGACGAACTAAGGATCGCAGACCCAATATCCAAAGCTTGCGTTGAATAAGAGCTTGAGTCATCAAGGGACTAGAATGTAGAGATAGAAGATGATAATGATCACACAAAAGGGTAGCTAATATGGACCTTTTGTGTAGCAACAAGGGATGTTTTTGTTCATAGGTTAACTGAGAATTTGGCAGGCGTCCGCCCACCTTCAGCAAACCACGTGAGTCAAGAAATGGAGTCAACTTACAAAAGATTGGGGAAAGAGGTTTTAATTTGAGAAATTTCCTCAGAAAAAACTGAGCTTGAGTCAGTTTTACACCAATTAGCAAAACTTCCAGAAGTTCGTTTGAAGAAAGTGAACCCATTAACTTATTAGTTGGCTTACGACAATTATGCACAAACCGATTAACATAAGCAAGACCATATTGCAGACGGATTAAAGAAGAAAATCTACTCATAATATCACAAAAATCTGGGTTTAAAGTAGCTACTGCTAGAGTAGGTATGGCCTTTAGCTCAGGCACTTCTAGTACTGAAATGGAGGTATTATATGCTTGTTCCAGAAAAGGCAGCTTATTGTAGTTGGGAGGACCATGCCACCATAAATTATTGTCTAGTAATTGGGTTGGGTTCAAACCCCTAGATACGACGTCCGCAGGATTGAGTTCACCAGGAATATAATTCCACTGTGAAATATCTGTATTCTCATTAATTTGATTAATTCGATTTGTCACAAACGTTTTTAGTAAGTAAAAGGGAGTCTTTAGCCAAGTTAATACAATTTGAGAGTCGCAAAATAGCACAATTTCCCGTAGATTATAAGAAAATTGACCGGAAGTAAGAGAATAAGTTAACTGGGCTACTAACAAAGCACCGCAAAGTTCCAACCGTGGAATAGTGAGTGTTTTCAACGGAGCAACCTTGGATTTAGCTTGCAAACGATTGCAAGATTCAAATTCGTCCGAAGAAGCTGCAAATAGATACATGCACCATAACCTTTTTCGCTAGCGTCGCAAAACCCGAGTAAACGATAACTAACCCCACTTTGGGATAATCTACGAGGTATTTTTAATTGAGATAAACTGCAAAATTCACTGCAAAATTGATTCCAATTTGCACACCACAAAGAATCTGGAACATCATCCCAACTCAGACGTTGAAGCCAAAGTTGTTACAAAAACTGTTTAATTAGAAAAACTACCGGGGTCAACCAACCAATTGGATCAAAAATCCTTGCCATATAAAAAAAGCACCGTACATCTAGTATACGCGCCTTCGAACGGAATAACGTTGTAAGTAAAATTATCTAAAGAGGGGGTTTCAAACCAAACCTAAAATTTTGATGCCACTAACCTCATCAGAAAATGCTAAACTGGATTCTAGTTCAGTTTCTGGAAAATCTTGTAATAATTCTAATTTATTACTGGACCATTTACACAACGAAAATTGTCCTAAAGCCAGAATATTTATAAGCTCTTTTTGAAGTTGCTCGGCGGATTCCAACGAATCTTCGCCTGAAATCACATCATTTATATAGGTGTGATGCGTGATAGGCTTTGCTGCCAGCGGGTATATACTTCCCTCCTCAGAGACTAATTGTCGAAGTCCACGCTGAGCAAGAAATGCAGAAGGAGTGAGACCGTACGTCAGAGTTTTAAGTTCATATTCTTGAACACGGTCGTGAATAGATGGCCGCCAGAATATGTATTGATATTTACAATCAAAGGGTTGAAGTAGGATTTGACGATACATCATGCGAATGTCCGCACAAACCGCTACTGCATGAGATCGAAAAGAACAAATTATTTCCGGAAGACTTCTTTGTAATTTGAGACCTGCACATAATCTTTCGTTTAAAGAAATTCCTGTAGAATCAGGAGCGGAGCCGTTGAATATCACACGCAATTTTATAGTGCTGCTTGTGAGTTTATACACGGCATGATGGGGTAACATATAATCAGAAGGATTTTCCGAAATAGTCATATGTCCTAGGCTAAGATATTCTTGCAAAAAGTCATTATAACTTTGCTTATTTGTAGGTGACCACAATAGACGATGTTCTAACTTGAGGTAGCTTTTATAACCGACAGAACGATTTGTCTCTATAGGTTCACATTCGGCCTTAAATGGGAGAGATACTGAATAACGACCCGTCTCGTCACGGCGATGTGTTTTGAGAAAATGTGTTTCACAATAAAGATCCTCAGGATTGATTTTAGAAGAGGTACTCACTTATTCCAGTTCTCAAAATTTTTTAATACCACAATCGACAGAAGCAGAGGTTACAAAAAGTGAAGTCACATTTACTGAATTGTTCAGTGTAGGAACTTGCCCTAAAAGTACATAACCAAACATAGTTTGAATGGCTAAAGGGTTGCCTGGTATTAGGTCCGCATGCTCCGAAAACAGAACTTGGGAGCATAATTCAGCGCCCAATAAAATATCCACAGGCAACGATTTGTAAAAATCTTTATCCGCTAGCAGTAGATTTTTAAATTTGTCGTACACTTGAAGAGGTAGTGCACAACTGGGAATATTTCCAGTAATCTGAGGAAATACAGAGGCTTGAAATTTAAGTTGATGACCAGAGTAATGAGACCGAATAGTGCATTTAACTAGACCTTTCGAAGTAATTACTGCATTAGAAATACCGCACACCTGATGGCAATCAAAAGTGCGTCGAAGACCCAAACGCTGCACGCAAGAATTAGAAATAGCGTTTATTTGGGATCCGAAATCAAAAACACAGCGTACTGGTTGAAAATCACCGTTATTATCGAGCACTAGGGCTTGTATTGTACCTAAAAGTACAGTATAGTTTTTTGCGGAATTTGATACATTGCATGTGGAAACCACATCCTTGGAAGTGCTAGCCTCACTACTACTAGAATTTTCGCCTAACGTTCCAGAATCGCTAGCTGTATGTAGTAGGGTGTGGTGAAAACTCGAATCACATATTTTGCATGTGCCGTCTAGTTTGCATTCCTGAACATGATTGCCCAGACATTTGAAACAGAGGGCTAGTTTCTTTATAGACGCAAATCGACCCAAAATATTATTCTTAGAAGCAACAGGGGAACTTTTTACAATAAGTGATTGATGAGAATCAAATTTGAAACGAGGTTGCGAAATAGGTTTAACCATTCGCTCACTTTTAATATCATCGTGAAGTTCCGAAGTTTTATTCTGCAACGTAAGAAAGTCAAACAATTCCTTACAAGTCGGAATAGCAGAACCTACGCGCAAATCAAATGCATTTTGCAATTTAAAATCTAAATTACGGTAATATAGGGCGAATAACAAAAAATCCGCTAAGTCTCCGTCTTTAGTAGAGGTTTTTAAGGTATTAACAGCGTTAAAATAAACATTTATAAAGTTTGAAATTGTTTCAGAGTCTTTAAATTGCAAAATTTTATTTAAATAATAATTCGTAATTCGTCTGGGAGAGTTATAACGAGATTCTAGCTTATTAAATGCCTCAAGGTATAACTCAGAGTCGAGAGCTAAGTCCGAAATAAGCGCTAACGCAGAACCATTCGCAAGTGGTGATATTTCTGCATGACCGGTATCTGGTCATTTTCATGTACAAGACTCCGATAGAGGGTAATGAAATTTGTCCATTGTTCAATTGTACCATTGAAACATGGAATTTGAAGAGGTTTCAAGTAGCTACACGATGTAGAGCTCGCGGGGCTGACTTGAACTGGTTCAGAGAATTTACTTTTGATTTCGAAATATTTAGTGCGTATAACGTCGAAAACATCAATAACGAAGTAACATTGGAGTTTATTTCATCCTTTTTATCGACCGTAGAATTGTAATTAACAATGTCGTTATAGAGTTGATCATATTTATTCTCCATAGATTGCATGCGGGAATATTTTGCTTCTAGTGCTGGTAATCTAGCCACCGTAATAGTTTTGATATAGTCTGCTATTTCTGTTAACCCGGAATACAAATCTTTCAGCTTATTTTGCAACGCAATCTTTCTTGCTATTTCCGCGAATAAGTGAAATCGAACAAAATGTAACTATTAACAATAATAAAGAAGCACGCGCGATTCCACCGATTAGAATGTATACAAACAGTATCGCTTCGAATGAAATGTGACCAAATGGCATATGTGCGATAACGAGAATGTTGAATTTGAATTATGACCTTATCAACTCAACACGTTTATCTTCGTAATAAGCGCTTAATTTACTTCGAACGTAATAACTTCAAATTTATTTAAATTAAACTATGACTTTGGATATCCGGTTCGTTTGGACTATTTTTTGTAGTAACGCCTATATGAAATTATAGGGTTAATTCGAGAGAGGATGAATGGACTGTATAATAGAGGTTGAAAATTGTCATATAGTGACGACAGATAAAGGACTTAGTACTATCACTTACCAATACAAAAGAACATCTGTTGCACTACATTAAACTGGAGGTTATAAGTTAGGATAGTAGGGACGGATTTGAAAGGAAAGGTAGGAAGACCTATAGGGTTTAGTCGAAGACTTAGCTAACATAGTATCAGAGCGAGGTTTTCGCGAACACGAGACCAAACTCTCGCGCCTAGCGACAGTACTATTCTCATACGCGACGACTTTCCGAGGCCGGTACGGCAGAATGGGGAGGAGATCCGGTAGGCGCGTACACTCATTTCACGCCTTATGCTAAACTTGATAAAAGGCACTTAGCCTTAATCAATGATTGACTATCCTTTTCAGAATAGAAGATTCTGTTTGTTGAATGATTTGCTTATTGGTAATTTGGCGTCATTATAATATGCAAATTCCAGTAATTTTAAATTTCTATTAATTTTAATCTCACCGATAAGAAATTTGTTTTGATATTGCCTTTATCTTAGCTAGTGTTGGTTGTATACGACAAAAACTAACTAGCCTACGTGACTATTTGGCAGTAGTACATTATAATAAGAATTTGAACCTCTTCGTAATCTTAACATTTGCGTGACTTTTTATACATTAACCCAATTTGCAGTTTGAGCACATGCGTAAGAAAGAAATAGTCTGATATTAATAAGTAAAACCTAGGGTTTTTAATCATAAATTAAATATATTAGCTGGACTACGATATAATATGCGCATACATGTTTTGTGGTGTTTTATCGCTGTCTTAAATTTTACTATCTAACACGTATAATTGCGTTACGGTTGTATAGTATTGTTAACTACAATATTAGTTTGTGTTTTAAAGCACTTCCTAAAATTGTAATTGTTGTGAAGTTTCTCTGATTACTATTATATATTTAGTTTTTATGATATTCATGCATAGAAATTTTTTATGCAGGTTTTAGAAATATCTTTGTAATCAGTACTAGATAAGTAATTAACGCCTAAATCTTATAATACTTGTATAATCCAAAATAATCGTTCTCACTCTACTTCTATAAATAAAAGCAGATGGCAAAAAATTATACAAAATTTTTTCTTGATAAATCTATAATTAGAAAACGCGTGGTTGTGATTTTTAACAAACTCTTTTTTATCAAATGTAAAAGCTAAAATGCATGTAAAATCTATAAACAATGTAATTAACAAGACTTTAAAATTCTATAAGGGCGCGGTAGAAGAAACAAAAATGTTGTGTAAAGGAAGCGACCAAAATTCGTTATAATTTTAAGTAACGTGACTTTTTTGTCTGTTATATACTCTGTACCATAGGAATGCTATTGAGTTAAAAGAGAAAACTTGAAGCTTCTAAAATTTTATGGTGAATTTACATAAGCACTGCATCTATAAAGGATCTGACGGCACTGTCGAATACGAAACCATGCTAGAGGATTAAATATTTAAAGCCCAAGTTGGAAGTTTTATGCGCCAATCGTACGAAATCCGAATGGTTATGGATAACGAAAAAACTAAAGTTATTCATTTTACATTCAATTCAGATTTTCTATCCAATTGACATCGAATATAAAGCGCAACATATCAAATACATACTTAACCATACTGAATGGAATGACTTATGAAATTGTAATTTATCTAAAGACTACGAACGTTCGTAAAGGTTTATGCTTGAATTTGAAAGATTGTTACAGGATCGGGTAGAAAGAATATGTTATTAGGTCTGCATTCCAGAGGTGCTTGCAATGAGTGAACTTTTCGCAGAAGATATCTTTCAACCAGATCAATGTGTACAGTAAAAATATTATCTCTGATGAATATATAGTAGTTGTTGTATTACCTCAATATATAAATAAAGTAATTAAAGTATCGCTAATCCGTTTTATGTGCGTACACCAATTTTTTACAATTTTATATAAGATACCCAGAAAATAAAATTTTATAGTAGAAACAATTTTTGTTATAGTTCCATTAAAAATTAACCCTCTTTATTGTACCGCTTGCTACTGTTTTGAAACAATCAAAGGAATAAAATTTGATTTGAAATGTAAAGAAGCGTTAAGGAATTTCCTATGTACGTTTTTTTTAAAGGGATATAGATAAAATAACGGTTAAGACAATATGGTATTTTCCAAGTTTTCTACTATTTAACGTGATTATGAAGGTTTCGCAACGGTTAATGTGAAAGCTGTAAATAGCACATATTGGACAGTAATATAGTCAAAATCATCTAAGCTGACCTATGACTCACCGCGGTACATTATTAGAAATGATAATAAAAACTGCATTGTCTTTGTCAGTATATGTAACTACTCTGCGCTAAAACAGGATGAATAGAAAAAAGTACGTCTTTTAAAGATTAGTATGGCAGCATCAAAACGTATGTCTGTTATAACTAATATTTATGTATTATTATAACCTATAAATAATTTTAGTTTCCTATCACTTTTTGTTGTCTTTTCATGTAGTTCTTGCATTTTTGTTGTATTCACGTCTTACATTTAGCTCAAATCGCAAATATAAAAGTTTTTTTTCAAAACCAAAAAGATTTCTTAAACGTTATAAAAGGTAAATACAGCCATCCTATAACAACACTATATACTATCACCTCTTTGCTTTTTAGTTGTTCAAAATGCTTCGAAATAAACATCTCAAGCCCCAAACACACCAAGTGATTTTGAACGTCATGGATTATTTTAAAAAAGAGCGTGATAATGAAGGTGTTTTAGTTCCGTTTGGAAGTGTTATGCAGGTATAAAAATAAATACATTTAATTCTCCAAATCAATTAATTATTTCTTCAGCGAACCTCTGAAGCATGTGGTGTTAGCCTTAGTACCTTAACTAGGATTCAGAGAGGACGCTCACAAGCTGTAAAAAAATATTGTTCAATTCATTCGATGTGCAGGAAACGCAACCGAACAAAAAGCAAATCTTACGATATTGAAGATTTTATAAAAGATGTAGTTCACGTAAAATTTATGAGATGCACTCATCAAGTAATATGAAAATTAATTGTAATTAGTAACTAATATTTATATTTTTAGGACTTCATGTAACTGCAAAAACACTCCGAAAAGAGCTTGTTACTGCCGGCATATATAATTTCAAATTAACTAGCTTACGAAGACTTTTACCTACCATAGGATTTTTTTATAAAGTAGATGATGGAAGGCGAGGATTGTTCGAGAAACAATATATAGCTGCTGCACGAATAAAATTCTTAAGGGACTACCATTCCAATAAGGAAACGCAACTATATGAACCTGTTTTTCTTGACGAAACTTGGCTTTTTAGTAAGGGACCTGCCAAAAAGAATTGGTATGATAATTCTCACAAAATCTTCAAGAAGAAGCTATTTGGAACAGGAAAACGGTTAGTTGTTAATTTGTTGACGTCACTGTGTTTTATATACTTACCAAATGTTGTTTTAGATTTATAGTGATACATGCTGGTAATGAAAAAGATTTTATACATGATGCATCTCTTTTGTTTTTTTCAAAATCACTATATGCAGGTTATCATGGTGATATGAACACAGAGATGTTCACAAAATAGTTCCAAGGAAGTTTATTACCAAATTTAAGCAATCCAAGTTTAATCGTGCTAAATAATACTTCATATCATTCGCAATTAGTCGAAAAGGTTCCTAACACTTCTTCAAATAAACAGGAATTAATTAATTATTTGCTTTGACATAACATATTTGCCGACACTTCAATGTTAAAAAAGAATTACTTGCATTAGTAAAGGAAAATGTTCAACCAAAAATATACATACTTGATGAACTTGCAGCACAAAGTGGCCATAAAGTATTAAGGCTCCCTTTATACCATTGCCAATTTAGTCCAATAGAATTAATTTGGGGTAATTGCAAAGACTATTACGACAAAAATATTGGAAGATTTAATGAACAATTCAATGACCAGCATGTACAATTAATATGGCGTGAAGCACTTGGAAGAGTAAATAGCAAATATTGGCAAAAATGCATTCACCAATCAGGAAAATGTATGATGGAATGGTGGCAAATTGAAAAAAACTTTGATGTGGTACCGCCGCAGAGGATTTAAGCAGCAATGCCTTTTATGAAGATGGTTCAATTTCAGAATAATTGATGATAAAGTGGTGCCCAAGATTTATACTTTCTTAATATAGTAGAGCAATAGTACAATGAAATAATACAATACCGTTTTGTTTGTTTAATACTACATTTGATTAAATAAAAATTAAATATTACAAAAGTAGGTAAGTAAGGTCCGTCTGACTTTAAAACGGTGCACGCGTATGTTTCTTAATGTAACATACGCGTGCACCGTTTTGAAGCCAGACGGGCCTTATACACTTTCAATGTAAAATACGTGTGGACACGTTTTGAAGTCAGACCGGCTTTATATTACTTTCAATGGAACATACGTGTGTGATTTCAAAACACACGCATGCTACGTTGAAAAATGTAAGTGCATGCAGAGAAAATCTGAAACTGATTTGAATTCGATTTTCTAGCGAGAAGTTATAAAGTAGGTCAGATGCAAAATATCGCATCTAAGTCAATTGTATTTAATTAAAGTGGATTTTGATTTATGTTTTTTACTTTTGTTCAGAAGCTGCAAATACACATTTGCCGGTTTGACTTCGAAACATGTCCACACGCATGCTACATTGAAAAAAAATTTAGGTGCATGCAAAAAATGTGGAGCTGTTTTGAATTCGGTTCTCTAGCGAGAAGTTATTAAGTAGGTCAGATTCATAATATCACATCTAAGTCAATTGTATAAAGAATGCTGTATTTAATTAAAGTGGATTCTGATTTATGTTTTTACTTTTGTTTAGAGGCTGCAAATACACATAGGCCGGTTTGACTTCAAAATGTGTCCACACGTATGCTACGTTGAAAAAATTGTCCAAAGGCAGACAGGCTGATTGCATCAATTTCTCATTCTCGCTTTTAAAAAATAACAAGTCGTAGTTATTAAATCGCCAACACAGTTATCTGCAAGAAATATATACTGATTTGTCAAAGACAGACAAACTGATTGCATCAATTTTTGATTCCCGCTTAGCGAGAAGTTATAAAGTAAGTTAGATTCAAAATATCACACACGTATGCTACATTGAAAAAATGTAGGTGCGTGCAGAAAAAATGTGGAGCTGTTTTGAATTCGGTTCTCTATCGAGATTTTATAAAGTAGGTCAGATGCAAAATATCGCATCTAACTCAATTGTATTTAATTAAAGTGGATTCTGATTTATGTTTTTACTTTTGTTTAGAGGCTGCAAATACACATAGGCCGGTTTGACTTCAAAACGTGTCCACACGTATGCTACATTGGAAAAATGTAGATGCGTGCAGAAAAAATGTGGAGCTGTTTTGAATTCTAGTGAGAAGTTATAAAGTAGGTCAGATGCAAAATATACTAAGGCCGGTTTGAATTCAAAGTGCGACCACTCTGCAAATACACATAGGCCGGTTTCAATTCCAATTGTGTTCATTCTTCTGATAGGTTGAAAAGTATGTTAGCAAAGTATGCAGATGGTGGTAATCTGCTATATAATGAGATTGCTTCTAATATTAATTTAATTAGTCGAAGTTTACTGCATATATTTACATACCTACATATACAAACATGTATATAATTGATATTCAGGAATTTAAATACAAGAAAAATTAGTTTGTGTGCAAAGAAATTGCGGTTTTGGTCTTGTTGGAAGGTGTAGTTTGACATCAAATTTTGAACTGCCAATGCAGTCTAGTTGTTTGAGCAAAGATCATATAAAACATAACGACTGGGTGACAAGGAATAGTCATGGTGTTTCTAGGGATGAATATTCAACGGCTGGAATGGTGTCATCATATATAGCGCTTTATTTGAAGCAAATTATCCGACCCGGTAAAGAAGTATTTGTGAAGGGTCTAGAAAAGAAGAAATTGATTGAAACCTATCTAATACAAACGTTGTAACTGATATGCTGGTAAATTTCTGGATGTTTAACCTTCTGCAACTCCATTTCATAAAATGCACCTATGATTTCATTCTCGTCTTGATCTTCTAATATATATGTTGTCGGATTGGTTACGTTTACCTTTTTAATCTTAAAAATTTCATTTGACCAGTTTGGCGTGTAACCTTTCGTAAATGCTTCCCTGTGTTTACTAATCCTCACACTGTCTTTAATTGAATATTTTGGTATTTTGGTTGCAAGTTTGATGCGGGTAAATGATGACTTAAGAATAGTTTTTCATTGGATTTATCAACTTTTACAGGTTTGACTCTGATAGTACTGTGAACTGTGTTGTTGTATTGTTTCACAATATCGCTTAAATTTTTTATTCAATTGTAAGAACTGTTCAGGTTAAACAAGCGCCACATTTTTCCCTTTAAAGTTCTAATTACACGTTTCACAATGCATGCTTTCTTTGTAGAAAAAACACTATAATGGTTTATGCCATATGTCTGCATTAAGGATTGATAGTGTTTGTTATAATATTCTTTACCAAAATCAGACTGCAAATTTCTTGGTGGATTTTTAAATTTATTTAAAATTGTTTTCATTGCTGCAGTAACATCATTACCAGTCTTACTTTTAAGTGGTACAGCCCATACGTATTTGGAGAAACAATCAATAACTACTAAAATGTATTTAAATCCTTTGTTTGTTTGCGAATACGGTAACATTTCAATCAAATCGGTCTGAAAAAGGTCAATTAAACCTTTTACTATCACTTTGCGTCTCTTGAAATTTATTCTTGCTGGTGTATGAACTTCATTTACTATATCCTATTTCACTTTTGATTGAGCAACTATCGTACTACTATTTTCTAATCAGGATTTATTAAATACAATTAATAAATACTTCTACGTTTGGATGTCGAGGGCTCTACTTGCTTTGAAAGGAACTTTTAATATAAAATCAAGAAACAGTGTGGTATTGTTTATGCTAGCACCGCTGTCACAAAAGCTGATTACATCCATACGTTTAAGCAAAAATTCTTGTAACTGTGCAATTACATAACTTTCTTCGTTTATAAGAATTTCAATGTCTTGCGGGTATCCTTTAATATTCTCAATGACTGCTTTCTTATAAGGAAATTCATAATTATGTTTAATGTTGAAAATAAGGAATGTCTTGCGAGGGTCGAGGAATGTACTAAAGTAAAACGTTGCTACTACCCTGTAATGTAGCATCTGTAACTTGTACTCAATCAAGATTTCAAAACCTTCATTTTTTTTTTCATATTCCTGTTCACTTATATCTATTTTACGGTTATTTAAGTGCCTTCCAAATTTGTCAATTGTCATATCATCTAATCACTTTCTCCTCGCGCAATTTTTCAATGATCGTATTTATTTCGTTGCCGTGACCTGTGTGTCCAGCAGTCTGAGATAAAACTAAAAGCCGTAATCTATTAACAAGTTTATTGGGATCATTCCAATATAAATAATCTATGGCGTTATTTGATACTTCCATTGTCATACCGTCTCCAAGACGCTTTCTATAGGGTAATGTTCTAGGTCTACAAGGTGTTTGGGGAAGTATGTTCAATGTAGTATAATAATATTTTATATGCTGATCAGTACATGTTACGGGTTCTTTTTTATCCCCTAATGTGACCAGTGACCTTTAAGAAAGGATTTCCTTAAAATGGTGGAACGCAAATATCTTCCGACTATTCTAAGGGTTTTTTCCTTGGGCAGAGCTTATGAGGATTGGTCGTGGTTCTTTTTACAAAGCATTATTTTCTTACTAGAGCTAGATTCTTAACAAAACAGGGGTTTAAATAGGGCGCCACCAAGTCATTAACTTTAAACACTGAGTTTTCCTAAGGGGGACTTGGGCGTCCTTAGGGAGGAATACCGTATTAACTGCAAACGCAGAAGCTGTAAAAAGAAATTAATTAAATTTACAAAAATGAGGACACAAGAAGTATTCTCTTGTTACCTCATATGAAAAACAACAAAGATTAATCAGGCAACAATAATATGAGCACAGATTTTATGCTTCAATTCTGAAAAGGCTATCAAAGCTTCTTGTTAAATTGTGTTTACCACTTTATGCTATTTGATCTTATACCTTGTCACCCTATTTCTGAACGTACTTGTTCAGAATAAAACAATTAATTAAAAAAATTAAATGTTGCCTCTTTAATTAAAATTGTTCTTTCATAAAAATTGTAAATATAAAATTCATGTTTAAGAAAAGATAATACAAGTTTCATCTACTCATAAGATAGGATTATATATTCAAGAAAATATTAAAAACTTTAAATGTTGCATTCGTTACAAAAGTTTAACTTGAATTTATACCAGAAATATCAGATCTGTTTTTTCTGTTTACATATTTATAAAACTTTAACTACTTTGTCTATTAATTCATCATTCAGAAATTGTAAGTGAAATCATGCATACACGAAATATCAATAAGAACTCTTTAGGTTTGCCTAATTTTATAAAAATTAGTAACTGTGATTACACGGTACTAGTATTGACAATAAAAATTTACTAAGGTCCTTCTGAATTTGTTAAACACATAAATGATAATAGGTGGTTACAAAGATATTTTCCGAAACAGCCTCGTATCAAAGATCACCAAATGTAGACGTGATGCAAGAATAATTCTAATCTCTTACCTTAGTTCAGCAGGTGTTATTTACATGTTGTCGTTACAGCATGTTAGGGCAGGTGTTAATACATACGTTTTTCAGAAAAACAAGTGACGTAAAATCCACATGTTCTACAGAACACGAACAGCTGCGTGATCCTTGGACCGGACCATACTAACTTCCATGCGTTTTTCTTATACGCGCAATTTAAACCAACTAAACTCCAATACCAAAATTAAATGTTTTACTGTGTGTAGATCTTCACCAAAAACTTCAAAAGTACCATTTTAATTCATCCTCGAACTTAATTTCCAAACCATAAAATTTCTACGTACTTTGTAGAACGTTTCCTTAAAATTCAAACTTATTGTTTTCTCGCATAACATTACATAAAATCCAACTATCCATCGTACGGTTGAAGGACGTTCATCTTGGATCAATATTTTATCGCAAAGTTAACGTGAATGAACTATAAGTTGATACTCGCAGGTGCGAAAGTAGAATTTATATCCCCTTTAAATACAGCATACAGACTGCCTTTTTTTTATAAAATCAGATAAGGCGTGTTCATTCTAACAAATGAATATACGGCGGAGCCTTACAATTGATATACAAAACGACTTCTTAAAAGTTGAGAATTATAACATAAATATCTAATTGAAGATTTTCTAACGAAGCGTTGAAAAACATGTTTTATCGTAACTTTTACGAAATTATTAAAAGAATATTTTAAGTGCTATTTAAACAAATGTCCAAAGAATTATTAAATGAATTTATTAAAAGAATTATCCAAACGAAGTTATTTATTAAAAGTCATTTAAAAACGTCGTTAACAAGAACGTTATAAAAAAAGAAGAGCGCTACAACAAAATTATTCAGTTTGTCTAATAACTTATTTTTATTTAATTCTTACCATCGTTAAAACCACAAAGCCTAGTGTTCAGCGCACTAGGGCTCTACTACTGCACAAGGCCAGACGCAAGTTACATGCTAGAACCCTTATTATTTCCATGATAGTTCTCGACGAGAGCGCTAGCTAATGTGAGTGCAAATGTGATATGCTCGAAACTGGAAAGCTGCTTGGCCTTGATAATATTTACACTAACATTCGGCGCCTGGTGTTAGCAACCAAAGTAGCATTTCTGTATGGCGGTTAGCACGCATAATACCAATATTGGTATTTATTTATTTAAAAATGGTTTGCATGATATTAATGACTATACAAAAGTTTGTAAAACTAAAAATTCGTTGATGTTCTGCAGTGGTCAAAAAAACGGTTACAGTAGATATTATATTTTTGTATTTATATGAATAATTACCCTGAATTTGTTCTGTTTCAGAATAATATCTTCTATAAGCATTTGTTCTTTTTGCAATATTAAGGTATGACTTTATATCTTGCGGTCTGTACCCGACAGGATATTTTTTAAACAGTAGTTCGTATAATCCAGAAGTACCTTTATATTTCAAATCATTTATTAGTACATTTTCATCATCCAACGCGAAATTCGAATTGCCTATCATAAGACCATTTGAATCAGAGTTAAACCTAATACCATATTTATGATTAAATTCGTTCTTAACATTTTTAAACATATCGTAAATATATTCTCGAGGTAGCGGATGTAGCTGTTTGAGATAATGTGTCATACCAGGTAAATCAACAAAGCTTTGTATATATTCCTGGGCTTCTTGAGCATTTCGATTAACTTCTGTTTCGTATTCATTATCATCATCATCATCATCATTTTCATCTATGGCATCACTTATATTCGGTATATGCTGAGCAATAACCGGCGAATCAATATAGTCAACGTTCCTTTTTAGCAATTTAGGTTTAATATTTTTACACTGCTACGAGGCAGTTCTTCTTCTTTAAATTTATCTTTCTTTACCACAGTTTATTAGCGATAGTTTCTAATCGCAATGTCACCTCCCTGTTCATAGCGTAAAAAAAAGTTTATTGTGATAAAAAAATTCTTGGATGCTAACGATACTTGCGTCTTTCTCAAGGTTTAAATATGTATGAAGTGATCAAAACCTATTCGGTTCCTTCCTTGACCTGGATCACTATCCTTGTCTACAACTAACAAACCGTATTAGTCTTGCCAACAAGCACCACATATTTCATGGAATTTATCATACTTCATGTCAGTATTGACGTGATCGTCATATATGTGTTTTAAGTTTAAATCTTGTTTAAATAAAACTAAAAGATTAGCATTATCACGTAGTAAGTGCTTAGGTATACGAGTATAACTTTGACAAAGGTAGAAACTGTCTACTTGTTTATAACGCCCCATACTAAAGTATTCCCTAATTATACCTTGTTTTTCGCAAGCTACATCATCAAAAACAAACATAAAATTACTTCGAGTATCAGATGGTGATATAATATCAGAACTGGAAAATGTATAATATTTGATCCCTTTTATTGGTCGCAGCAGACTTTCAAGGTATTGATACTTTGGTTGATAAAGTGATTTAGAATAAACATATACGTTTTCAAACTTTAAACCATTAGGATGTTCTATCAACCCAATCATAACGTTGGTTTTACCGTAATTTGATGGACCAACAAGTAGACATCGAATAGATGAAGGCAGAAGAACGCTATGTTTTTTAGCTAAGAATTGCACGCCAATGTCATTATTGTTTATGGTTAAAGATGTTGATTGTTTCACAACACGCATGTTTGCAGGTACTAAATTTGATTGTAAAGAAGTGGAATTAAATATATGAAACGGCGAGTATATATAAAGAATCATTAATTCACAATAATTTATTTACTGCACAGCTTGAGAGGACAGTTGTCCGCTATTGATTACATATAATAATTCTAAAACTACTGGGAACGGACTGTTAAATACTGTAATTAACAATTTATCATTTGAAGCCCATATTCCGGGTTACAAATTTTGCGGTCCGGGTATAAAACTAATCAAACGGTTAGCTCGCGGTGTCTGTGCATCGCTGAGAACAAAAAAAAAATATCAATAAAATAAGAAAACTGATAAAGAAACGTAAAATAAGAAGTACATTAACCAAGCACAATCGTACGGTACTGTGTTTTGCGGACATTTATACTTACAATTTCTAAGCAGTACATAGAACTGCGTATGAAGTTGTCATGTCGTACACTTTTACTCTAACGGGAAACACTTCAGTTTTAACAAGCAACTTTAATCCGCCTATAAACTTTGATAATGATTCGGAGTACGTATTAGGATTAACAAATTTTGAGTCTTATAACACAATTGCAAACATTGAAAAAGAAATAAATAATAAATTTTATTATGGACCTAAGGGAGAACTCATAGAAATACCTGAAGGTACTTATGAGATTAGAGAAATTAGTAAATATTTTCGAAAAGCTTTAGGTGATAAAAGATGGTGTGGTCGTATGGAACAATCACGAAGCGCTAGAAAGACGCCAGTGTATATAGAAATTACAGCTGACAATAATACACTTAAATATATTATTAAATGTAGTGAAGATGTGGATTTTACAAAAAAGGATTCATTTGGTTCTCTTCTCGGTTTCAATTCACGAAAATTACTAGCATATGCCACGCATTAAGCAGACTACGCGATCAACATTTGTAAAGTGAATGCGGTTTTAATCGATTGTAAACCAGCGCATGTAATACATGAATTTTTTGCTCAAGTACCTGCAGGTTTTAAAATTGTCGAGTGTCCACCTACGATTATATATCTACCAATCGGGTCACGTATAATAAATGAAATAATAGTTAAAGTGTTATATCAAGATGGAAATTTAGTTAATTTCAGAGGAGAACTGCTAACTGTGTAACAATTACGATTTTCTGTTATTCAAATATACAATTTTATTCAATACACCTTGTCAATAAATATCAAATTTCTATTGAAACTTTTTATTATGAATTCATACATAGTACGCCATCTACACAATAGCCCAAGTAAACTTTAAGTAAACTTCTATTTGCTTGTATCTTGATTCAATATTCCTCCTCTCGGCGCATGCTGAAATAGCTAACATCGCCTTGTGGAGAAAGCCATTTTTGATATGAGATGTAGTCCGAAAACCAGTATTATCCAGGGCCTGCAGGTTTTTAATTAAACATGCCGCCCCAAAGAAGAGTCAAGTGGAGTCAACGAATTTCATAAGTTTAGTTTTGATGGCAGCATCGACCTAAGATGATTGTAAATATATTTTTTTACGCGCAAGTTCTTTTTTTAGTTTAGAGTTTTAAGGATTAAAGTACCTATCATTAAATATGAAGATAATTATAATTTCAAATTTTAAATGATTAAATTCAAGTTACAAGTAATGAAGTTATAGAAATTTAAGTATTATAAAAAAAACAATCGTTAAACATAAGGCAAGCACTAGAGAAGCAGCTTCAATTGTTACTATTCAGGAATGTAAAAATCCGCACACGTGATTGGTTTATATGAAGGTTAAATCCGGACCCCTGCGTCAGCCACGCTCAACGACAAGAGTAATGACGCAGATGTTTAAAAATTATTTTTTTTTAAAAAAAAAAAGGGAAAACCGACCGCCAAGCAGATGGCCAGCGGTGAGTCATCCTCCATTTTTATACTTATATCTTTTCAAGAAACTTTCAATTAAAATGCTCAGATAAATTTTCGAAGAAGATATACAAAAGTTTGTTTAAAATTAATTCTTGAAATTTTGCTAAAGTTCATAGTTCAATTAATTTGTTTTATTTAAAAATTTAATTTAAAAATTTAGTATTTGAATAAGGCATAATTGACCTTAACATTTTTAAGATTTTTGTATAAGATTATGTTTGAAGTTACAAAGTTGTATTAAAAGGTTTGCTTTATAGAACATGTGATATGATAAGAATTGTTTGCCGAATTATTGTGTATAACACATTGTGATAATACGTCTGAAATATAATTCAATGTCGACAATAAGTACTTTTCTTTGACCTTTGATTTTATTACAGATAACTATTAAAAATGTACAACCATAACCAGAGAAATTATTTTTGAATATGTAATTTTTTTGTGAACTGAAAAGGATCCTATTCTAGTAGCATGAAGTCACTGTAACATAAAGTAAAAGTAATATATTTTTTAAAGTGAACTGAAATAATTGATGCAGTTAATAAAACAATATTCCAAGAATGCTTAGAGATCAATATTAAATAGTGAAAACGGAACTGTTTCGAAAGTCTCCGTATAAATAAGTTGTATATACAATGTATATATAAATATTTAAAAAAAAAAAAATAGAAAAAATATTAAGTTGTCACAAAATTTTCTTTCTTTGAAGTCAACAGTAATTATCCTACAGAAGCAAACTGTTTATTATTAAGAAACTTTAGTACTGAAGAAAGGTATTATTGGTGTTAAAGTTAAAGGTTTTTCTTGAAAGTATAATTTTGTCTAGTGGATTTACATATAATTATTTTTGTGATATAGTGACTAGGCTCTAATGAAGCCCTAGTTTGAAAATGTTTAAGTGTGATTAAATTTTCAGCAAGCACGAGATCGTCGTTCCTAATCCAGGTTGCAGAGACCACAGTAAGTATTATTGTTTATGTTGCTTGTCGTAAATTTTTTTCTTTCGAAGATTTTAGTATCTGATCTTCGAATAATTTCTCATAAAACACTCATTAAGATACGGTGGTGTCCAATAAAATTTCTTTTGTTTTATCGTGTACCATCCTACGACTCTAGCTCATAGCTCTGCCCTAAGTTGAAGAAACTTAGCTGGCTGGAAGAACTCTTTAGAGGGACCCTTTTTTTTCTCAAAGCCATTCAACATTTTTTTTACCCTGGGCTTGACTACCAAACAGGAACCCCTCGTAATCTATCGAGGCTCTGCCGCCTGTATGGTAGAGCAGACATATTATTTTCCTTTAGAGGAAAGTATAGGTTACAACTGTAAGGTTGCACTTAAAAAAAATCTGCAATAGCCATAGTTATTAAGTATAATGCACGCAACATGTCAAGAATTGCTATAAATTCTGGAAATTTCAAAGCAATCGACACTCGATTGATTGTTTCAAGACCGTTAACAACACAAAAACGGCGGTTTCTACAATCATTAGGACTGCATTTATTTAATTAAAAAGTAGAATGAATAGTGAAATACTGAATGTGCGTAAGAAAGTTTACTTCGACAATGCAATTGTTAATATTGAAAAAGAACATACTCATCAACCTTATGCTAACATATCTTTAAACAATAATGATGAAATTCGAATCCCTATACAACAACAAGATGTTTACACCATATCATCGAAAAGTATGCTGTACATAGAAGGCAAATTAATTAAAACAGATGGAACGCCGTCTTAACAGCAAAGTTTGTAAATAATGGGGTTTTGCTGCTTTTTGATGAAATTAGATATGAAATTGGTGGTAACATTGTAGATCGTGTTCGGAATCCTGGATTAACGTTTATAATGAAGAGATATGTTTCATATAATAGCAATCAAAGTAAACATTTACAAAACGCTGGGTGGTTTCCTATGGATAATTCGCAAATAGTTGATGCCAATGGGAATTTTAACGTTGCAATAAACCTTTCAATGGTTCTCGGATTATGCGAAGATTTTAAAAAAATTATTTTAAACCTCCACCATGAGTTAGTTTTACTACGTTCTAGTTTTGATACTAATGCTATAATTAATCCTACACATGATGAAGAAATAAAAGTTGTTTTAAACAAAGTTTTATGGAAAATGCCGCATGTAGTCGTTGATGATGCTCAACGAATTAATGTAATAGAATGCGTTGCACAAAATCAGGATTTGCATAAGTAGTACATTATAATGTACTACTTGCATATTCCGTTAGAGGATGGGAGTTGCATGAATATCAACTTCTACAAGAAACGCAACGCCATACATGGAACATTAAAACAACAACACAATTAGAAGAACCAAGATTTGTGATTGTTGGTTTCCAAACTAACCAAAAAAATAGATACATGAGCAACTACAGTCGTTTTGATCATTGCTATTTAACCAACATGAAACTCCATTTAAATTCAGAAATTTTCCCGTACGATAACTTAAATTTTAAGTTCTAGAATAAACAGACTGCGTTGTTATATGAGATGTATGCCCAATTTCAGCAATCATACTACTAAAAGGAAAATGGACCACTTTTTAATCCTGAAGATTTACGAAGTATTGCGCCATTAGTAGTCATAGATTGTTCTAGACAAAACGAAGCGTTAAAATCTGGTACTGTCGATATTAGATTAGAATTTGAAACTAGCAGAAACGTTTTGCTAAATACATCTTGTCATTGCCTTATACTTCATGATAAGATAGTCAAATACAATCCACTCTCAAACAGCATAAGAACATTATAATTACTTTATTACTGTACCTTTACAAATTATGAAAAAGAAAAATCAATAAATCATTTAGCAATCACAGTCTATTTATTATTATTTTACATGTTCAGGCGCCAAAGGTAAGTCACTATGAATTTCATTGTAAAGATACTGGGTAGTGTAAATCGCATTCAAAAAAATATATTCTACATCAGAATCGTCGGGAATATTAAGTACGTCTAAACGTACTATTTCTGGACTGGTACCATCTAAAAAATTCAAATTCTCCATATGAAAGATATTCAGACATTGCAGCCCCATATGAATTATTAACATCAAAATACATTAAATATTTAGAATTAATATTCTGTCTTTTAATGCAATTGGAAGATAATGGAATTGTAGCGTAATATTAAATCAAAATGTAAATAGCTATAAAGCCCGAAACGGGAACAAACGTTGAACACCCTCTTTAAGCAGATCATGATTGTTTATATTTACCTTCAAGTGTAACATTTCACTGCTAACTTTAAAATATCACTACTAGCTTCGGTCAATAGCTAAATTACTTTATAATTAATATCTATAGAGAATTATTGACTATTTATACATAAATATGTTCTGATGTAAGCAAAAACAATAACTGTAAAAATTAATAAGCAAGTTTCATAATAATGAAAAATAATTGCATAGCGAATTGCTTTTGGAAGCAGTTGTTAAAATCATCTTTATTTACGTTTTGATTCATGACCTAAGGTAAATAGCTATAAAATTAAACATTTGCAATTTTTTTAGAAAATAAAGCAAATTCGAAATCTTGCATGATAACTATAAAAAAAATGCATATTTGCAATTTTTCAGACAATGAACCAAATTCGTTATGTTGCTATGAGCACCACTATTTTTGCTTACTTACTGTTTTTTTTCTATTGATTTTAGTCTTGAAACAGTACAGACACTTTAGAAAAAAAATTACAAATTTGCATCGTTTTCTGAAAAAATTGCAAATGAAAATTCTATATATTCAGATATCTAATTAGTCTAATGAATAGAAAAAACAGAATGTTAGCAATAATAATTATGTTTTCGGCAAAATACCGATCACGATCAATATTGCATTCTTTGAGCCTTGGTTACTGCTTTACAAAATCTTCATAGAATATCTAGCTATCAACATTTTTTGATTCAGTATTACGCTACAATCCCATTCGTTTCCAATTGCATTAAAAGAAATACAAAAATTGAAAAGCTCAACAATCTCGCAATAAACCTATATTGCATGACAAATATTAAAATACTTCCATTTTGTTTAAGTGAAAATTTAGGGAAAAATAGAATCTATTAATCTGATGTTGCGTTTCTTGTAGAGGTTGATATTCATGCCATCCTGTAAATGGAATATGCAAATCGTGATTTTCTGCAACGCATGGCATTTTCCATAGAACTTTGTTTAAAACAACTCTTATTTCTTCATCAGGCGTAGGATTAATTATAGCAAGTAGTAAAACTAATTCATGACGGAGGTTTATAATAAATGTTTTTAAAATTCAACAAAGGCATAGAGTAAAATAAAGAAACCTAGATTAGTTAAACGTCGTTTAAAGTAATGCGATGCAAATGGTCATTAGCTAATACAGTAATATTGAATAAGTTTTAGATTATTGGCGACATAATCTACTTTTCAGTAAAACTGAAAAAAATTCATTTTTATACATTTAATTAGATTCAAAATAACACATATATATATATATATATATATATATATATATATATATATAGGTATGTAATTGCGTTTACATTGAAAGCAGGTTGCATTTTATTTTGATAACAAAGTTTATTACACGAGCCATGCAGCGTCAGGAATTCTTTCATTGTCAAGGTGCTGCAATATAGCTTACAGTAAATTAAATTACACGACGTTAATTCTACGATAAAACTGCAGAATGTTTTTTAATACTGGTTTTAAAAAATTTGTGTACCTAATCACAACCAGAATACGGCATTTTATTTTTGTTTTAAAAGCAAGATATTAAAATCATATTATTTATGATAGGTACAAGATCGCTTTTGTTAACGTTTCATTCCCACATAGCATGAATGTAAACTTTTAAACCTACAAAATTGACAGATTAATGTAATCTTGGATTAGATGGATTTAATCTCAGTTTACAGAACGGTGTAAAACAATTTTTGACTTTTAATCTGAGTGCATATTTCGAATACATGCTTTCATTTTTGCGATTGAAATTAGAAATGCTTCTAATCTAAAATTGCAGAGTTGCATTCAGTACGTAACTATGGAAATGCGAATGCTGAAGAAGTCAATAGACTAGACTTTTGTTGACAAAGAAAAAAACGCTGTCGTATGTAATTTTTTTTGTAATAAAGTACTACAAATTAGACAATTGAAAAAGTCTATGATATCGAGTATTCTTTAATATATTTAATTAAAATGTATAAAAGTCAATTTCTTTCAGTTGTACTAAAAAAGTAAATATTTCAAATATGATATAATAATGTATTTAAAATCTATGGGCAACTAGTAACCAGCTAATCTTTGATTGCGTTGATCAATTATAATTGCTTTCAAGGTTTGGAGTCCCATTCATTTATTCATGCTGACCGAGTGGGTTTATTTATTATTCTGCTGATGTCAGTATTAAATTTCTCGCTAAATACATTTATTTTATTTTTTTGCGGCCGTCAGCATTAAATTTATACATGACTGGGTTTATTAAATTTTCTGTAGATTTCATATTTCTGCAATTGCTATCTAGACAATACCTTAGCATTAAATTCTTGCTGACATGGGTTGAATTTTCTGCTGTTTTTGTTGTGTAATATCTTTATATACTCAAGATATGTGTGTGATAATTGCTCAATCTTTATTGTCAAGTTGTAGTTGTGTTCTATAGAACAAATCAAAAATGAAAACTTTTTTTAAAATTGCTTTTGTCAGGAAAAAATAATGATAGTGGTTGGGTTAAAATTATTGAGTAGTTTATAGTCAACCCAAATGAAGTGTTGGAAAAATCGTTGGCTCCGTGAGCAGATCCACCAACTGCAACGTACGACCTGATGACACCAATACACAGTATGTATTCGTTGGCTTAATATAGATTTAATTTTCTTAATGCATTTACTTGATCTAATCTTCATCTGAATCTTTTTTTAGTGAACACGAAGAAGAACAACTAGAAACGACCGCGCGTCAAAGATGAAGAAGACAGCCCTCATAGAACCAATAAGGCAATATTTTACCGTTCAGAGTTGGATTGAGTCAGAACTGTTCCTTATATTTGGAATGCTTAAGTGAATTATAGTATGTTTATTCTAGAGTACATAACATTATATATATATATATATATATATATATATATTGCTATGTATTAACTGGAACTCTCGATCGCCGACTTTGGGCTGTCCAATAACAAAACTTGATGTGATAACGCCAGACCCGGTATCAATGGCGTATTCTACTTATAACTCCACCTCTCTGTGTTTACCTCATTCAAGTTACACTCCCACAAATTTTATTATTCTGCCTCGACTAGCTTTTATTTTGAATTATAAAATGAAGTTAATTAATTCCATATAATGAAAACAAATATTATGTACAGATTTTGAAAATTAATAAAATACACTTTTCAATCAATCAATATTATAAGTCTTATTTATCTCAAAAATTTATATGTTTTGCTATCAATCTAAAGTCACCAAAAACTATTCTTTTTATTAAAAGAAGCCTGGAACGTTCAAAACCCCTATATTATATTACGTACTTTCAACGTATGCAAAAATTTGTTGTTGACTCTGTTACACTATTTTATATTAATTAAGCAATTCAATATTCAAATTCAAATAAAAAAATATGTCTTAAAACTAAAAAGATCTAACCTGGTCTGTGTGCTTCTTTATTTCGACGCATCCAATATCAACTAACATCACTTAGAGCTTTTCATGCATTATTATACTATCCATTTGTATTCGAAATTATTCTCCATCAATTCGGAATTATTATATACCCATTTGAAATATTATCTATCCACACGCTTGAATTATTGCATTTAAATTATTGTCGTCACCCTATGGATTATTATTGTCAGACTTTTTATTCTCACCCAACTTAGAACATTGTCATTATCCGCCTCAGACTTAGAATTATTATCATCACCCTTAGATTTATTATCGTCCAACTTAGATTTATTGTCGTCCAACTTAGATTTATTCTACACCAGCCTCGAATTATTGTCGTCAAACTTAGAGCCCTATTATTATTATATTTTAATTAAAATAAATTCTCCAAATTCTACTTACGTTCATCGGCATTAGAAATTTTCATATTCGTAGCACTATCTGTCATTAAACACTTTTACTATCAAAATATTATTACGTACGCGTTACTCTTTGATTCATAGTGACACAGCATGGCTAGTTGAGTTGAAAACTGACCTCCGTTATCATTCTCGCTGTTAATATATGAGTAGGTCCCCCTCTGTCTGTGGGTTTGGCCTACTAATTTTTACTAATCAAGTCTTTCCATTTCCTACACTTAAAGTAGTTTTCTGATGTAACATTCCCGGACTTTCGAGTAATTGTTGTTTGCTTACAGCTGCATTGTTATCAGACCATGCGGTGTTTTGAAAAATATAATCGCTTTTCCATATTATACACAAATACCTGATGCAATTCGACTTTCAATTTTTATATATGCTTATTTATTTACGCATTTTTAATTACCTTTACAATTAAAAATTGTTAATTGTTTCTACGCACTTACACTACGCTTCTTTAAGTATTATTTCTTATCTCTGTATTATCATAAGTAATTAGAATTCTTTTTGAATACGTGTTTAATTATATGAACTATGCTTACTTCTAAATACGCTTGCTTCTACTGAAAAATATCGTTATTTGCCTTACATAAAATTACTAAAACTCTATATACCGGGTGTTAAATGTTTACTATTTACCTAATGCATGAATTACTTATTTCTATGCTAACTATTCGTCATATTGTTACTATTTGCGTCGCTTAAAACTACTTATACTTTATATACAGGGTGTTAAATGCCTACTATTTACAAACCATCCCAATTACTCAATTTTCTCCTAAATAAATGCAGTTTTCTGCTTCCTATTGTGATTTCTGATTACTACATGACCATTGCTATAAAATACACCCCTAAACAACCCCTTATCACAGCAATATATACATAATATATATATATATATATATATATGTATTTTATAAATTGCAATTAAGAAAAATACATTGTGTGTTTCATTTCACATTACTCCCGATTTAATAACTACACTTATTCTTTAAAAGCGAGAATGAAAAATTGATGCAATCAGTCTGTCTGTTTTTGGCAAATTTCGAGATATCTGAACATTGAGAAACCAGTAACCAGTAAATAACTCATAGCATATATTTCAGTAGATTTATTTCTAGTTTTTGAAGTTGGAGCATTTCATAATTTCCCCCGTTTATATTTTTGCAGAAAACTGAGTTCGCGATTTAATAACTACGACTTGTTATTCTTTAAAGCGAGAATGTAAAATTGATGCAATCAATCTGTCGGTCTTTGACAAATCAGTATATATTTCTTGCAGATAACTGTGTGTTTGCGATTTAATAACTACGACTTGTTATTTTTTAAAAGCGAGAATGAGAAATTGATGCAATCAGTCTGTCTGTCGGTCTTTGGCAAATTAAGAGATATCTGTACAATTTGTTTAATGTTGTAAAACCAGTAAAGAGTTATTGCGTTGATCAATTATAATTGCGTTCAGGGTTGAGAGTCCTACTCGTGCTGACTGAGTTTAATCGTTTTCTTCTGCATACGTCAGCATTAAATTTCTTACTGACTACAAGAATACAGACACAATCTTTCTATTGTTTTTTATTATTGTTGAACCATTCTTTTAATAACAAGGTATATTGTTTTGCAGATTGCAGATTATTATTGCTGTGTCTATAACAATGGATGTTACATAGTAAACGATGGTTGATTTTTACTCCGATAGCTTAGGATAACCTAGTGCAAGCATATCAGTTACAACGTTTTGCATTAGATAGGTTTCCATCCATTTCTTCTTTTCTAGACCCTTTACACAAACTTCTTTTCACCGGGTCTGATAATTTGCTTCAAATAAAGCGCTATATATGATGATACCATTCCAGCCGTTGAAGATTCATCCCAAGAAGTACCATGAATATTCCTTGTCACTCAGTCGTTATGTTTTATATGATCTTAGCTCAAACAACTAGACTGCATTGGCAGTTTAAAAATTTGATGCCAAACAACGCCTTCCAACAAGTCCAAAACCGCAATTTCTTTGCACACAAACTCGTTTTTCTTGTATTTAAATCCTTGAATATCAATTATATACATGTTTGTATATGTAGGTATGTAAATATGCAGTAAACTTCGACTAATTAAATTAATATTAGGAGCAATCTCATTATATAGCAGATTACCACCATCTGCATTCTTTGCTAACCTACTTTTCAACCTATCACAAGAGTGAACACATTTTGAACTGAAACCGGCCTATGTCTATTTGCAGAGTGGTCGCATTTTGAATTCAAACCGGCCTTAGCATATTTTTGCATCTGACCTACTTTATAACTTCTCGCTAGAATTCAAGACAGCTCCACATTTTTTGCACGCATCTACATTTTTTCAATGTAGCATACGTGTGAACACGTTTTGAAGTCAAACCGGCCTATGTGTATTTGCAGCCTCTAAACAAAAGTAAAAACATAAATCAGAATTTACTTTGATTAAATATTTTCTCTGCACGCACTTACATTTTTCAACGTAGCATACGTGTGTAATGAAGTCACACACGTGTGTTCCATTGAAAGTAATATATAGCCGGTCTGACTTCAAAACGTGTCTACACGTATTTTACATTGAAAGTATATAAGGCCGGTCTGGCTTCAAAACGGTGCACGCGTATGTTACATTGAAAAACATACGCGTGCACCGTTTTGAAGTCAGACCGGCCTTACTTACCTACTCACACACATTTCTCCCATCCTTATGCCCAGCCTTCAACTATGTTATTCTCGTCTAACACATATTTGTTGTCTCTTTTACAATTCCACTCAAGCAAAATAAAATCGATATTGTGATTGACCTCCAAACTTGTCGCGTACTTTAAACGAGTGTTTTATCCAACGTCTATTATATGTGATCTCTATCTGCTTTACGCTATCGATATTCCGTCTCAATTTGCTTTCAAACCATCTGTTGTTTTCGTAGCTTTTGTATCGACCGTTGACTAAATTTCTCAGAATTATGTTACAACGTATATTTATGTTTCCCTGAACTTGTTTATTTTTCTGTCAGGTTTTTCTATAAAGCAACTGTCCGTTTGAAATCGTAGTTTCCAAGTTGTTCAATTTCTTAGGATTTGTATTTAACGAACGCTTTGTTTAGTTAAATAGAAAATATGCGTTTACATTATTGATTTTATATACCCAAAAGCTCTCATTATTATTTGATGTACTTGATTTACAACTTTTTAAAATATTATAGCTAATTATATTCGTATCCTTGAGTTTTCACGTACTACAAAGCTTCTACAATTATGCACATTTAACATTCCGATTTATAAATACTAAACGATATCACCTTAACATTTTCATCTTCTCCCTTTATAGAAAACGCTTTAACTCTTCTAGACTCTTTATGTACTACAGTTACCCCGTAAAAATCTCTTAAATTCAATTTATCAAAATTATTCTTGCCACTTAACTTCTTTATGCCTACTTTCAAACCTTGTGTGTAACCTAACGCTGCGCTCACTTCTGCCCTTATTAACTCAGAATCTTTGTTCAATACTGCTTGTACCTCTTCTACTCTTCCTTCAGAAGATTTAATTGTGTCGATCCCTTTCACCTCTTCTTTATCTAACTCCATACCATTAATACATAACCCCGTGTCATCCTCTGGGACCTCAAAACTTGCCTTCCAGGGCAATCTCCTATCACTAATCCTAATTACCTTCCTTTCCATATCTATAATTACTCCTAACTTCCCCATACAATCGACCCCTAATATCCCTTTAAATTTCAATCCAGGTACAATTATAGATTCCTGCTCACTGCTTACTGAATCTAACACTACTTTCAAAACTACCACGCTATTCACTACAGCAAATCGCTTTTTATTCGGGGCTACCAAATGACTTCTTTTTATAGGCATATTCCTGTCACACACCTTTTCCTTAATTTCGTTGACGAATTCCTCCGATACTAAACTCGCCTCTGCTCCTGAATTCAACAACGATCCTAAGTTTTGATCAAAAACTTTAACATCTACTATTGGCAAACAAAAATTTTCTTTAATTTCTGGCTCAACTTCCTCCTCAATTTTCAAAAATTCCCTAGGATGTTCATACTTGTACACACGTAAATCTAGTGGTTTGTCCTTGTCTGAAAATCCTGTCCTGGTCTACTTTCCCTACTCGGTCTTTGTCCTCTAACTACTTCCGCGTATGTCCGTGGCATCTCTACCCTGTTTGTTCTGTCATTTTTTCTGTTTGGTATCGTCCTCTGTGTCCCCCTCATGTCCGGTGAACTGTTCTGTCTCTGTACTCCAGGACTTGGTGCGGGTCCTCTACCTACACTGTTACTACGAAAGAATGTCAGTCTTGGTTACCAGTTCGGTCTGTTATTGAAATTAAAATTCGTCCCTTGTTTTGGATAATTGTCCCTTCTGTTTTCAAATCTAACCGTGTTCACTTGTCTTTCCCTATTAACCCGAGGTCGTTCACTACTCACATCGTCATACCTTTGCTGGTACTCTAAGAACATTTCCTTATCTACTATGTTCTGCAACGCTATGTGTTGCCGAACCTCAACCTCAAAGTGCCGTGAAAGGTATTTAATAATTTGTTTGTCTGTCAACGGTGGGCTTAGTTGTCTAGCTATGCTGTACTTTCGTATAGCATACTGTTCCCTACTTCCTGCATATTCACCCTTATACCTTCCTGTAATTGTCATCTCGTACTTGATCCTGTCTGTGATCGCTCCAGTAATGTTTCAAAAATTTATCTTCAAACTTACTATACGTTTCTATCTCCTGTCCAATAAGATTATACCAGGCCTCAGCATTGTCCTTTAATAACGCCTTTACTATACTTAACTTTGCCTGTTTGTCAAACAAATTCCCTACTAAGCTCCTAACATTATTTATAAATATCTGTGGATTTACTCTATTATCTCCGTAAAATTTTATTTGTTGGTCCAGTGACATATTACCTGTAACAAATCTGGGACCATCCCCCATCAAAGTCGACACATTTTGTTTAACGCCGCTTACCTTTCTCTCAACCCTTCCTAGCTGACCTCCACATGAATCTGTCACCTCAGTCATCTTTACATTAATTTTATCTTTACAGAAAATTCTAACTTCAGTCCTCAATTGTCCCATTTCCTGACTCAAACCACTTATATCCCATTTATTTTTATCAAACCTAGTTTCTACTTCCCCCATTTTTACTGTTAAGCTATTTTTGAAATCCCAGAATTCTTTGGTCGCCTTGTATATTTTTCCGTTTCATTCATATGATCTAATTTCCGGTTCGAATCTTTTCTAACCCCGCTTAGTGTTTCATTCGTCCTTTCAAGTATCCTCATTATCATCTCATTTCCTTGGTCTCCCGATTCTGTCCTTGATTGATCCTTGCTTTTTCTTGCTTCCGCCATTTTTTCTGATTTTTCAAATAACGCACTATCGTCACTTCCAATTTCAACCCCTTGACTTCCTAGCCACCCCTTTCTCTGCATACGTTTAAATCACTTCCTCGCACCCTTAAAATATTTACCGATTTACACTACACACACACTCTCACTCAGCTCGCCAGTTTCTTGAAATAAAATTCTCAATTTTATCTGGAAATCAAGCCCTCACGTTTGGGTCGCCATAAAATTTCTATGGAAGTTCTCTCTGGTTTCCTGCCCCACGCTTGGACCAACATAAAATTGCTGTGGTTTACTGTAGAAAAACCCTTTTTCTTTTCGTTCCACGTTGCGCACCATAAAATTGCTCTGAATAATCGTAGAGAAACCCCTTTGAAAGCTACCTAAATATTTTTTCTGAAAAATATAAATATTTCAATCTCGGAGGAACGCCCCTTCAGTTCTGCATACCACGGCTAGCTCTAAAACCTGCTTCTTCATAGATACTTACCATCCTAAGTTCGCTCTTTCTCACATATACTGCCAAATAAAATTACCACTCAAATAATGCAACGAAACATACAACCTTTTATTCATACAAATTAAAGTTTTCCATTACTAAGTAAATATTTACACATCCGGATATACAGCTTCATAAAATATTATCATCACAATCATTAAATCCTTTTAAAATTTTATACCCTTAATTTATTTCGACAGTTTTTGTTTTACATGAGTAGATGGGCCCATCTCGAAACCCTAAATTAACTTTTACTCTGGTCTATGGTCTATTATTCGTTTCTGAAATCAGTTTCAATTGAGCAACAAACTATTCTATATAATCCTTTCCGCGATACAATTGAAATTTGGAATATTTATTATCATACGAGCATTTCAAATAGTACGCTACACTAAAGGGTGTATGCCTTTGGTAAGAGACTGTGTTTAGTATTACCTCCGACTCATTGCATGGTTCTAATATACATTCGAGATCTGCATAAACTACAAATGATACTTTTTCTTGATAGTGGAAATGTTTAAATGTTAGATACTTTTTGGATTCTTCGGGTAATTTTATTGAGCAAGTATTCTGTTTTTCGCAATAATTCGAATGACGCTTAAGTAATGCTGCTGTACTAAAATTATTTAAACATCTATAACAAAAAAATTTTCTATGGTGATGTGAAGGTAACTGTTTTGCAAATAATTTTGACATATCCTTAATCCAAGTAAAATGAAAGTGATTCTCATTAGCATATGTCGGACGAGAATATTGTAAGGAATCATTATTTAAAACTAACAGATTAATAAATAATAATACTGTATCAAAATGTGGATAGCTAGATATTCTATGACTATTTTGTTTAGCAGGATATAAAGCGGAAACCAAGCTCCAAAGAATGTAATGTTGGTCGTTATTTATTACATTTACCACAGCTTTTTTTTTTATAAAGTCCGGAACCGGAACAAACGTTGAACACCCTCCTTTAAGTGGATTATGATTGTTTATATTTACCTTCAAGTGTAAAACTTCTTTGATTGCCCAGCCTGAATCCTTTTCGCTAAATTCCTCTAATCGCTTTGAAATCTTGTCCAATACGTTCTCCTTATACCACCGCTTGAGATTGGAGTTTATATCGATGTGACGATTACCAGTAGGAAACGTCTTTAAATCTATTTCGCCAGTTGTAGGCTTAACAAAGTTAGCGGACAATATTACATTAACTTTCAACATTGACTTTTTTAAGCAAGCAACAATCTTGCGTTTAAAACTAGCGAACGCCTTGTCTAAGAACACTAGAGAATCTCTATAACTTAAATTGATAATAAGTCCTGTAATTACTCGACTTCCAAAACATGATTGTACATCATGCCAAATCAGATTTTTTCTAATATGACCTCTAGAAAGCGTTGCATCAATACCTTTACCTTGATATTCCAAATAGCGTTGCAAGTGCCTCAATCGTACAAGGTAACTTTTAAGATGTGCCAAATTAGATTCCAGCCTACTAGGATTTTCCTGACGATTGTCTTCGTATACCTTATTTCTAATAGCAAGCTTCAATATACTAATATTTGCTTTGATAATTATAATGTGTTTCGTTATTACATCGACTGATCTGATTAGATTCACGCATTTTACAGTTAATTTCAAAATAGCGCTACTAATCTCGGCCGCGGTTTCAGAATTCATGATTCTATACAAATCAATACACTACTTAATATATTGCTGTGATTCCTACAAAAAGCCTCACCAGAGTAAAAAAAAATATTCGAGCCTCTCGCACTGGGCACCTAGATTTGCGGTGATTCTCGCCCTGTTGAATATCTTCTGATAATCGCCTCTTTACTCTTTCCGCCTCGGCTGCTCACCTAGTTAAACTTTCATCCTCATTCATAAAAAAAACACATTCCTACCACAAACATCAACGTTAACTCTATTTACACCAATATTCACAATACATTAAAATTTCAAAATTAAATTTCAGCATAAATTGCAGCATTATAAAATTTCCATTTCAAATTTTGTCATCATTTTTAATTTGCATCCAGAATTAAAGTCCTGGTAGGATGCATACTAATTAAGTTACAGTATGTGCAGACCTAAGTCTGAATAAAAGGGAGCATCTCCCACCCCTTTACGTTAATTAAACAGGTTAGTCTAATTGAGCTCAAAGACAGACCAAATTTTCATCATAATCAAAACATAAACTGCTATATACTCCTTTCTACTTATACAAGAAAATTTCACCTTAAAATTAAAAATTTGTTGTTTATACAAATTCACTACTGTCTATTTTATCAAACAAATCATAAAGATATCCAACACACACCAAAACATCAAAGTTCGAACAAAATAGTATAATTTACCTGAAGGTTACTGCACTCGTGGCTTCAATGTACATCGGACTTGCTCATCCCACCATTCCAGCTGGTTTATGTTTACGGCTTCAGCTTCTGACCGCTTTTAAAATTTTTTTACACCACCATTTATCTAAATTGTTTCAGGGCTTCTCAGGAACTCATCTATGTATATCTAAATCTTGTTTTGTGGATCCAATCACGTTTACAAATAACACTTGATTACTCACTCCCGAACAAAATAGCAAAGAAATTCATAATTCGTTCACGCTATACAAAACAGCATACTTCAATGTATTTATTTATCGCTACTACTTTAGAAAATTGGTACAGTAATACCCGCAAATATAACTAGACTTTATTACCTTATCTATCTTCTGTAAGTGCACTAATGCATAATAATTTGTATTGTAGCACGTATTCTGCTTGAAGTATGGTATATCATAAAAAATAAAGAGCAAAACTGTTTACAGTATCGAATCAAATCAAAAATCTAAGAGAGCGAAACACCTATAATCACGGGTTTATATAATAGCTTGCCTGCACGTCGCATTTGTCCCGCAACGGAAAATTTTCAGAATTTCGCATTCTCTGTTCCCCCTTTCGACGGCTCGGCACGCGGTTCTACAAAATTAGTACTCGCGTCAGTTGAAAATCTAAGAAATTTTCACACGTCGCGCAACGCGTCTGCGAACAACTAATCAATTCCGTATAGAGATTGATATGTTTCCAACTCTCATATCTGCATCTTATTTCAACCAATCGTTTCCTCGTGACGTTGCTCAAATCACGCCTTTTATTATCCGTGTCTCTGCTTGCGCATTTTATCCGTCTTTTTCTAACCTGGTTTTAGTGGTGCAAATCGATATTCTTTACTATCGATTATTTCAGTCCACGTGGATTCCTATGTTAATATAAGCTACGGTTTATCCGACCGTTTGCAATATACGCAGAATTTTCATGTTTATCAAAATAAATTAACAGAACTCGACATTTAAAAATACGCAGGTGTTCAATCGTAACATTTTAAATAACACTTCTACGATTTGAATATTCCCCGTATTCTAACCTTCTTGATATATGTGTATGCTAGCAACGCGTCTCATAGTTGGTATTATTGGGTTTTTAAAAGCTTTTATGCATATTATACCTTAATAATCGTTCAATTAACTCCAATTAAAATAATAATGAATGGCATTGACTTCTACCCTTTAATTTTTAGTGAATACAAATTAAATATTAATTATTATTTGTACACTTTGTTTAATACCCGTTACTTAAAACTTGAATTAATTAATATAAATTTCGCACGTAATTTCTATTTGTTTCTTTATACTTGGAACAATTAAATTACATACAAGTTGAGCATTTTAATTCTGCTTCTTTTTATAGAAAGCGTCTAGTGAATAATTTAAATCCCTTATTTTTAATGAAACGAATAAATTTTTATGCTCCACGGTTTTAATAACGCGTATTATCTAATAAACTTTCTATACAAACCCTACATTCTAATTGAATGATTTAAATCTTCACACTAGGCATTTAATTACGCGTACTTTTTCCCAAAGCTTCCTTATACACGGTGATTAAAATTATTTGATGTCGTTAATTAATTTTCTACCCTGGTCTAAATTTGAGTAATATGTATAGCCTTATTTACTATTTATACAAAAATATCATTTGACGTAAGCAAAACAACTGTGAAGGAATTAGCATACAACATCATTTTTCATTCAGCTGCGTTTACGGCAAAAATTTGCTTGTTTGCAGTATAGTAATAAAAATGTTTTATACGACCTTTGATTTATGCTGTGTGTACAGAAAATACACTATCATTACAGCGCTATTTTTTTTGGTTACATATGAAATCTTTTAATAAAAAATAAAGCAAATTTAAAAAAATGTCTCAGATTAAACTGTGAATGTTGTTTAATAATTTACACGCACTCATGGTTTTTTCAAAACCCAGTATAAAAAAACATTGTGCTGTTTTATCATATAGCAGTACCTATAAAGAATTTCATATGCGGCATAAATCGTGTAAACACACAATTACCTATATATGCATATAAATTATGTCAGCGGTAATCTAAAACTTATTCTATATATATTACTAGTTAAGGGTCATTTGCATTGCCTTATTTTAAATGAAATTAATCTAAAGAAAAATATAATAATTTACAGGCACTCATGGTTTTTTAAAAACCCAGTATTAAAAAAACATTTTGCAGTACCTTGATAGAATTAAAGAATTTTTTATTCAGCATGATTCGCGTAAACACACACACACACACACACACACACACACACACAAATTACTATATACCTATATATGCATATAAAGTCAATTTTTGTTAATTTTTTATGGAAAATAAATTATGCTGGCCGTAATATAAAACGAAATTAATCTAATTTAGGTTTTTTATTATGTGCCTTCATTGCAATTTCTTTTTCAGACAATGAATCTAATTCATTATTTCTGCTGAGGTATAATTATATTCGCTTACATACTGTTGTGTTCATTAGAATAGATTACAGAGCTGAATTTTTTCAGAAAACGATACAAATTTTTAATTTTTTCTAACAGGTCAGTTTATTATTTAATATAAATACTTCACGTAGATTTTACCAACAGTATTCAATCAGATCTCTTGTATAATTATTAGTTACTATTACTAGCAACTTTTAAAAATGAGTAGCTTATCATCAATCAAAAATTGTAATAGAACCAACGTAAAAGTTCTAGAGCAAATCATATTACATTCTGACGAAGAGTTGATTAAAGAAGTTTTTGGTTCTTCTTCGCCTCAACTCGAAACTGCTTCTATTTTTGATAGTGACGTAATAGATATATCACGGTAAGTGCTTTTTCACATTTATACATGTGTTTTAAAACACTACTAATTTATAAGTTACATTAGATCAAAAAACCATTCTGGAAATTCTGAGGCTATCGTCGGATCGTTGACACACTCTGATCCTCTCAGAAACATCAGGTAGTATACAAAAGAAAAGGTGAACCTACAATAATTTTTTATGTTATGCTCACAGATCAGGCAAAAACATGTTGGCTATGAAAAAGTTATGTACAGAATCTAATATGGCTGTTTGCTGTGAAGATGACAAATCCTACGAAGATGACACAGTAGAGTTGCTTAACGCATTTAAAAGCGTGGAGAGAAGCTACTGCGTCGTATAGATTTGGAGCTAGAAATAATAAAGCAAAAGAGAGGAACTGGCTGCGAGGAGCAGCAGATACTTTAGGAACGGAGTTAATAAATACTTTTCATTTATAAATAGTTAGATCAAAATATTCAACAATTTGTAAAATAAAAAAGTATTTTATAAAAGTTTCTTTTTTGAAACAAGACTTTCTCTAAACAAGGTAGTAAACTCAAAGTAAAACGCACATAAATCAAAACCCACTTTAATTAAATACATCATTCTTTATACAATCGATTTAGATGTGTTATAATAATAAACTAATTTCTTAAATTAGTGACATATTATTCTGAAAATTCTATGTTGACAGTTAGACCGATCGATCCCTTACTAGTTATGTATACGTGTTTGTTCGAGCCAATACTTTCATTTAATTCTTTCACTCCATGTGCTTGAAGGTATTCAAAATATCTCAATGGCAATATACTCTTGAACTCTTCTGTTTCCACTAATACTCTTTCTCCATATTTTGTCTTGATTGTTTCCACTTTTAAAACTTCAAACCTCTTATTCACTACAAGATCTTTTGAATTTACATAAGGTTTGCGATATGTGGTTTTATTAAGAGTATTAAAATCCATATTGCTTTTCTTCGACTAATTAAATTAATATTAGGAGCAATCTCTTTATATAGCAGATTACCACCATTTGCGTACTTTGCCAACCCACTTTTCAACCTTGTGTAACATATAAATTTTCAGTAAAATGTGTCTATTAACTTTAGCGCGGTGTAGCTGTTATTTTAGTTGTTATCTAACAACATTTATATAATTCATTCAGTCATTATTGCATATTTAATAATCAATAAACTCACAAAGCACATTTTAATCCTAATTACAAGTAAAATATACAAACTACATATTCCTTTTGATAACATTTATATATACAAACTTGTTAACGTGTTCCTACATCTTAAAGTATCTAAGATTTTAAAATTGTTCCGACGATTGGCGATCGTTGATCACTTTTCATTTCGTAGTTGAACTGAAAGGTCGCTCCGTGTTGGAAATGTTCAACATGTGCAGGAAAATCAAGTTTTCCTGGCGACGACGTCGTAACAGACGAGCAGTCTGTTGAAGTTGTCCATGACAACTATAGTAATAATGTAGTGTACAAATACCTTGGCGAACGTGCAACTTTTAATGTACAACTTTTAACGTATAACTTTGGACGTAAGGCTTTGATGCCGTGTAATTTTACAATCACGAAAAATAAAACTTTGATCCCGTACAACTTTAATACCGAAATAAGGATGGTCTTGTAATAATTTTAGAGGAGACTTTACTTTGATTTATGGAACCCGTTTAGCAGGCAAAGCTGTAGACTACTATATTCCACATGTGGCCGATGTCGCTTGTAACCAGCATGTTTTACTGATGCACAGGTCGATTCAAGGTTGCAGGTCATTGCCGCGGTCGGTAAGAATGTATTAGTTTATTACATAAGGTGGACGTTACAAAGTCCACTGCGTAAATTGTGCATGCAATAATATGCTTATGAAACTTGTTTTGCATTACGTGCTTTATGCAACTAATATCACTTGTATAAATGTTTTGTCAGTTGAATTTTAAATCCCTTTGTTAAGTATAAAGTACAATAAGTACCATAAACTATATTTCTTCTTAATAGCGTGTTCAACTTATATATCATATCTCACCGATTGTACAGGCGTGGATATACCTCCTCAGTTATCTTGTTTTGACAAATTGAAATATTAATATGTTAAATTATAACACTTGAAAGCTATATCATGTAAATTGGAATTTAAAGTAATCTGATAATTGTTGATTTTTGCTAAACGTTTATTAAGCAATATTTAAACATTGTGAGGTCGCGTAGCGCTACAATGGCTAATTTATAAAATATAAAATGTCAATAATTAAATTTCTCACTCACAAATCATTTTTTAACAATGTTATTTATCAAGATTATATTTACTTTTCTTTAAAAAGAATACAGAATTAATTTATTGGACTTCAGTTCATTTTTCAATAATACTAAATTCTCGAAACATTGGTACGGTGTTTACAAAGTAAACTTATCCGAAAAGGTATCAAGATAGTAGACACAATTGAAATTAATTTAAAGATACTATATTCATATAGATCCGTAAAATATATATATATAGGGTGCCTATGTTGGTAAAAACTATGTTTCAGAGTCACCCCACTCAACATTAGATCTTTGAAGAAGACCAACAGATGTAAGTATGATATGTGTGACTATCAAACTTTGTATTCAAAGCGGTTTATGGTAATCTAGGTTTCCAAATTTTGCTTTAAGCAAATTCACTTAGTCACTTGCTTTATAAAAAAATTTTGGTGGCGTCCTTTATTCTGTTTCTTTCAATTCAAATATACCCACTGACCCAGTCTCATGCGACCGTGGGCCAAAAAACCCAGTTAGCTCAATATCTTTAGTGTTCTTTTACTATAAGCCAATTTCCATCCAAACCTTACCCTGGGCTTAATACAAATACATAAGAATTCTCGATAGGTAATGTTAATCTACCACAATTTGTTGTGGTATAGATTGACAGAAAAAATATAGATAATACTATCACAAGAGTGAACCCATTTTGAATTGAAACCGGCCCGTATGTATTTGCAGCCTCTAAACATAAATAAAAAACATAAATCAGAATCCACTTTAATTAAACACAGTTGACTTGAATGCGATATTTTGCATCTGGCATACTTTATAACTTCTTGCTAGAAAACCAAATTCAAAACATCTACACACATTTTCTCTGCACTTACATTTTTCAACATACGTGTGTTTTGAAGTATGTATGTTCCAGTGAAAGTAATATAAAGCCGATCCTAATTCAAAACGTGCCCACAGGTATTTTACATTTGAAAGTATATAAGAATTCATGTTTTCACATTTTACATTTAAAGTATATAAGGCCGATCCTAATTCAAAACGGTGCACTTGTAACTTCTCGCTAGAAAACCGAATTCAAAACAGCTACACACATTTTTCTCTGCACCTACATTTTTCAACATACGTGTGTTTTGAAGTATGTTTCATTAAAAGTAATAAAAAGCCGATCCTAATTCAAAACGTGCCTACAAGTATTTTACATCTGAAAGTATATAAAAATTCATGTTTTCACAACTATTTTACATTGAAAGTATATAAGGCCGACCTTAATTCAAAAAGGTGCACGTGTACTTTACATATGGAAAATACGTCTGAACACGTTTTGAATTGGGACCGGCCTTACCCCACTACTTATTGGTTCTAGCTACTCCTAAATGACCTTATTACACAGCAATATACATATATATATATATATATATATATATATATATAATGCTGTGTATCCTACAAAAAGCCTCACCAGAGTAAAAAAAATTATTCGAGCCTCTCAAACTGGGCACCAAGATTTGCTGTGATTCTCGCCCTGTTGAATCTCTTCTGATAATCGCCTCTGTACTCTTTCCTACCACAAACATCAACGTTAAATCTATTTACATCAATATTCATAATACATTAAAATTTCAAAATTAAATTTCAGCATAAATTTCAGTATCATAAAATTTCAAGTTTAAATTTGTCATCAGTTTTAATTTGCATACAGAATTAAAGTCCTGGTAGGATGCATACTAATTAAGTTACAATATGTGCAGACCTAAGTCTGAATAAAAGGGAGCATCTTCCACCCCTTTACGTTAATTAAACAGGTTAGTCTAATTGAGCTCAAAGACAGACCCAAATTTTCATCATAATCAAAACATAAACTGCTAAATACTCTTTTCTACTTAAACAAGAAAATTTTACCTTAAATTCAAAATTTGTTGTTTATACAAATTCACTACTGTCCATTTTTTATCAAATAAATTATAAAGATATCCAAAACATCAAAGTTCGAACAAAATTGTATAATTTACCTGAAGGTTACTGCACTAGTAGCTTCAATGTACATCGTCCTTGCTAATTTCACCATTCCAACTGGGTTATGTTTCCGTCCTCAGATTCCTGATCGCCTTTTAAAATTCATCTACAACACCATTCGTTTAAAAAGTTTCAGGGCTTCTCAGGAACGCATCTATGTATATCTAATTCTTGTTTCGTGGATCCAATCACGTTTACGAATAACATTTGATTATTAACACCCCCGAAAAATAGCACTGAAATTCATAATTCTTTCACGCTATACCCAAAACTGACTACTTTTGTTTATTCATTTATCGTTACAAATTTGGATAATTGGTACAGTAATACTCGCAAATATAACTAGACTTTATCACCTTGTATCTTCTTTTCTATGTGCACTAATGCATAATAACTTGTATCGTAGCACGTAAAAAGCAAACTGTTTTAAAGTATTCAATAATCACAAAATATAAGAGCAAACTGTTTAAAGTATTGAATCAAAATCGAAAATCTAAGAGAGCGAAACTGTTTAAAGTCCGGGTTTATATAATAGCTCGCCTGCACGTCGGTTTTGTCCCGCGACGGCCAGTTTTTAGAATTTTGCATTCTCTGTTCTCTTCTCGACAGTCCGGCACAGCGATTCTACTAAATTTTTGCACTCGTGCCAGTTAAATCTAAAAAATTTTCACACGGCTCGAAAACACGTCCGAGAACAATTAATTAATTTTGTATAGAAATCGTTACGTTTACACCTCTCATATCTGCATCTTATTTCCACCATTCGCAAACCCAGTGACGATGCTCAAATCACGCCTTCTATTATCCGTGTCTTGGCTTTGCGCGTTTCATCCATCTCTTTCTACCCTTATCTGAGTGGTACAAATCGATATTCTTTATTATGGGCTATTTCAATCCACGTGGATTTGCGACGTGACTTACTTGAGTTAAATAACCTCGTATCTAGCCTTCCCGTTAATATAAGCTACGGTTTATCCGACCGTTTGCAATATACGCAGAATTTTCATGTTTATGTATTCAAATTTATTAGAACTTTGATATTTAAAAATACGCAGGTGTTCAATCGTAATACTTCCACGTATTTTAACCTTCTTGATAGATTTGTATGCTAGCAACGCGTCTCATATTTGGTATTATTGGGTTTTTGAAAGCTTTTATGCATATTATGTATTACTAATGGTTCAATTAACTCCAATTAAAATAATAATGAATGGCATTGACTTCTACCCTTTAATTTTTAGCGAATACTAACCAAATATCAATCATTACCTGTACACTCCGTTTAACACCCATTACCCAAAAATTGAATCAATTAATACAAATTTTGCACGTAATTTCTATTTGTTTCTTGGAACAATTAAATTAAATACACGTTGAGCATTTTAATTCTGCTTCATTTTATAGAAAGCGTCTAGTGAATAATTTAAATCCCTTATTTTTAATGAAACGAATAAATTTGTTTGCTCCACGTTGTAATAACGCGTATTATCTAATAAAATTCCTTATACACGGTGATTAAAATTATTTGATGTCGTTAATTAATTTTCTACTCTGGTCTAAATTTGAGTATTTTCCCCCTATTTGAATACAAATAATCGCACTTATTCGAATTCAAATATAAAACATTTAGACTGCAAAAAAAAATTACAAAAAAATTGCCTATCTCACTCTACCCTTATCTTTCTAACTTACCTAACTTATATCCAATCCTAAAAATATTTACACCTATCCTATATTCCTAACTTATTCCTAACTCTCACCTAATTTTATAAACTGAAATTATCCCTAACTTCATCCTATTTCTCCATCTAAGCCTATATACTGTAATAGTATTAGTTTTAGTTTTAAAAAAAACGGGGGTAATTAAAACTTTTGTAAGTTTATTACCCTTTATCCTCGTGTTTTTCAGCTATATACTAAAACTCTCTATTTTTAATCTGATGTCACTAGGTCGAGATTTTCTTCTTTAGACTCCAAGCCCAGGGTAGTGTCAGATGGAAAACGGCTTTAGACAAAGAAAACTCTTAGGGGTTAAACGGCTAGTAGAGTGTTAGCTCTGGGTAGATCATGAGCATGGGTCATGGGTGGATAATCGACCAAAAATATTTTTAATAGGCGCCACCGTATTTTTTAATACAAGTGCCAACAAAATTTAACTGTGTTTGTATAAGGGAATGCGGAAACCTTATCTTAACACCACTATCATAGCCATAAAATTTGAATTTCACTCTTTATCACACACTTACCAAAACCTCAACCACCAGATGTCAAACAGTTGTCTCAGCTTTACCTGTGAACAAACAAAACACCACATGGACACTATTTGTGTCTTCAAAAGCATATGCCAAAAATAGAATAAATGAATTTAAACATCTGTGAAATACTAAAGGGATTCATTTTCATTATTCTGTCTTTTTACTTAATGAGGGTTTGCTCTAGTTTTCTTTTTCTTAATTTAAATGTAGAATAATAAAACTTCATTCAAATGAAACAAAATGAATTCTATTCATATGTAGAAATCGGATATATATACATGTGACTGCAATATATATGCTTACTATCTTGTCATTAATTTTTTTATAAAAGAATTTTAGTGAAGTTTAACCTTCTAAATAAATATTTATAAATTAATCATTTCTATAAAATTTTAGTTTAAGCAAACATATCATAATTTATTTGTTCATATCACAAGATTTTATTTTACTATAATCATTGAAGCGCTTCCTTGACCATTTACAACAAAGATTGATCATCAGAAAAATAACGATCATAAAATGCAACTATTCAAATTTAACTGTTGTCTACACAAAAATATACACGAATATCAGCACCAATAAAAGCTTTTACATGACCTTAATTGTTTTAAGCAAAATGTGAAAATTAAATCAAGACTGCATTTGGCGTCTAGATTAGGAAACAGAATCTATACTATTTTTTATCTGACACAAGTTGTCATTCTAAATATCTTGACACACATTGAATGCGTGTACAAATAACTGACAAACTAAATATCTATTCGGTGTATTATTAACTTTAAAAAACTACTTTAAATTTGTGTTATTCAATAATCAACGTAGGAAATCTCATAATAATTTATAATACTTTCAAAGTTACGGAAAGTTTCAAACACTCACGTGTATCCAAATAAATTGCAGGTGCAAAATCATGACGTCAGCTGTTGTATTTTTCCAGCGTATTAATCATCTGTAAGTTTGAAGTACCAAGATTCTTTGTTGAATAAACCATTTCTATACGGCGTATTAAATAGATAGAACGAAACCATAACTGCCTGCTTTAAATTATTGCGACGAAAATTTATTATAATTTAACATTGAAAATTGTTGTTGTAGATATGTCCATTAGATATTGCACTAAAGTGAAATATATTAGTTTAATTTATAATATTAATCTATACCAACTGTCTTAAATGATGTGTATTATTGTTCCATGTTCTCAACTCAAGTTCTTCTTTCTGACTCTATTAGACGCCTCGTGTTTTAGTCGAGCCATCTTGACTTTTATCTCTAGTCTACAAAAAGCGACTTGATTCTTCGACGTTGGAAACAAAAGTGCTCATAATTAACTGGACTACGCTTGGCAACAAGCCACAGAATATAAATCTCCTAGATTCTATGTGTTATTGGGAATATTATACTTTACTTTTTATTGGCTGAATATTTACGAATTAAATGCTTTAAAATTTATGTGTTTTATTATTAATTTATTAGGCTTGGTGCAACAAGAAAAAAAATACGTTACAATACATCTTATATACCTATAACTAATCTTCACTATACTTACTTCCCCCTACCTAATCCTATATACCTATCTTATTCTTATTCTATTCCTAATTCTCCATTAATATTATAAGAAATATCTACACTTAACCTATCTTATTTTCTTCCTACGTTTAATTTTCCTTCTCATCCTATATACCTATTTCTAACTATCTCTCATATTTATCCTATACCTAGCTTTATTTTCTATAAACACTTACTTCTACTCTTCTTTATACACCTATTTCTACTCCTTATCCTATTTCTTATTTAAATCTTGATCCTCCAAGTCTTTCTTCTCACCATCCTAATACTCTTCATCCCTATTTCTCCCCCTTCTATATCTTTACTTTTCATCCCTGTTATCTCACATAAAATAAACTCATTCCTATTATCCTGACTCTTAAATGCTGCTTTTTCTTCAGTCCCTACACTTGTCTGTTTCTCATTTATTATTGTTTTCTTTTCTGCGGACAAACCAAACGATACTACCTTAGAATTATAGATTTTTCCCTCTACGGAAAATCCTGTGTACCTTCTAGAATCCTTGTGTAATGGAATCAACCAGAATGAATTCCTTAAATCTAATTTACTAAAAACAAACTTGCCACTTAATCTCGTCAAAAGTGTGTCCATGGATGGTGGACAATGGAATAGCGGTTTGGTCCATTGGTTAAATTTTCGTGCATCTTTATCCCCACTAATTCTGCATGTTTTTGTAATAAAGCTTGAACCTCTACTATCCTATCGTCTGGATATCTCATTGTGTTGATCTGTTTAACTTCATCATCCTCTACCTCTACTACATTAATATTCAACCCAGTGTCATCCTCTGTGACTTCATAACTGCCCTTCCATGGCACTACCCTATCCTTAATCCTTACTACCTTCCGTTCCATATCTATCAAAACCCCTAACTGCATCATACAGTCAACACCTAAAATGCGCTGAAACTTCAGTCCAGGTACAATTACAAACTCCTGTTTACAGCTTAAACCTGTTATATCTATCCTAAGCACCACAACACTATTCACTACAGCAAACTTCTTTTTATTTGGAGCTACTAAATGACTACGCTTTATAGGCATAATTCTATCACAAACCTTATCCCTAATTTTGCTGACGAATTCCTCCGATATTAAACTCGCCTCTGCCCCTGTATCAAGTAATACTTCTACATTATTCTCAAAAATCTCTATATTAATAATTGGCAAACATAATTTTTCCTCAGTTTCTGGCTCTATTTCCTCCTCAATTTTGAAAAATTCACGTGGATGTTCATACACATTTACACAGAAATCTAGTGGTCTGTCGCATTCTAAAAATCCTGTCTCGTCCTGTTTTCCGTGCTTGGTCCTGGCTGTCCTTCTACAACCTGTGCGTACGTCTTCCTCGTATTAATATCCGTGTCCCTGTCTCTATTCGGCGTGCTGGTCACAGTCCTGTTTACTTCCGGTAAACTGTTCTGTCTCGTGTAGCTAGGTCTTGGCGTCGATCCCCTAGTCGCACTATTGCTCCTGTATTCCTGTCCTCGTTGTTTCCAATTCGGTCGAAAATTTCTATGGTAGTCAGGTCGTCTCGGAAAATTCGGTGTCCTGTTGTCAAACCTAACTGTGTTAATGTTTCTTTCCGTATATCTCTTGTCCGTCCTACACATACATTGTCATATCTCTGTAAGTATTCTAAAAATGTCTCCCGTTCTGTAATGTTTTGTAAGGCCACGTGTTGTCTGATTTCCAGTTCAAAATGTTGTGATAGGTACTTGATTATTTGTCTGTCCGTCAATGGTGGATGAAGTTGTTTGGCCACACTGTATTTTCGGATGGCATATTGTTCCCTAGAACCTGCAAACTCTCCCTTAAATTTTCCTGTAATCAAGTCGTCCCTAATTTGATCCTGTTTGTGATCACTCCAGTAATGTTGTAAAAATTTGTTTTCAAAGTCCTGATATGTCTATGTCCTGTCCTACTAAATTGTACCATGCTTCCGCATTGTCTTTCAATAAACCCTTTATCGTATTGAGTTTAGTTTGTTCGTCAAATAAGTTTCCCACTAGATTTCTTACACTATTAATAAAAATTTGTGAATTTACCCTGTTATCGCCATAAAATTTCATATGTTGGTCCAATGATACGCCACCTGTATAAAATCGGGGACCATCCCCCGTTAAACTTGACATGTTGTATTTAATACTACTAACTTCGCGTTCTACCCTGCCTAACTGATCCCTACATGAGTCCGTTACTTCAGTCATTTTTATATTTATTTCTTCTTCACAAAAAATGCGTACTTCGGACCTTAAATGTCCCATTTCCTGTCGAAGACCTGTAATGTTTTTCTCATTTCTATCAACCCTACTTTCTACTTCCCCCATTTTCACGGTAAGACTATTTTTAAATTCTGTAAATAATTCTCTCGTCGATTTTTCTATTTTATCCCCTAATTCCTGATTTAATTGGTCAAATTTTTTATTCGATTCTTCACTCATTTGCTCAAACCTACGATTCGATTCCTCACTCATTTGCTCAAATTTTCGATTTGAGTCCTCTCTAACCCCGCTTAACGTCTCATTCATTCTTTCAAGCATCCTCATTATCATCTCGTTTCCTTGATCCCCTGATTCCGTCCTCGACTGATCTCTACTGCCTTCAGCTTCTTCATTTTCAAATTTTTTTCACACAATGCACTATCGTCACTTCCAATTTCCACTTCTTGACTCCTTAACCACCCCTTTCTCTGCATACGTTCTAATCACTCACACACACTCTAAAATACTCTTAAATTTATACACAAACAGAAACTCTCTCTCTCTCTCAGATCGCCAGTTTCCTGGAATAAAATCACAAAAATTTTGTTTGGAACTCGAGTCTCACTTTTGGGTCGCCATGTTCGCTGTGTATCCTACAAAAAGCCTCACCAGAGTAAAAAAAAATATTCGAGCCTCTCAAACTGGGCACCAAGATTTGCTGTGATTCTCGCCCTGTTGAATCTCTTCTGATAATCGCCTCTGTACTTTTTCCGCCTCGGCTGCTCCCCTAGATAACTTTCATCCTCATTCATAAAAAAAAAAACACATTCCTACCACAAACATCAACGTTAAATCTATTTGCATCAATATTCATAATACATTAAAATTTCAAAATTAAATTTCAGCATAAATTTCAGTATCATAAAATTTCAAGTTTAAATTTGTCATCAGTTGTAATTTGCATCCAGAATTAAAGTCCTGGTAGGATGCATACTAATTAAGTTACAATATGTGCAGACCTAAGTCTGAATAAAAGGGAGCATCTTCCACCCCTTTACGTTAATTAAACAGGTTAGTCTAATTGAGCTCAAAGACAGACCCAAATTTTCATCATAATCAAAACATAAACTGCTAAATACTTCTTTCTACTTAAACAAGAAGATTTTACCTTAAATTCAAAATTTGTTGTTTATACAAATTCACTACTGTCCATTTTTTATCAAATAAATTATAAAGATATCCAACACACACCAAAACATCAAAGTTCGAACAAAATTGTATAATTTACCTGAAGGTTACTGCACTAGTAGCTTCAATGTACATCGTCCTTGCTAATTTCACCATTGCAACTGGGTTATGTTTCCGTCCTCAGATTCCTGGTCGCCTTTTAAAATTCATCTACAACACCATTCGTTTAAAAAGTTTCAGGGCTTCTCAGGAACGCATCTATGTATATCTAAATCTTGTTTCGTGGATCCAATCACGTTTACGAATAACATTTGATTATTAACACCCCCGAAAAATAGCACTGAAATTCATAATTCTTTCACGCTATACCCAAAACTGACTACTTTTGTTTATTCATTTATCGTTACAAATTTGGATAATTGGTACAGTAATACTCGCAAATATAACTAGACTTTATTACCTTGTATCTTCTTTTCTAAGTGCACTAATGCATAATAACTTGTATCGTAGCACGTAAAGAGCAAACTGTTTTAAAGTATTCAATAATCACAAAATATAAGAGCAAACTGTTTAAAGTATTGAATCAAAATCGAAAATCTAAGAGAGCGAAACTGTTTAAAGTCCGGGTTTATATAATAGCTCGCCTGCACGTCGGTTTTGTCCCGCGACGGCCAGTTTTTAGAATTTTGCATTCTCTGTTCCCTTCTCGACAGTCCGGCACAGCGATTCTACTAAATTTTTGCACTCGTGCCAGTTAAATCTAAGAAATTTTCACACGGCTCGCAAACACGTCCGAGAACAATTAATTAATTTTGTATAGAAATCGTTACGTTTACACCTCTCATATCTGCATCTTATTTCCACCAATCGCAAACTCAGTGACGTTGCTCAAATCACGCTTTCTATTATCCGTGTCTCGGCTTTGCGCGTTTCATCCATCTCTTTCTACCCTTATCTGAGTGGTACAAATCGATATTCTTTATTATGGGTTATTTCAATCCACGTGGATTTGCGACGTGACTTACTTGAGTTAAATAACCCCGTATCTAGCCTTCCCGTTAATATAAGCTACGGTTTATCCAACCGTTTGCAATATACGCAGAATTTTCATGTTTATCTATTCAAATTTACTAGAACTTTATATTTAAAAATACGCAGGTGTTCAATCGTAATACTTCCACGTATTTTAACCTTCTTGATATATTTGTATGCTAGCAACGCGTCTCATATTTGGTATTATTGGGTTTTTGAAAGCTTTTATGCATATTATGTATTACTAATGGTTCAATTAACTCCAATTAAAATAATAATGAATGGCATTGACTTCTACCCTTTAATTTTTAGCGAATACTAACCAAATATCAATCATTATTTGTACACTCCGTTTAACACCCGTTACCCAAAAATTGAATCAATTAATATAAATTTTGCACGTAATTTCTATTTGTTTCTTGGAACAATTAAATTAAATACACGTTGAGCATTTTAATTCTGCTTCTTTTTATAGAAAGCGTCTAGTGAATAATTTAAATCCCTTATTTTTAATGAAACGAATAAATTTGTATGCTCCACGTTTTAATAACGCGTATTATCTAATAAAATTCCTTATACACGGTGACTAAAATTATTTGATGTCGTTAATTAATTTTCTACCCTGGTCTAAATTTGAGTATTTTCCCCCTATTTGAATACAAGTAATCGCACTTATTCGAATTCAAATATAAAACATTTAGACTGCAAAAAAAAATTACAAAAAAATTGTCTATCTCACTCTACCCTTATCTTTCTAACTTACCTAACTTATATCCAATCCTAAAAATATTTACACCTATCCTATATTCCTAACTTATTCCTAACTCTCACCTAATTTTATAAACTGAAATTATCCCTAACTTCATCCTATTTCTCCATCTAAGCCTATATACATCTTATATACCTATCCTATTCCTAACTTTTAACTAATCTTCACTATACTTACTTCCTCCTACCTAATCCTATATACCTATCCTATTCTTATTCTATTCCTAATTCTCCATTAATATTATAAGAAATATCTACACTTAACCTATCTTATTTTCTTCCTACATTTAATTTTCCTTCTCATCCTATATACCTATTTCTAACTATCTCTCATATTTATCCTATACCTAGATTTATTTTCTATAAACACTTACTTCTACTCTTCGTTATACACCTATTTCTACTCCTTATCCTATTTCTTATTTAAATCTGACTCTTTTCTTGATCCTCCAAGTCTTTCTTCTCACCATCCTAATACTCTTCATCCCTATTTCTCCCCCTTCTATATCTATACTTATCATCCCTGTTATCTCACATAAAATAAACTGATTCCTATTATCCTGACTCTTAAATACTGCTTTTTCTTCAGTCCCTACACTTGTCTGTTTCTCATTTATTATTGCTTTCTTTTCTGCGGACAAACCAAACGATACTACCTTAAAATTATAGATTTTTCCCTCTACGGAAAATCCTGTGTACCTTCTAGAATCCTTGTGTAATGGAATCAACCAGAATGAATTCCTTAAATTTAATTTACTAAAAACAAATTTGCCACTTAATCTCGTCAAAAGTGTGTCCATGGATGGTGGACAATGGAATTGCGGTTTGGTCCATTGGTTAAATTTTCGTGCATCTTTATCCCCACTAATTCTGCATGTTTTTGTAATAAAGCTTGAACCTCTAATATCCTATCGTCTGGATATCTCATTGTGTTGATCTGTTTAACTTCATCATCCTCTACCTCTACTACATTAATATTCAAGCCAGTGTCATCCTCTGTGACTTCATAACTGCCCTTCCATGGCACTACCCTATCCTTAATCCTTACTACCTTCCTTTCCATATCTATCAAAACCCCTAACTGCATCATACAGTCAACACCTAAAATGCTCTGAAACTTCAGTCCAGGTACAATTACAAACTCCTGTTTACAGCTTAAACCTCCTATGTCTATCCTAAGCACCACAACACTATTTACTACAGCAAACTTCTTTTTATTTGAAGCTACTAAATGGCTACGCTTTATAGGCATAATTCTATCACAAACCTTATCCCTAATTTTGCTGACGAATTCCTCCGATATTAAACTCGCCTCTGCCCCTGTATCAAGTAATACTTCTACATTATTCTCAAAAATCCCTATATTAATAATTGGCAAACATAATTTTTCTACAGTTTCTGGCTCTATTTCCTCCTCAATTTTGAAAAATTCACGTGGATGTTCATACACATTTACACAGAAATCTAGTGGTCTGTCGCGTTCTAAAAATCCTGTCTCGTCCTGTTTTCCGTGCTTGGTCCTGGCTGTCCTTCTACAACCTGTGCGTACGTCCTCCTCGTATTAATATCCGTGTCCCTGTCTCTATTCGGCGTGCTCGTCACAGTCCTGTTTACTTCCGGTAAACTGTTCTGTCTCGTGTAGCTAGGTCTTGGCGTCGATCCCCTAGTCGCACTATTGCTCCTGTATTCCTGTCCTTGTCGTTTCCAATTTGGTCGAAAATTTCTATGGTAGTCAGGTCGTCTCGGAAAATTCGGTGTCCTGTTGTCAAACCTAACTGTGTCAATGTTTCTTTCCCGTATATCTCTTGTCCGTCCTACACATACATCGTCATATCTCTGTAAGTATTCTAAAAATGTCTCCCGTTCTGTAATGTTTTGTAAGGCCACGTGTTGTCTGATTTCCAGTTCAAAATGTTGTGATAGGTACTTGATTATTTGTCTGTCCGTCAATGGTGGATGAAGTTGTTTGGCCACACTGTATTTTCGGATGGCATATTGTTCCCTAAAACCTGCAAACTCTCCCTTAAATTTTCCTGTAATCAAGTCGTCCCTAATTTGATCCTGTTTGTGATCACTCCAGTAATGTTGTAAAAATTTGTTTTCAAAGTCCTGATATGTCTATGTCCTGTCCTACTAAATTGTACCATGCTTCCGCATTGTCTTTCAATAAACCCTTTATCGTATTGAGTTTAGTCTGTTCGTCAAATAAGTTTCCCACTAGATTTCTTACACTATTAATAAAAATTTGTGAATTTACCCTGTTATCGCCATAAAATTTCATATGTTGGTCCAATGATACGCCACCTGTATAAAATCGGGGACCATCCCCCGTTAAACTTGACATGTTGTATTTAATACTACTAACTTCGCGTTCTACCCTGCCTAACTGATCCCTACATGAGTCCGTTACTTCAGTCATTTTTATATTTATTTCTTCTTCACAAAAAATGCGTACTTCGGACCTTAAATGTCCCATTTCCTGTCGAAGACCTGTAATGTTTTTCTCATTTCTATCAACCCTACTTTCTACTTCCCCCATTTTCACGGTAAGACTATTTTTAAATTCTGTAAATAATTCTCTCGTCGATTTTTCTATTTTATCCCCTAATTCCTGATTTAATTGGTCAAATTTCTTATTCGATTCTTCACTCATTTGCTCAAACCTACGATTCGATTCCTCACTCATTTGCTCAAATTTTCGATTTGAGTCCTCTCTAACCCCTCTTAACGTCTCATTCATTCTTACAAGCATCCTCATTATCATCTCGTTTCCTTGATCCCCTGATTCCGTCCTCGACTGATCTCTACTGCCTCCAGCTTCTTCCATTTTCGAATTTTTTTCACACAATGCACTATCGTCACTTCCAATTTCCACTTCTTGACTCCTTAACCACTCCTTTCTATGCATACGTTCTAATCACTCACACACACTCTAAAATACTCTTAAATTTATACACAAACAGAAACTCTCTCTCTCTCTCAGATCGCCAGTTTCCTGGAATAAAATCACAAAAATTTTATTTGGAACTCGAGCCTCACTTTTGGGTCGCCATGTTCGCTGTGTATCCTATAAAAAGCCTCACCAGAGTAAAAAAAAATATTCGAGCCTCTCAAACTGGGCACCAAGATTTGCTGTGATTCTCGCCCTGTTGAATCTCTTCTGATAATCGCCTCTGTACTTTTTCCGCCTCGGCTGCTCCCCTAGATAACTTTCATCCTCATTCATAAAGAAAAAAACAAACACATTCCTACCACAAACATCAACGTTAAATCTATTTGCATCAATATTCATAATACATTAAAATTTCAAAATTAAATTTCAGCATAAATTTCAGTATCATAAAATTTCAAGTTTAAATTTGTCATCAGTTTTAATTTGCATCCAGAATTAAAGTCCTGGTAGGATGCATACTAATTAAGTTACAATATGTGCAGACCTAAGTCTGAATAAAAGGGAGCATCTTCCACCCCTTTACGTTAATTAAACAGGTTAGTCTAATTGAGCTCAAAGACAGACCCAAATTTTCATCATAATCAAAACATAAACTGCTAAATACTCCTTTCTACTTAAACAAGAAAATTTTACCTTAAATTCAAAATTTGTTGTTTATACAAATTCACTACTGTCCATTTTTTATCAAATAAATTATAAAGATATCCAACACACACCAAAACATCAAAGTTCGAACAAAATTGTATAATTTACCTGAAGGTTACTGCACTAGTAGCTTCAATGTACATCGTCCTTGCTAATTTCACCATTGCAACTGGGTTATGTTTCCGCCCTCAGATTCCTGGTCGCCTTTTAAAATTCATCTACAACACCATTCGTTTAAAAAGTTTCAGGACTTCTCAGGAACGCATCTATGTATATCTAAATCTTGTTTCGTGGATCCAATCACGTTTACGAATAACATTTGATTATTAACACCCCCGAAAAATAGCACTGAAATTCATAATTCTTTCACGCTATACCCAAAACTGCCTACTTTTGTTTATTCATTTATCGTTACAAATTTGGATAATTGGTACAGTAATACTCGCAAATATAACTAGACTTTATCACCTTGTATCTTCTTTTCTAAGTGCACTAATGCATAATAACTTGTATCGTAGCACGTAAAGAGCAAACTGTTTTAAAGTATTCAATAATCACAAAAAATAAGAGCAAACTGTTTAAAGTATTGAATCAAAATCGAAAATTTAAGAGAGCGAAACTGTTTAAAGTCCGGGTTTATATAATAGCTCGCCTGCACGTCGGTTTTGTCCCGCGACGGCCAGTTTTTAGAATTTTGCATTCTCTGTTCCCTTCTCGACAGTCCGGCACAGCGATTCTACTAAATTTTTGCACTCTTGCCAGTTAAATCTAAGAAATTTTCACACGGCTCGCAAACACGTCCGAGAACAATTAATTATTTTTGTATAGAGATCGTTAAGTTTACACCTCTCATATCTGCATCTTATTTCCACCAATCGCAAACCCAGTGACGTTGCTCAAATCACGCTTTCTATTATCCGTGTCCCGGCTTTAAGCGTTTCATCCATCTCTTTCTACCCTTATCTGAGTGGTACAAATCGATATTCTTTATTATGGGTTATTTCAATCCACGTGGATTTGCGACGTGACTTACTTGAGTTAAATAACCCCGTATCTAGCCTTCCCGTTAATATAAGCTACGGTTTATCCAACCGTTTGCAATATACGCAGAATTTTCATGTTTATCTATTCAAATTTACTAGAACTTTGATATTTAAAAATACGCAGGTGTTCAATCGTAATACTTCCACGTATTTTAACCATCTTGATATATTTGTATTTGTATTTGTATTTGTATTATTGGGATTTTGAAAGCTTTTATGCATATTATGTATTACTAATGGTTCAATTAACTCCAATTAAAATAATAATGAATGGCATTGACTTCTACCCTTAAATTTTAGCGAATACTAACCAAATATCAATCATTATTTGTACACTCCGTTTAACACCCGTTACCCAAAAATTGAATCAATTAATATAAATTTTGCACGTAATTTCTATTTGTTTCTTGGAACAATTAAATTAAATACACGTTGAGCATTTTAATTCTGCTTCTTTTTATAGAAAGCGTCTAGTGAATAATTTAAATCCCTTATTTTTAATGAAACGAATAAATTTGTATGCTCCACGTTTTAATAACGCGTATTATCTAATAAAATTCCTTATACACGGTGATTAAAATTATTTGATGTCGTTAATTAATTTTCTACCCTGGTCTAAATTTGAGTAATATATATATATATATATATATATATATATTGCTATGATACCGCCGCACGCCGGTGTGATTAACGTTCAATTTCCTGCTTAACGCAACCTCTCTGTGTCTTTAAATGACCTCAACTTTAAATTTTAAATATACCTCTTTTTATATGACTCGACTAGCTCAGTTTAATCTTCACAGAGTGCACGATAATACGATAACAAAGAAAGCTTAATCCCCCTTTTACTCTAGTTCTTTTCTGCTTAAATAATATAAACGCAACAAACCAAAATATGTATAATGACCAAGAATATATACACTTTGCAGTTTCGTAACATTGATAATTTGATTCGCTATTCAAAAATAAACCCCTAAATCAAAGTAACAATATAAATCTGTTTGTACCCAAATTATAACTCCTCTAATATTAGTTAAAGCCAGCAAAAATAACACCGTATGCTACTTCTCTCTACGTAATTTTTAAAAGAATTTTGTTGACCCTTTACATAAATGTTTCAATATATGCAAAATGTAAATATTTAAAATGAAATTAATGCCTTATGCTATTAAAAAATGTTCTTATTTCAGACCTGTGTTTTAATTGCATATCTCCAATTCTTGGAACTGCTGCTGCATGCGATTGACCAGAACCCCTGGATTGTTTACAGTTAAGCTCTTTTGTTTATTGCGTAGTACAGCTTAACCAAACGCCTAGTTTAACCCTTAGTTGATTTTCTTAATTAATTTCTCCGTTCAATGCTCAGATTCTTATGTAGACCAATATTTAGATAGTTGTTTAAACAAATACTTAAATGATTATTTAGTCGGTTATATATTGGGTACTTAGATTACTTAGTTGGTTGTCTCTTCGAGTATTTAGATTGCTTAGTTGGTTATCGCGTCGAATATTTAAAGCCCCAAGTTATTAAATATTAAAATTATGTTTAATTAAAAGTTTTAACTTACGTTTCAAAGTCAACGGCAGCCTGCTATTCGTATGCTTGCACTAGTCTTGTAATTTTAAAATTTTTCTATCACGACTTTTACTAAAATTATAATTATTTAATTTACTATTTTTACTTCGTGTGATATTCTAATTTGAAATAGTACAAAGCGTGTGTTGGTTGAAAAAAGACTGATTGTTTATCAAATTCGTGTTCTATATAAAGGACCCGCTTCTTCACCTGTATCATTGGTTTCCCGAGATTGCGTTGTTGATTGAGGCGTTGCACTTAGCCTTATCACGCAGGCCTTCGGACTTTCTAAAAAGTTACCATCCAAATTCTCGTCGAAATGCTTAGTACATCACGTAGCTATCTAGTTTTGTATAGCGTATTCCTCGAAATATGATATTTTTGTACCTTTCTCAAGTCACGTCCGCTTGTTTGTATAGCAATTTATTCAAGCTTTCCGTTTAATTTATCACGTAGCCAAACGTCTGTTCTCTTGTTTTGCTTCCTAATTAGTTGGATTTTATTTGAATTTTCTGATGTTTACAATTAAAAGATCACGTAGTCAAATTTTTATGATGACGTAAATTGAATGCGTTTATTCACTTTCTGCGTTTATGAAACATATTTGTTTTAAGTGTGATTCTATTATTGCGAGTATGCATGGTTATTTTTTATACTAACGCATATTTATTTCAATAAGACTCGTTGCGTTTAAGATGATGATTATGCTTGCATTGTTGTTTTAAAATGAATTGTATGGCGTACAAGTTATTTATCTTACTAATTGTGATTTGATTTTTGAAGCATGAGCTTTTTTTTATTAATTAAAGTTAGTTGTGATTTATATACAGTGCGTCTGATATTAGTTTTTTGCTTGATTGGCGAATTACGTACCTTTTATGATAAAATTGTTTAGTTTTCTGGACTTTAGTGCTGTTTACATGGAGTGTACAACCTTTATTGCTCTATATACCCCTAAATAACCCTATTATCATAGTATTTTATATATATATATATTGCTATGATAATAGAGTTATTTAAGGGTATATAAGGTCACAAGCGAGGTATACTTTATGTAAACAACACAAAATCAAGAAAACTAAACATTTAAACCATAAAAAGAACACAATTCGTTCATTATGCAAAAAACAAATACCAGACACCCTGTATAAAATCAACAATTAACTACAGTCAATGAAAGACAGCTTATTTTTTAATAATTTAATCACATTTAGTAAAATAGATAACTCTGGACGCAACCCAAATCATTTTAGAAACATTAATACATTTATAAGCTTTAAACAAATGCAAATTAGGCGTATCCAAATTAAAACACATGCGAAATAAATCTTTTTTAAATTTAACGCATTAACGCAAGAAAATAATCAATGCATGCTTATAATAAACAGACCTTTCAAAGCAAGAATATTTCATAACTCAAGAAGTCAATAAACGTCATCTGTTAAAGAATCCCATTATAAAATTTAGCCTACCTGATGTTTTAAATGTAAATCACTACACTTTCGAATAAAACCCAACATATAGGGTAAACAAAATATAGAACCATAAGTTTGTATACGTGCGGAATTGAAAGAAAAATTTGATAAATTCCTGTACAAAATTACAATTGCGTGATCGTAAAAGGTACAAAGTATCATTGGCGACCGAAATCCATAATACAAAGCTTTGTATCTACGTGATTTTTGGAGCGTCTGAAGAATGCATGTATTAAGCAACTCCAAGTAAAACCAAATCGGCTGCGTGTTAGTTCAGGGCAACGCCTTGCCATGGTCGAAGTATAAAATAGCAACCGGTCAACTAATGACAGCACGTGGAAGGGCTAGTCTATATATAATTCACCTAAATTGATAACATTTATTGATTCCTTAACCAAAGCACGAACTGTACTAATTCGAAATAAAAGTATTACGCAAAGTTCAATTGTGAAGTTAAACAAAAATTTATAAGTGAAGTCGCAGTAATTAAAATGAAGTGAAGAATACAGTCAGGTGCGCGTTCAAACATACGAGTGTATAAGAAATTCGTCGTGGGCATAATACGGCACTATATAATTCAATAAGAAATCTAACTAAGCAATTCAATAAGAAATCTAACTAAGTACGGACGTAAAATTACAATGCTCTAAATACTGAATACAATAAATGGGAAAAATCTAAATCGAGACGTTAAGAGTACAACTAAAGTTTAAAGCAACACAAAATCACCGGTTAGCAACACGCTGTGGAAAGGCAGTTAGAAGCATTGGGGTATACGCAGAGCTACGGAGTCACAATTTGGAATCCACGAATCTTGCAACTGATTCGAACCAGGAAATCAATCGGAAAAACACCTAGTTAGCATTTATGTTTTAACCAATAGCATAAATCTTATTTTTGAATATTGGAAACTTACATGTACTTAAATATTTTGTGTAAAGGTTCATCAAAAAGATTTTTTTAATATGTAGAAAATATGTTAAAAGAAAGGGAAAGGTTCATTGAACGTTCAACAAAACGTTCAAAATAATACATAACTATTTTTGCTGGCTTTAATTGATTGAAAAGGGGTTATAATTTTGTAAAAAGCAAATTAAATACTTATTTTTACTTTGATTCAAAAGTTTTAAATAGTAAATTACATTACGAAGGTTGTAGAGGTGTAAATTGTACATATTTCTTAATTTATTATACAAATTTTGGTGAAGTTCGTTTATCTTATTCAGGTATGAAACTCAAAGAGGGAAGAGTGTAAACATTCTTTGTAATCGTATCGTCGTTCACTTTGTGCAGGGTATAACTGAGCTAGCCGAAGCATAAATTTAATTGTGCAAATTTTAAAATTATTTTAGATTATTTAGGCGCACAGAGAGATGGCGGTCAGCAAGGCAACTGCGCGTTACATAACGATTTTGCACATTTCTCAGAGATCTGAAAATATGTATATGGTCTATATTTAACTAGGATATGTAAATATTAACTACTTGACATTATTTTTCAGAAACGTGTTTATGGAAGATTCCTAAAAATCATTAGCAATTCAGATGTGATTTGAAATAAAATGCCAACTGTATTTATGTAAGCTTTAGTGAAAGGGGTTTATTTATGTCCAGATGAAAATATAAATGTTGAAAAAAAAGAAGAGTGAATTATGGACAATTTAGATTTTATTAATTAGTTTAAATTTGAAATCTTTATAGCCTTTTCGATATAAACACAACGTAAAATTACAAAGTGCTAACTTTCTGAAACACATCGTTGAACTAATTTTATTATAAAAGTGTTTGCATGTGGGTGCAAAAATTTACTCTAAGGTGTATTTTTTCTACTTAATTTTTATTTATTGTATGTTTCTTTAAAAAATGGTATCGTAGGTAAAATTATGGAGTGTGGTGAAATTAAGAAGAACCTTACAATAAAATTGAGAGCATTTTCTGTCCATCAAGCATAAAAAGTTATCAACGTGAAAGGTGTTTTGTTCGAGAAAGGAAAAAGTATTGTTCTCGTGAAACTAGAAAAGAACTTGTATTTTTACTCAAAATTAATGCAGTGGTTAAAATTAAAAAAAATCCTACAATAAAATTGAGCAAACTTTTGGTGAATCAAGCATACAAAGTTATCAGCGTGAAAGTTGTTTTGTTTAAAAAGGCAAAAGAGGTTTGTTCTTAAGGGGCTAGAAAAGAAGGATATTACTCATTTAAATGAGAAGGGCGATAGTAGAACGTTTGTATCGAATAAGAAACGAGGCTGCACTTTGCACCCCTCCCACGACGTCAAACCCTTGTCTCTCCCACGTCACGTGGCCATGCTCCCCCCCTGACGTCACGAGATCAATAATGAGTTTTTTCATTAAAAACCCATTAGTACCAATCGTTTTTTAATGGATTTCTTTTATTAAAAACCAATTCGCACCAATTATTTTTAAAGAGTTTCTTCATTAAAAGCCCATTAGCATTAATCGCTTTTTAATGAGTTTTTTCAATAAAAACCCATTAGCACTAATTGCCCTTAATGAAAAACCTATTAACACTAATCGCTTTTTAATGGAAAAGCTCATTAACGATATTGCCATTTTTTCTTATATCACATCTGTCATCCACCATTTTTCCTACGTCACATATGTCATTTGCCATTTTGTCTTACGTCAATCCGCCATTTTTTAACGTCACGATTTTGACTTGCTTTGTATATATTCATTTACGCTCCATCCTGCATATACATTTTGCCGCAAGCTCTTAGAGAAAGAAATCGGCTTAAGCAGAATTCGAACCCGTGCTGCCTACATGCAAAATGGAAACCTTAACCACTACACCGTCGAGTCAATTGAAATCATTACTTGCACATCTCGTATTATTGTTTAATGAACAGACTTCATTTTAATTTAGATATGACTTAGAGTGTATTTAAATATGTAAAAATTAGTGGTGATTAAGAAACCGCTTAAAGATTCCATTTTTAGAGGTTAATTTAAGAGCACCTAGCCCTAAAATGTTATAAACTTACCTCATATTTTTTATTAATAAGCACCACACACAATAGACGTCTGCAACGGTCGACAGACGTCATTAAACTGAACAACTTGAGGTTTAACGTTTTTTCAATTGCCCCCACCTTTTCATCAATCGATTTAATTAAGAGTATCGTTGTCTATCAATAAGACTACCACTTAAACCTAAGGTGCTCTTAAATTAACCTCTAAAAATAGAATCTTTAAGCGGTTTCTTAATCACCACTAATTTTTACATATTTAAATACACTCTAAGTCATATCTAAATTAAAATGGAGTCTGTTCATTAAACAATAATACGAGATGTGCAAGTAATGATTTCAATTGACTCGACGGCGTAGTGGTTAAGGTTTCCATTTTGCATGTAGGCAGCACGGGTTTGAATCCTGCTTAAACCGATTTCCTTCTCTAAGAACTTGCGGTAAAATGTATATACAGGATTAAGCATAAGTGGATATATACAATGTAATTCAAAAATCGTGACGTTAAAAAATGGCGGATTGACATGAGACAAAATGGTGGATGACATACGTGACGTAAGAAAAAAGGCGATTGACAGATGTGACGTAAAAAATTAGTAATATCGTTAATGAGTTTTCCCATTAAAAAGCGATTAGTTCTAATGGGTTTGTAATGAGAAAACCCATTAAAAACGATTAGTGCTAGTTGATTTTTAATGAGAAAACCAATTAAAAACGATTAGTGCTAATGGGTTTTTAATGAGAAAAGCCATTAAAAATGATTAGTGTTAATGAATTTTTAATGAGAAAACTCACTAGTGGTCGCGTGACATCAGATGGCGAGGGCGAAGTCGCGCGACAACAGAGGGGGTGGGCGTGGCCGCGTGACGTAGGTGTTTGACGTCGATTAAGTAAGGGGGATGCAAGGTGCTGCCTCTTCCCTCAACCGGTACAAATAATCAACTTGCGATTTTTCAGTTGATCTACTTAGGTAATGTAGAAATCGCTATGTAATTGATTTAATTGATTTAATTTGAATAAGATAATTAATGTATAATTTAATATTTAAGACACAACACATCCTGCAGCAAGTATCAAGTTTTACAGTTCGGATGAGGTGTAGTTATACATTATACATTATATATTATACATTTAACGATGTTTTTTAGTTATTTCGCACTCTTGTAATGTTACACCGTATTTACATTGGAAAAAAATTATAAATACTCCGCATTTAAGATTACTAATAAAATATCGCTTTCAACGCCGTTTTTGAACTATTTTTTTCCTCAAGACAAATAATAGCCCAGAAAGTTATTTCTATAAAAATCATCTAGAAATTATAGAATTAGGAAACTTGTTTATAAGCTTATTATTTTACGACAATTTCAAATGGCTAACAGAAGAACAAATATTAAGATTTGACGTTTCAACAATTGATATTACGAGCGAGTAAGGGCTATATTATTGAATACGATTTTGGAATTTTTTACAGGTATTCACGATTGTCGGAAAGAATTACTTATTTGTCCAGAGCAAGCAACGCCTCCTTGTTCTAAATTTTCAAAGTAAATTATTCTGAATTTTTTAAATTAATGTGTGTGCTTACAAAAAGGTATAATTACGTTGATCATTATAGAGAAACTTTCTAGTTACCGCTTGAAGCGAGCGGACGTGTTTTGCGGAGCTCCGCTTCAGCAGCTAACAAGTAAATTTTTATCTAGGGTTTATATTATTTATTGTTATATTATTTTATTTGAAGCTTTGCTTTTTATTGTGTTTTATTTTTATAATTGTGTGGCATTAAATTTTAAATACGGGGCAGTAAAATAAAAATTTAAAAACAGAATTTAAACCAAATAAAATAAAATAAACTAACTAAATTTCGGGCTAATAAAACAAAAATCTACTAAACAAATACTCAAAATAATTTCGAAATAACTTAAAAAGGCGTTTTTAATAAATTTAAAACAAAAACCGTGTAAATCGAGTAAAAAGCCGGGTAAAACAACCAAAAAGTGTGTGAATTTTTTATAGCGCGCTTATAATCAAATAATAACCTAAAAACAAAAATCTAGGTCCTTTTAAATCAAATAAATAGCTCAAAAACTGTAAATTTTAAAACAATTTCAATATAAATTTTCCGTAATTTAAGTACACGCGTACTTAAAGACCCCTTTAAAACGATTTTTGGTATAATAAAGCGGTGTAACAGTTGAAGGTCGTGCTAGTTACCGAGTGATTAAGTGAAAGTGGGTTTCCGGTGCCGCATTCCGATAGTGCTTGACCTTATTTGTTAAAAACACATTTAAAATTGAAGTGTTGTTATTTATAAATTAGATATTTTGAAGTAATTAGCTTATTTAAATTTAATTTGGCGGTTCAAAATTTTAAAATAAATATATAGTGTTCTTTACGGTACTTTTGGAATTGAGATATTTTTATTGGGTTAGCGAATTTATTTGGTTCTAGTTGTTATTGACGCTTAGTGATTATTGTATTTTTGTTAAATTTAAAATTTAATTGGAAGGTTTGAAGTTTAAATAAGTACAGGGTTGTTTACGGTTCACCCTTAACCAAAATATTTTTATTGGACCAACGTTTTGCGTTCTTCTAGCGTCTTTTTTAACTGCGTTTTAGGTGTCATTCTTTGTTGTTAGTTTTGTCAGCATGGTAGTCCACCGCGATGAGGAGCCGTTGCCCAGAAGGAAGAGGGGTGATTAGTCGCAGTCTGCTAGGTCGGAGGCTGAGGGCGCTGTTGGGGGGAAACAGCTTGAGGTAGTGCTTAAGGACGTCATGTTAGAGACTCAGGAGGAGGTACAGGAGGTAGAGAAGGAGCATGTGTCTGCGGCGGTCGTGTTGGGGCCTCTCGTAGTGGTTGCGGCGCCAAAATTGTCCTCCACTTCGAGAGCTTAGCGCACGATGTCGACTAGCAGCAACGGTAGCGTTGATGCTAGCAACCTCGATGAGCTGAAACTCTTAAAGTTTAGGGTGAGGAAGGCGCACGCTGCCGTCTATGGGAAGGTGCCGACGACTTCCGCCACTATTGTCGTGGAGGATAAGAAGATGGTTCGGCACGCCGTGGATGATATCCGCGACGTGACGAACCAACTGATAGGTATGGTTAGGGCGCTGCGTCTTTGTTTAGATGGTTCAGGAAGAGCAAGTGTTGTTGGGGGAAGTCCGGCGGTGAATTCTGTCGTTTCAGGAGGCCAGAGTCAAGGTGCGTCGGTGCAGCGCAAGGTCTCCTACGTTGCTGCAGCTTTAGGTTCTGCCCCTGCGTTTGCTGTCAGGGTCGACGCCAGGCCCGGCCAGAAAGACGACGTGATGACGATCCTGAAGCAAAAGGTCGATCCCGCTCGAGATGTGTTTGTTGTTATCGGAGCTCGTAGGACGCGCCGGGGCGGTGTCGTTGTAGAGTGCGCAGGTCGCAATGACGCCAAGAAGCTGCAGTTGAAGGTTGGCGGGAACTGCAAGGAACTCGTGGCGAAAACCATCGAGAAGAAACGTCCACGCGTCGTTCTTCCGGGGGTCGAAGCGGGGATGAAGGCTGAAGAGCTCGTGCGGTTGATTGCGAGCCAGAATCCCCGCTTCGGCGATTTGAAGCTAGAAGACCACCCGAGAGAGAAGTTCAGGTTTGGCGGAAAGGGCCCTAGGGATCTCTTCGCCAACGTAGTCTTCGAAGTGACCCCACACTTCGAAGGCGTATATTAGCTGATGCTATTAACCTCAGGTGGCAAAGAGTATGGGCCCGGGATCTCTTCTCGATGACCCAGTGTTACCGGTGCTACGAGTACGGCCATTGATCGATGGAATGCAGGGAGAAGGTATAGTGGTGCGGTAACTGTGCCGAGGTCGGGCATGAATTCAAGAATTGCCGAAAGGCAGTTCCCTGCTGTGTGATTTGCGCTAGAGCAAACGACAGAACTGGCGGTGGCGCGAAGGTCGATACGCGCCACGACGCCAAGTCGAGTAGATGCCCCACGATGCAGCGTCTGAAGAACGCAATCACACGAAACATCGGTTATGGACTGTGAAGATAAAACAAAGTCCATAAGAAGCAAGAAGATTAAATTCGCGCAACTAAATCTCGGAAAGGTAAAGGGGCAACAAATAACTTTGTAAAGTTTTTCATCGAAAATAATATTGACATCGGGCTTACACAGGAACCGCACCTGTATGGCTACAAAATAACAGGTTTTGGGAGGGGGGTTACCGTCTTAAACGCGAATAGTAAACGACCGCGTAGCGGGATAATAATAAATAATGGGACGTGCGCCGGAATTATATTAAATAATTTATCGAACGAATTTTTAACGACGGCCGAAATCAAATCGGGGGAAATGCGTTCTACGTAATAAGCGCGTACCTCCCGCCGGTCGATTTCCGGCGCAAAATCCCCAAACCGAGGACCTGATAAATAAAGTAGATAATATTATTCCTAAAATCGGCAGAAATGAAAATCTAATCATCGGGGGAAATTTTAATGCCACGAATGCCAAGAATGGGACCTTAGTGTGATAAACACTAATGATTCACCTACGTTTGAGGGGCATAGAGGCAGCAGTTTTATAGATATTACTGCAGTCTCGCACGAAATGTTAGAAACGATTTGTAATTGGAAATTAAGGTCGGACGAGGAAACGCTCTCTGACCATAAATTAATAACATGGGACGTTGAAACCAAAACAAACGCAAACGAGCAGCAACTATATTTTCGCGGTTCTGTAATAAAAAAGCAAATTGGGAGCGGTTTAAACAAAAATTTGGCGAAAGTATTCCTGTGCTCGAAAATGAGCTATTTAACTGCCGAGAGGCAGACGAAGTAGAAACACTCACGAAAAAACTAAACGACGCGGTGGTAGACGCGTCGTTGTATTCCAAGCCGCAAAAGAGAACATTTAAAGACAGCGTACCCTGGTGGACCCGGGAACTAACCACCAAGCGGGCAGAAACGCGTAACCTAAAGCGCCGCTATCAACGCGCCTCGAGAGATATAAGAGAACAACGGAGAATAGAATATAATCAAAGTTATCGCGAATATAAAATATTAATAAAAGAAACGCGAACGAATAAATTTAAAGAATTCTGCACGCGAAACTCAGAAAAAGAACCTTGGGGAACCGCATACCGCGTAATTAGAGGAAAACAACAAAAAATCGCGCAAAGTAATATAAAAAAAACAAATGGCGAATACACGGAATGTTTTAAAACCACGGCTGAATATTCACTAGAGAAATTTTTCCCATCGGATAATCCCGACGGGGATAAAGGTCGCACGATTTAGTACGTCGGGAAGCTGCAGATGCGCAAGGAACAGGTACCGATAAGGCAATCCTAGTTCACAAGGTCGTCAGGGTTCTTAGGAGGATGAATCCTAAGAAGGCACCGGGGCATGATGGAATCACTTCAGACGCATCTCTGGAGGCGTGCTTGTTAGACCCGTGTGTCTTTTTCGGGTTGTTTAATCTTTGTTTAGAAAGGGGCGTTTTTCCGCGTTGCTGGAAGATCCAGAAGGTGAAATTTATACCCGAGCTTAAAAAGGCGGATACGTCAGATCAGGGCAGTTATCGTCTAATTAGCTTGCTACCGGTGCTGGGAAAAGTTTTAGATCGCGTTATGACTACGCGTATTGAGCACCTAGTGCGAGACAGCGGCGGTTTTAATAACCGACAGTTTGGTTTCGTGGAGGGCAAGTCGACTATCGACGCGTTAGAGTTCGTTGGCGGGGAAATAAAGCAAGCGAGAGATGCTAAAGAGTACTGTGTCGTTGTTGCTTTGGACATTTCAGGAGCATTTGATGCTGCCTGGTGGCCATTAATCGTTTGCGAGTTAGATCGTAGGGGTTGTCCGCGAAACTTGATGTCTTTGGTCAAGAGTTATTTCTCGGGGCGATTGGCACAGGTTGAAATTCCGGGTGAAGTTCTGTCGCATAAGGTGAAAAGGGGATGCCCGCAGGGGTCATGTTCTGGTCCCACATTTTGGAAGTTGTATGAGAGCATCTTTAGGGTCAAGTTGCCCGCAGGATGCTCAATCGTTGGGTTTGCGGATGACACGCTTTTAATTGTAAGATCGAGATTGTTAATGGATATGCGCACAAAACCGAACGAGGCACTTAATAAATTACACAAATGGTCGCAGGCAGTAAAATTAAAATTTAACACGGCGAAGTCAGAGGCGCTTTATTTCGGCACGAAACCAGGACAGAGACCTCCTAGGCTAGAGCTAGGAGGGAAGAAAATCCCGTTTAAAGATTGTATTACCTATCTCGGCGTCAAGATCGACGATAAATTAAATTGGAAAGCGCACGTACAATACGTAAAAAGTAAGGGCGGCGAAATATCAAACAAAATGATGGCGGCGGCTAAAATAAAGTGGGGTTTCAGGGGCGAATCGCTGAGGACGGTTTATGCCGGAGCAATTGAGCCGGCGATGCTGTACGCAGCTTCTGTATGGGCAGAAGGTTGTAAAGTCAGGGAGGTGCGTCAATTAACGAGCGTACAACGCATAACCGCAGTAAAAGCGGCGAGGGCGTACAAGACCACCTCCACGAAGGCGGTCTTGGTGATCAGTAGGACTCTCCCTATCAAATATGTCGTAAGGGAGATTAGAGATAGGCGATTAATAAATATTGGAAAAGGACGCGAAATTATCGAAGATCTTAATCTTGGTAATAGGGAAATTGCAAGAAAGATCGTTGTATCTGAGTTGGGGCACCCGGCTGATATTAGAGGAATCGAGTTTGTCGAAGGTGATGAGGACGCGATGGGTATCAGAATTTATACGGACGGTTCACGTATGGACGATGGGCAAGCAGGCGCGGCGTTTGTCGTGAATAAACAGGAAAGGGAGGTGTTTCGGTTTCAAACCAAACTCGCGAACTGGAGCACAATTTTCCAGTGCGAATTAGTAGCCATACGAGAAGCTATCGATTACGTAATAAACCATACGGGCAGAGACGAGTATTATATAATCAGTGATAGTAAATCGGCGCTGACGGCTTTAACAAACATGAACACCTCGACAGACCTCTAAGCGGACGTCTGGAGGATAGCGCGTACGGCGCTCGAGTTTCGACGTTTAAAGTTCTGTTGGGTTAGGTCGCACAATGGTAACGTAGGAAACGATAGGACTGATGAATTAGCTAAAGAGGCCGCGACGGGAGACTTTCGAATATCACATTCGTCGATACCGAAGTCTTTGATTAGCAGAAAGCTGCGTGAAAAGTCAATACGGCAATGGGAAGAGAGGTGGAACAACGCTGCCACGGGCAGGTTGACCCACAAATTCATACCGAACTTAGAAGCTAGATACAAGATCGAGATAAAACTCGATCATAAAATGGTTCAGTTGATAACAGGGCACGGCGCCCTGAAAGCGTATTTACATAGGTTTGGGTTAACCAACAACGACCGCTGTGAATGCGGTGAGGGCGCGGAAAGCGCAGAGCACGTGCTCTTCGACTGCCCGCTTGAAGCGGCAATTCGAGGGTTGGCTGATACGAAATTAGCTATCGTAGGCCTAGCATGGCCAAAGAGCCTAGAGGAAGTCGGGGAAGTGGCTAACCAGAAGGCGTTCTGGACAGCCTTTAGAGAGTTCGCAGGAAGGGTTGCGAAATTAGACGGTGATAATCGTGTGTAGGTCGGGAGGGGATTGTGGGAGGATTGAAAAATTATAGATTTTGACCTGGCGTGATTTTGACATGATAAGAAACAACAAAAAAAAAGAAAAAGAAAAAAAAAGAAAACCAATAATAATAATAATTAAATAAGTATATCCAAAATTCTTATATGCACGACGAACACACACTAAAACAATCACTGTCCCACCTTCTACGCGCAGAAAATCAGGAATAAACGAAACAAATAAATAACAACAAACTAAATCAGGAAACCTCATTAATTTAAATAAGTGTAATAAATAAAGAAATAATAAAATAGAGTGAAACCGCGCATCCCTCCAGGACTTAAAAGTGAAGTGATAGTGATTGTGTCCCCCCCCCCCCCAGAACATTTAGTGCATATCCACCAGGACTTTAACAGTGCATATCCAACTCCCCCATAAAGGTAGAAAACCAATATAAATAGGTAGACGACCAGATCTTTGAATGCGGGAGAAAATTATATTGAAGGTAAGAATAAAATTGTGTTGGCTGTACTCGCATGAGCATGGATTTGTGATTTTAAACAGATTTTGAAATAATCTAACAAGCGCGTTTTTTGTGTAATGGCGCTAGTCGATATAATGCTCATGCGAGTGCATCTGATAATGTATTTGCTTTTGCTGATTAATGCACTGTTACATGCTTTTGCTTATTCAGAAATTTATTTATATATTTATTATATGTTTATTTATATATTTATATTATATTTATATTTATTTTTACACTTATATTTTTGCCTGCATTGTATTGTTTTGTGGCTTGTTTCGTTTGAGGTTCTGTCGTCAATTTTTGGCCGCAGTATATATAGAAAAAAAGATTGTATGTATTTTATGTCTGTTAGGGAATGATAGGAAACGTTAGCGACAAATTTAGAATAAAACACTTAGATCAGGGAGGACGAATTTGTAAATTTATAGAGCAGGCAAATAGCTGGATTCACTATTAATACTTTTGTCGTGTCAGGATTAGGGCACCCGGCTGATATTAAAGGAATCGAGTTTGTTGAAGGTGATGAAGACGCGACGGGTATCAAAATTTTTACGAGGGCTCACGTATAGACGATGGGCAAACAGGCGCGGCGTTTGTCGTGTATAAGCAGGAAAGGGAGGTGTTTCGATTTCAAACCAAACTCGCGAACTGGAGCACTATCTTCAGTGCGAATTGGTAGCAATACAAGAGGCTATCGATTACATAATAAATCATACGGGCAGAGGCGAGTATTACATAATCAGTGATATTAAATCGGCGCTGACGACTTTAACAAATATGAACACCTCGACGGGCCTCCAAGGGGACGTCTGGAGGATAGTGCATAAGGCGCTCAAGCTTAGACGTTTAAACTTCTGTTGGGTTAGGTCGCACGATGGCAAAGTAGGCAATGATAGGGCTGATGAGTTAGCTAAAGTGGGCGCGACGGGCGACTTCCGGATATCACATTTGTCAATACCGAGGTCTCTAATTAAAAAAAAGCTGCGCGAAAGGTCAATCAGACAATGGGAAGAAAGGTAGAACAACACTGCCACGGGCAGGTTGACACACAAATTCATTCCGAGTATTGTAGCTAGAGATAAGATCGAGGTGAAACTCAATCATAAAATGGTGCAACTAATTACAGGGCACGGTGGACTGAAAGCGTATTTACAACGATTCGGTTTAACCGAAAACGACCGCTGCGAATGCGGTGGGGCGCAAAAAGCGCAGAGCACGTGCACTTCGACTGTCTATTTAAGATGGCAAATCGAGGGTTAGCTGATGTGAAATTAGTTATCGTAGGACTAGCATGGCCAAAGAGCCTAGAGGAAGTCGGGGAAGTGGCTAACCAGAAGACGTTCTGGACAACCTTCAAAGAATTTTTGGGAATGGTCGCGAGATTGAACGGAGGTAACCATGCGTAAATCGGAAAGTGAAGGGAGAAATGTATTGGAAAATTTTAGCTTTGACTTGGCGTGAGAAATGATATGAGCTTGATAACCATAATCTGTTAAAAAAAATAAGAAAAAGAAACGAAAAAAAAAATAATAATATAAAAATAATAATCAAAAGTTTAATATGCACGGCGAACCCCCACACTACTAAAACAATCGCTATCCCACCATCTACGCGCGAAAAATCGGGAATAAACGAAAACAAATAAATTATAACAAACTAAATCAGAAAACCTCATTAATTTAAATCATTGTAATAAATAAAGAAATAAAATAGAGTGAGACCGCGCATCTCCCCAGGACTTTTATAGTGATATTGATTGTGAACTCCCCCAGAACGTTTAGTGCATACCCACCAAGACTTTAACAGTGCATATCATCTCCCGTTAGAAGTAAGATGTCAATAGACATAAGAAGACGACCAGATCTTCGGATGCTGGAGAAATTTATATACGAGGTAGGAATAAAATTGTGGCGGCTGTACTCGCATAAGCATTGACTAGTATTAATAAGAAAATTTTGAAATAATTTAACAAGCACGTTTTTTGTGTAATGGTGCCAGCCATCATAATGCTTATGCGAGTGCAACTGATAATTTGGGTGATGCTTTTGCTAATTTATGCACTGTTACATATTTTTGCTTATTTAGGTGTTTATTTATTTATTTATATATTTATTTTATGTTAATTTATATACTTACATTATGTTAACACTTATTTATATCTATATTTATATTTTTGCCTGTATTTTTGTTCTGTGGCGTGATTTTATTTGTTTGACGTTTTGCCGCCAATTTTTGGTGACAGTATATATAGGAAAAAAGATTGTACTTACAATATGTCAGTTAGGGAATGATAGGGAACGCTAGGGACAAATTTAGGATGAAATTAGAATAAATACTTAGACCAGGGAGGATGAACTTGTTAATCTATAGAGCAGGCAAAACAGCTGAATTCACTATTAAAAATATTTGGCTAAATTTGAATCCATTTTTAAAATTAGTTAGCTAGCTTTGGATAGTTTTAAGTCGATCCTTCAGGTCCCACCGGTAAGCAGAACTGGTAACTGCTATCCGATATTACGGGCCCCCTTCCTTTTACTTTTGCTTGTGTCTTGTTGATCAACCACACTCCAAAATCAACGTTAGGGATACCATTATTCAAACCCTATTTTAGTTTCAGTTAGTAAATTTTTATTTAGCATGGATAAATTTTGAGTCAGAATAAAATTTGAAGTACGTTTAATTTCGCGTTTAAACTTAATGTAGTATCTTCGGGTGAAGCATTGGGGACGTGGCCGCAGACATAGCAGCCCTTATTTAAATTATAATGTTCATTATAGAAACCTACAAATATACTTGTCGGCAGGCGTAATTATAACTCGCGTTCATAGAATTCTAAAATTTGGTCAGTCTCATTCGTTGCGACTATTTGTGGAATTAAATACCAGAATGTGTATGAAAGCTGAAACACAATTGCTCAAATTTTATATAAGTTTGCAAGTAATTTCATTTTTAATAAAACAATGGAAAATGTTAGGAAAGACAAGTTATAAAATTAGTGACACATTGGAGCGGACATTATGGAACAATATCCTTAATTTCAAAACCAAATTTCTATTCCACTACAATATTTGATAAAGATTTGGCTGCAATTAAATTATTTAAGACAGAGCTAGAATTTAACAAACCTATCTACATAGGCATGGCAATTTTATAATTATCAAAGCTAGAATTATACGATTTCCATTATAATGTCATGAAAAAAAAATTGCGGACAATTGCGGATTATGCTATATGGATACTCATAGTCTTTTGTACAGTATCATGTGTAATGACTTCTATCAAAATTGTCTATATGCTAATTTGCAAACATTTGATACCCGTGCTTATGACCCAAATAATGTTTACAAAATTCATCTTGCAAATAAAAAAGTAATAGGATTGTTGAAGAGTGAATGCAGAGGTCGTATTTTAACACACCTTTTTGAACTTCGTTCTAAAATGTGCTCTTTAAAAATAGAAGACGATTAGGTAATAAAAAAGGCAAAAGGTGTAAAAAAGTACGTTATCGAACAATAAGTTGGGTTTGAACACAATCTTGATTTTTTAAGGAATAAAATAGGTATGGAACCCTCTCCAAATAGTATCCGCTCGCATTTACAAAAATTGTATTCTATCCGTGAAACAAAAATTACTTTAAGCTATCAAGACGATAAAAGGTACATTTTAGCTCCCACGGTATTGACACACCTCCTCTTGGTCATTACTTAATAAAAAGAATTTAAATCTGCCTTAGTCAGAAGAATGTAATAAGAGAAAACTTACTCTTTTTTAAAATGTATAATGTTATAAAATAAAATAGCAAATTGTTCCCTTACTTTAATATATTTCCTTAGGTGCTATAAGCAATACATCATTTCTTTAAAAAATATGTGTTATAATTCGTATACATCCATTATTGTATTTTGTTCTTGCCTAAAGGTTAAATCTAACATATAAGCAATAATAGAAGAATGTATAAGAGTTTTTCATTATAATAAATCAAACAGCAAAGTGGTTTCTTTTTGTTTTTTCATATACGGTAAAAGCACGGGTCAGGAAGAAAAGTAAACGTTGGGGACAAAAATGGCACCCGTAACAAAAAAAAAGGGAACCGACGGCTAGCAGTAGTCGTAGATTTGGGGTGGGCAGGACAAATATAATTAAGGGTTGACAATGAAACCATTTGTATCCTGTAGGCCATAGTATACCATGACAGCTCGAATTTCTATCTACCAACCTATAGGTATCCAAAAAAGAACAACATATTACTAAAGCTCGGTTTATTATTATTAGGTAGAAAATAACTCTTAAGTATATTTTCAATGTTTTACAAGTCAAAAAAAAGAAAAAAATCTTAAGATTATAGTGCACGCTCACAGTCAAGCGGAAATATCAGAGACTTAAATATTAAATATTTCCAAAGTTCATGAGCTCCCTAACGTCATCACGCAATACAAAATTATCCCCACAGACAAATCTCTAAAAATAAGGGGATTAAAATTCTCAATTAGTACCCTCTACGTCCGACAACTAGTACATAAGCCATCGCCGTAAAAGGTAATTTCTGCTCTGGGTTAGGCCCAAAAGCAGCAACTTAGGACAAAAAAAACAGATGATAATGTGTGGACTAAAATAATACTAATTACGGCGATATGTTCGCCACCAAACGTTAGCAGTATTCTGCGATAGTAAACTTACATGACTAGGATAAACACTTGACCATAGTAACAGAAATACTTCATGAGGTGAATGGTTAACTTATAAATAGCCACTGTTAGTAGGTTCATAAAATATTCACAGGCAGCCTCCATAAAATCTTTCAGAGAGCTACCGCATTAGTGATGTATTAGAGCTTCAAAAACTGACGCGGGGTTCCAAGTTCCTGTAATCATTGTAACAGTAGAACGGACTTTATCCCAAGTATAATTTCGTATCCACGAATTGCGTTCACTAGAACATCGGTCTTATAGGCAAAGCAGGATGTAATCCAATCAGCACCAAAACTAATTACCATAAGCGATAAGATAAAATAAGGCCTGTAAAACCAACAAGTCGCAGGTGGAAGAGCTAGAAGTAACAATAATGTAACCAAACAGCAAATAGTTTTCACACTTACCAAATACACAGGAAGTACAAAAAATCAAAAGAAACAAGTGTATTTGCTCTTCAGGACAGATTGAAAGTGACCAACAAGTTCGAAAATAAACCGTATCAAAATATTCTACTACTGCAAACAATATCAGACCTTCTTTCAAACTCGAGTTTTACAGAGCTGTTTGGTTAAGGTAAAGCCACGATGAGAAATATGAATGAGAAAACCAGATATATGATAATGGATGAGCACAGATAAGAATATGTTATCTACTATGCAGGTATAAATTTAAAAGTCAAACGATAGTAATTTGAACATTTATTGAAATTATAAGCTATAGACGTCCCTGTAATGTGAAAAAGGGATATATAAAAAGAAAGAAGCAAGAAATTTTCGGTTTACTATAGGTGAACATAACAAAGCATATTTTTATAATTCATTTAATTAAAATACATTATTATTGTATTGATAATTACTCGTATATAAAATGTATAAATAATAAAATAAAAATGTTAAATTGTGTGTTTTTCTGTAATAGAATTTTCTTAGGTGCTACAAACAATACATTATCATATTTTTAAAACATCAGTTTTTTTAATCCAGGAGGATTTAGTAAATTCAAGCTATTTTACCAGTATTTTGTCTTGCGTTTAAGTATTTTCTTAATAAAGTAAATATTTGGAACTTCAGTTTTCTGAAGTTCTGGTTCATAGAACTTTCCTAAGATGGGATTCCTGTGCATGTCGTTCAGCAAATAAGCGGGCGGATTAATTTGAAACACTTTACATATTTTAAACGTTTCCTCACTCGAGCTGGCACAATTCCTTAGAAAATACGGTTCTACATTTTGATATACGCACAAAATCGTTTACAGAGTATCGAGGCGTTATAGTAGTCAACGTCAGTTCATCATATACCTATAAATGTATACTTGTAGTTACATCTTAAGGGTTCATGACAGTAGTTAAATGCACAGCATTGTTGCATTCTGAAGCAATCCTATCCCAAATGTCGGTCCACTTCCACTTTTCTTGAGAACCGAACGTCTTACAGAGCTTGCTTTTTATAGTTCTATTGCATATTCTATGGTAGTAATCTTGATTGAGTTGTAGGTGGACTAATAATCTACACTGCCATATTCTTGCATCAGTTTGACAAATTTGGCATTGTGATATTCTTTTACGTTATCAGTTTTAGCTTTAGAGGTAAAGGAAGAAACTAACTTTTAATTTCGTTCAAAATGATGTAAAAAAAGTCATCTAAAGCATTACAATAAAAGCGGTCGTCGTCATTAGCCTATTCTTAACATTAAATCAAAGTAAGTAGATCTTACGCGATTGTTCCTACATAAATTTCCGAAACAAAATATACCCCAAATAGCAAATCAACCTTAAAAAGAAATGAATATTAGAAAATTTTATACAGTCAGTGCGAATCTATTATTAATAAATACTCCTTATATTGAAGGTTATTAAAGGTGGTTGTTGAGCGCCAGGGGAAAAGGTTGTCCCACATTTATCTCAAGGTTGTGGTGTCTGGTGCCGACTCAAAAACTATTAATTACACAAATACATTCTACTTTAAATAGAAATATCATCAACAAACAGTGTTACACTTTTCTATATAAAATATTAACAAGACAATGTTTTAAGCAAGGGATCGACCTTGCCAGGTAACATTCGCGTTACGGTCCGAGATTTACCGATAATAGTTTATGGTTTTAACACTGCGCACACACTGCACATTAAAAGAGGCGCGTTGCACTCTTCCTCGACTACGAAGAACCATTTTCGGGGTCAAGATATCCTGAACGAGACGCTTTTTTGGGTCGCCCATGTTGCTTCTTTTCAATAATCGGTGCAGTGTTCTTATTACCATAAAGCGGAGTGATGGCTGAACTACGATAAATACCAAGTGGAGTAGTAAGTGAATTGGAAAGTGCAATTGCAAAAGAAGAGGGCCCATGCTTACGAATAATCATATAAGCCCCATCCCGACGGGGATTAAATTTTGAACTAACACCTTTTGATACGCCACTTAAATTATGCGACGATATCAAAACCTGATCACTGACTTTAAAAGTAGGAGCTGGCTGACACTATTTATCAGTATATGTTTTAGTTTTATCTTGTTGTACATCATGTATACGTCCCTCGCTTCAATCCAAGTTCGGGACATTTATAAAAGATAATATGTAATCTGCGGAGCAAAATTTTCATTCTGGACAATGGTTCTAACATCATGTTGAACATCAACAATGGTGTGCAATTAGCGTCCAAAAGTTAAATATGCAGCAGATTGACATGTTGACTGACTTAACAGAATTCAGGGCAAATCGTACAACATGCAGATTTACAGACCAGTTATAGCTTGGTTATTTTTAAGTAAAATACCTAACTTCGGTTTTAAATCACGATACTTCTTTCAACCATAATAAATTCAGAGTGATATAAAGGCACAAGTTTTTGTTTTACATTAAAACAAAATACAACTTTTTGCATGACAGCGGAAATAAATTGGATTCCGTTGTCACTGATTATTCTGTAGGTAAATCGAAACGCATAAAAATTTTATTAATCAAAACTTTTGCACATTCCTCTGCACCCCATCGTTTTAAGGGAAATAATTGTACCCACTCGGTGTTGGTGTCTTCGACAATAAAAATTCACTTTTCACCAAGAGCAGTTTCAGGCAAGGGCCCGAAAAAGTCAATTGATATGACTTCAAAACGTTGATTATAGGGAGGGGTCTGAACTAGACCAGAAGGCTTCTGATTGGTTGCTTTGTACCTTTGACAGTCAGGACAATTTTTACATATTCAGTTACAAATTTTCTCATCCCGAGAAAAAAGTATTTGCGAGATATCGCTGTAGCGCACGCTCTACTCCATAGTGCGCAGCTGTAGGCGCATCACGCAATTCTTTAAAAATAAGCTCCCTTTCGTGAGAAGGAACTACTAGAGCGGCGTCTTCACTATCATACTCTTCGGTACAGCGATAAAGACTTCCGTTTGAATGAATGTATCCTCGATCGGCCCATTTGGAAAATTCGTCCGTAAGTACGGCTTCAAAAACTCTCATAATTTTTTCTAATTTAGGATCTGCCAGCTGTTATTCCCTAATGTCAGTAGCTGATCTAGCAGGTATATCGATAGATACTAAACACGAGCCACAAGAAATGTTTGATACATGTTGCCACGGCGGGCGGGAGAAGGTATCCGCTAAGATATTTCTTTTGCCTGAACGGTATTCGATTCGAAAATTGTAACCTTGAATAAGCATCGCCCATCTGACTAATCTACCAGTAGGTGTTTTCAGACTTAACAACCATTTTAAGGGGCAATGGTCAGTGATAACTACTACGGAAGTGTGATCGAGGTAACCTCTAAGTTTTTAGAGACTCCATACGATTGCTAAAGCTTCACGTTCGCTACAAGTGTAGTTCTTTGCTGCGGGGGTTAGCAATCGACTCGCAGATTCAATTGGACGATCGTCAGGGTCTTCGCCTTGCAATAAAACAGCACCAAGTGCATAAACCGAAGCATCCGTTTGCAGCACATACGGCTTAGTACCGTCATTTTGTGTAAGAATTGGAGCACTGGTTAAAGCAATTTTTAATTGGTCAAATGCCAATTGTTGTTCAGTTTCCCAATGAAACCCAGAATTCTTTTTTGTTAGTTCACTCAATTGTTTAGAAATATCAGCAAAATTTTTAATAAACCTTCTATACTAGGAGCAAGTTTGTAGAAAACTTAAAACTTGTTTAACATTTTTTGGAGGTGCCATATTAGCAATCGCTGACATTTTATTCAGATCAACTTGAATTCCCTGCGGGGTAATTAAGTGGCTTAAACATTTTACTTGCGAACAGGCAAAATTATATTTGTCACCATTTAGCGGAAGGTTAAACTGGGGCAGTCGATTAAAAACCATTTGTAAATGTGTAATTTATATATTTACCTACCGCGTGAGGGTATCCAATTAACAATAAATAATAAATGGCAGGACCTCTAGCACTATCGTACCCTCACGTTTCGGGACGTTGCCTCGCAAGCTGCAGCAGTCGGTGAGAGGGGGAGGTTCATTAAACAAACACACTGAGACGAAATTCCGATTGTTTTATTAAATGGGCTAGTAACTAAAACTTCAACTAATTACATATGCATAACAAAAATATACAGTAAATAACATTATTTACAATAGGGCGCCACCATGGAAATTAAACGGCCCATGGACCAATCGCGGTAATAGCTCTCGTCGCACTTTGTTCGTGGGCGATGAACCAAGATTGCAGGACAGAAAATAAATCACTTCACAGGGGCTAATCTTTTAAAGTCTCCGGCTAGCACAAACACAACTTAACTAAACTAAACTAAGATCCTTATTTTATGAATATTAATAACAGTTCTGGGTGGAACCACCCCAATACAATAATTAATTAATTCTACCATAGTCTACTTAACTTGCTTATGGCGACGACCCTCCTTTACCCACGGGGTCATCAACACCAGGAAAAATACGACCTTCTCAAGGGTCAAATAGTACAGTAACGTGACTCCTGACCTGAGCTTTGCATACTCAGGTAGTCTCGTGGCTTAGTGATTAACGGCCTCTGACACCGTCGAAACACAATATAATAGAAGACCCTTCTAAAACGATGCGGTCTCCAAAACAATAATCTAACGGATCAATTTACTTGAACTGAGCTTTAACCCGGAGTTGTATTTTATGGAAGTCGACAAATACTGTATGTAAACAAATAACTGACTTATGCTGCATTACACAGCCTTAAGTTCATGGTAATACCACATATACTAATTACTTACTCAGACAAATAATTAACTTAGAACATAACGGCACGCACTTGACTTCAGAGAAATAAAACACTTCACTCAATCTGGCAAATAACAGCCAGCTTCAACCTCTAACGCGTCTGGAAATAAACAACCCCTATTACCATCGGCTGGCATCCTTATATACATTTAAGTTAATTGAAAAATAACCCCTTTCTTGGCTTTCATACTCGACTTAGGATACGCCGGTCGTAAATCTTTAAGATTAATTAAACTGCCAATTGCACTAAGATAGCCACACAAGTAGATCTCGGAACTAATTTTTAGTTGAGTACTCCGCTAATTGAAAAATTCCTTCCGACCAGCCTGACATAAATAAGATCCTAGAACATGATTGACATCTAATTATAGATAGCAACTAATCTGACTTGTTTAGTGCCTTTGAAGTAAAGTGCCTTTAGTAAAATTAATTAACTCTTGGATTATATCTTCCTGGGACTTCGCTAGGACGCTACTTGGGTGATCTTGTAGCCGCTTACAATTGCAGACATATTTATGCTACAAGACCTTCACTCTAATAATTAGAATGCTAAAATTAAACTAGAAAATAACTATTTTTAGAAATAATAGAACTATTAGAGCGTATTAAACAGTATGTTACAAATGTTCGACATGATCTTTAAACGTTTCGGGTAATATAATTAAAATGACCAAGCAGGCTAGGATTAATATTTCACTTAGACCGGAACGAAATTTATCAATTAATCGGTGAAACGTTGCAGGAGCGTTGCGAAACCCGAATCTCATCATTTTGTAGCTAAAAGTGCCGAAAGCGGTAACAAAAGCAGCTGATCACAGTTCCTAACTTTGATTTGGTGGTAACTACTACAAAAATCAAGTGTACTCATAAAAAAGAATATTTAGTGAAATGCAGTAAGTCATCCATACATGGTAAGGGGTATGAATCGGGAACAGTTATTGCATTAAGTTTGCGATAATCAGTACAAACGCGGATTTTGTCTTTTTTTTTAGGAACTAACACAACTTGCGCGGCCCACGGTGATTCGCATTTTTCGATAAGATTTTTGGACAACATGCGGTCAATTCCTTGACGTGAAAACGCTCGCTTAGCCGGAGTAAAGACATATGGAGAAGTGAAAATAGAAGCATGATTTCCCGTATCAATATAATGTTTAGCAAATGGGGTAGTGCCTCGCCCTGGACTAAAAATACTTTCCTTTTTTTTAAATAATAGGTCCAATTGGGCACGATTGCCAAGCGATAATAAACTACCTTCTTCCGAACGTAAACAATTTATAACTTTTGGTGCAGCAATAGGTTGAATTTTTAGTGAAGAGACTTCGGTCAATAGATCAAAATAATTTGATCCTCTCCAGAAAAATGCCATTTTCTTGCAAATCGATCGACAATAATATTTGAATCTTTAATAAAATCAATACGCAAAAGAGTGGTGCTGACTTGGGCATCCGGGAAAATACAAATTTGTAAGTATGACACGATTATTCAAAGAAAAATTAAGAGTTGCTCAAAGGACTTCTTGTTTAAATGAATTTACTATTGCGAGTTTAGTATCAATATTGTGTCGTGTAAAGCTTTGATTTTTTAATTTAAGTAATTAGAACAATTTTTCACTACCAACACTTTGTTGTCCCCTAGAAGCCAAGTATTCCAATATATAAAATCGGTCTTGGTCTAGGACTCACATTCTTTAAATTGGTTGTAAGAAAATTACACAAATGCACCACTGAAGTTGTAACAACTTTGCAATCTGTACAGTTAAATCTGAGAAAACCTGCTTTACCACATCCAAGAAAAGGAATTGTAGATAGAATGGCTGGATCAACTGTAGAATCAAAATGATTAGTGGGTGATGCTTGATTTTTGTTTACCAACCTTTTGCATTGGTCAACGGTATTACCAAATTTTTTACAATAAATACATCGTGAGAGTTATTAAAGGTGGTTGTTGAGCGCCCGGGCAAAGGTTGTTCCGTATTTATCTCAGGGTTGTGGGGTCTGGTGCCAACTCAAAAACTATTAATTACAAAAATACGTTCTAGTTTAATTAGAAATATCATCAACAAACAGCGTTACACGTTTTTATATCAAATATTAGCAACAAGACAATGTTTTAAGCAAAGTGTCGAACTTACTAGGTATCATTTGCGTGACGATCCGAGATTTACTGATTGTAGTTTATTGTTTTAACACTGCGCACACACTACACATTAAAAGAGGCGCGTTACATCCTCCAATACTAGTGGTCCCGTAAGCAAACTCCGTCCGTACAAGAGGAGCAAAATCCATCTCGATACATAAAAATCTTAACAAAGAAAATCCAATTATATAGCTGAGAAGGCGTTTTGCATTTGTCTCCAAAAGCACCCCAAGAATATTTCAACGGCCGGCTTATATGGTAATATGTTATTTCAATGGCTTCAGTATAACCAAACACAACATAGTATAGAAATTCCCGCGTATTCTCGGTTATGAGTAGCTGGTATTATACCCTCCGAATTAAAGAAAATCGAATATTTCCAAGTTTGCACTATAAGTTAGTTACGTTAAATTTCGGAAATTGATCAATTTCTACATACTGCAAATAAATTGTATTTTCTTAATTACTTTGTCCTACTTCTTTTTAATAAACGTTTCCTGAAAATTTTAATCTAATCGATTTTACAAATCCTGCGAACTGTCATTGAACAAGTTCGTTTACCTTCTGATTGAAACAAATGTTTATTTAAACCATCCTATAGAAATTTTCTTAAGTGCTCAACAGTAAATACTTGGTATATTCCATAACCGCGTTCTAAATTTTCTAAAATATTAGTTTATTGTTAAACAACTTCGATTTATGAGTTCGCTGAAATAAACAAACAGCTACTTATCATTTCCAATAGTTTATTCTTTGAAACACGTTCCAAAACATCTGCATCGTAAAATATAGACGCTTTTAATGTTACTAAGAAATGCTATTTAATTATCTGTACGTGTTCAACTTACTCAGTCCGCTAATTATTCTATTCTTGGTATTGTAGGTCAATAATATAATAAATCGCATTTGTTGTTGTATCAGTTACACATTTCGCACCATATTGCTGCATGGAGGATTGCTAACCTACCCCAACATACAAATCACACGGCGTTTCCCAAGCAGACAAATTCATATAAGTCCTTTATATTATATCAAGGCCTATTGTTTGCGATATTTAGCTATTCTTCTAGGAATATTTTGCAGCTATCGTCTGAAATATACCTGTAAAGGTGGTATTTGCAGAATACTTCACACATTATCGCTGGGAATTGTTGAAAAAAAAACGTTATATCCCTCGTGGTTCTCTATCCAATATAAATACAGGCTGAGCTTTGGAAGAGTTCTGTATATACAAAATTCTTTTACCAAAAGGAAATAGCGATACTAAGATGCTTTGGTGTAGTTAGTGTTACAGCCTAGTTAGATTGGTTCATCCAGCATGCACTCCATCGATAAATGCAGCTCGCACTTTCAAATTTCTTAATGTGGTACCAGAGAGGCAGACAGCTTGTTTTAAGGTACAGTTATTCTGTTTTCTTTTTTGTTGATGCTGCTGTGGAAGATAAACACTTCTTTTGCTAATTGTTAAGAGCTGTAGTTTTCTTACTCATAGTTGCACAATAAATTTACAGGCTGCACGGTGCATGGGTGATTATGAAACTATTCCACAAGTCACAATTAGTATAAACTGAAGATCGCGTTAAAGCACTTTTTACCGGTTTTCTTTTATCGTAAATTAATGCTAACAGCTTGTTTACCAAATTCTAAATTAGAGTAATTGAACACCTAGTTCATTTAAATGAGGGTTGCGTTATTTACATTTACTGTTACGTTCTTAATTTCACAAAGTGCACTTTACAGAACAGATAAAATTACTGTATATATTATGTCTAATTGTCACCTTGTATATATATTTAGAGTTTGAAACATTAAGTAAGTTTACATGCACCCGTTATTTAGATTTTGATATTTTATAATCGATATTTGCTCAAATATTTATGATTTACATTATATTATATGCAAAGTGACGCTTTTCTTCATCACGTTATAACAAGACGCTTGCGTAAATGTTCGAGTTGCTATCTTTAAAGATTCCTTTTTATACTGTCTATCTAACGGTTTGTAGATAAAATACTTGTTGAGGTTTACATTTTTGCTTTCCATACGACCCACCACACTCTACGACATTTTGAGCTTGCGCGGAATCCAATTCTTTTGAATTTCTATTCTACCCTTCTGTTTTTTGTAGTGGTATCGGTGTGGACGATTTTCTTTACTTACGTTACTACTTATTTCTTGCCTGTGCAGAATACCGAAACAAGTTAGCAATCGACAGAATCGATTCCGAGCAATTACTCATCTTCAAACACATTATATCATGTCAACAAACAAAGTCAATCTTCTAAAAAAAGGATCGTTTGAGATCGCTCGTACCACCAATTTATTCCTTTCTAAGTAAAGAATCGACACACTCAGAATGAATCGAATTACCCACATTAAAAACTCAAAAATCAACTAATAACGGAAAACATATTTCATAAAATACGGTGCTAAATAAATGTAATATTTTCAAAACAAATGCTTTAACAATCGAGAACTACGTTCTTGATGCAACTAACTCAAAATAAATTCAATGTACCTTAAATTTTACACCCGAATATTTAACACAAATTCTACAGGATGTTGAATAAATGTTGTGGTTTAGGAAACTTATTACACGTTATCGTAGAAACCCGTTTGCTTTTGGTATTTGTTGTAACGCTAGATAAAAAACAGCATTGGCTATCAGAGTGTCAACGTTAGAAAAAGGAACAGCATTGACGGTAAGAGTATCAACGTTAGAAAGAAGATCAGAATCATATAAACTTCAGCTACATTAGATAAAGAAACAGAAGTAGGTAACGCCTCATCGACGTTATATAAAAAAACATAAGCAGATAAAACTTCATCGACATTAGATAAAGGAACAGAAGCAGGTAAAACTTTATCAACGATAGATAAAGGAACAGAATCAGGTAGAACTTTGGCCGCAATAGGATATGCTTCCTCGACAACAGCAAATAAAGGGACAGAATCAGATAAAACTTCCTCAACTACAGAAATAGGCATTGTAGATACGAGTTCATTAGCTTTGATTGAACTGTCACTCTCCTTAGGTTTATGAGTTTACGTTACCTCAACTGTATTTGCTATTGCAGACACATCAGGAGTTTCTTTGGTAATATTATTTAAGGCAGCAGGAACAAACCTTTTAGTTGCTATATGCAGGTCACTAGTTTTAATCATTTACTCAAATCGTTAAGGAGGCACAGTCTGAAGTAGAAGTGAATACGTATGACTCGTTTGATTATCATTCAAACTGTTAAGAACAGAAGAAAAGTGGTTCCTATAAGGTAGTGTTCGGTGAGTAGTGGCGTGATAGTCATAGAAATCAATGGTATCTTTCGAAGACTCACGTGCCGTAAAAGGATATGTTGTGGTGATAGTAGGACAACCAGGAGGAGGGTACAGAGAAGGACATAGAACTAGAGACAGAAGAAATTTGGTTCCTACTGCTAAGGTCAGAATTCGGAGTATTTTTCCAAGACATATTTGCATAAGAAGGGTTTGTCTTCGTAGTAGTAGGATGGCCAGGATAAGGTACAGAAGAAAACTTAGAACTAGAAACAGGCGAAATTTAGTTTCTATTATTAGTAGATTGATAGTTCAGGCAGTTGCGTCGAGTAACTCCCTTCTGCCCGCAACGTTAGTAATGGAGTACTTGAGGACGAGTACAGTGTATTGACATATGACCAGGTTGGTCGCAGTTGAAGAATGTGACCTGGAGTGTAGTTATAGATACAGGAATATGAACACAAAACTATAGAAGAAGCACTTGATCAAGCAGTAGGTGTAGAGGAATCTCGACTGATCGGTCATGTAAAGTAATTGTGTTTTTCCTAACAGCAGCGGACTTAAAAGTGAATTCCAGTTCAGCAGTAAAGGTGTGAGCAGGCCTAGAGCAAGCTGCCGGAGTCTCTGAGAAGGTAGTAGCGGGACGGAATGTTTTTATTTTAGATTTGAAAGAAATGCGGAGATCGTCCAAGTAACAAGTAACTGCTATTGAAGATTGTATTCTGTTAAAGACATCTTAGTGCATCGACGTTCCGCGTTGAGCCACAGCGAACTATTGCGTTTGAATGCATGTAAAGACTTGCCACCATCATTTTCAGCAAGGAATTGCTGTAGCTCTTGTATAAAAGTTGTGACTGCTACATGATCGGATGCGAAATCGAATTCGACAGGAATAAGAAAAAATGTGTATCGCGTTCCAGGCAATAAACACTCTGCACGTTCTTGCCTAGTTCGTATCCACAAACCTTAAAATCAAAGTTACGAGAATCTAGTTTGTACTGGAACTCAGTTTTTCACAAATAGTTCACATGTATGCGCCCAATGTGCCATCTTGAATAAAGATAACTAAAAAAATAAAAGAAAAGTAGCTAAATGCTACCGCAACCCAATAAGAACTCGACAAAAAAAATTACTGCGGACCACAGAACAACTTAGAAAAAATAGAGTTTAGAGATACCGGTAAGAGCAACAAATAGAATACAAATAGAAATAGACCGCCAGTGTTTTCAAAAACTCGAATTACAAGTGAAAACACAATTCTGGTAACGCGACATACCTACAGAAAATCACCATGTATTGGACTAGGAACACTAAAAAGAGAGCAACAGGAATTTTATCAGGACCAAACGGTGTACGTACAGAGAATTCGGGACCAAACGTTTAGTAAAAATAAAGATTTCCAAAAATCGGAGACAAACTTTAAGTGAAAAGAATGGCTTCAGAAATCTAACCAAACGTTATGAAAAGGGACGGTTACTGAAATAGGAGCCCCACGTTGGGTATGTTAAATTTTATGTTACGTTAATCCGCGTGAACAAAAGAAAAGTACAGTAAGCAAAGTTTCAGTAGCCCGCACCGAGTACCGCAATAGAAACAAAGGGAATAGAAAGAATTATTACCCATGCTAGCTAAAAACGTCGTAGAGTGGGCTGGATCACACAGAAAGAAAAAGAAAATCTCAAAAAAGAATGTTTTTATTTACAAAACTTAAAGAAAAACAACTAGTTACAAAAACGAACTTTCAACTAAAAAAATATCCCTGAGGATTTACATAGCATAATAAAATTTCCGTTAAAATAAAATAATACCTTCCTTTAATCATCGAACAAAAAAATTACGCAAATATATAGTGGACCGTTTTCGGTCCTTTAGTTAATTATAGTATTTAAATATTCATTAGCAAAAAAGAAAACAAGTTACACAAACTAAGTACTTACTTAGTGTCCACGTCTCTTTAAAAGAAAAAAAAGTTAATATAATAGTGGACACAGCAATTAAAGGTGTTACCAGTCGAAATGTATTTGAGCCGGAGCTGATAAAAAGTTATGTAAAAAAGGTCATATAAACTACAACAATAAGAGCGGTTGTAGCCCATTGCCATATCCTTAACATGAAATCCAAGTAATTAGATCTTGCCCGATTGTTTCTACATAAATTTTCCAAACAAAATATATCACAAACAGGAAAAAACTCTAAAAAATTTATAGGCAGTGGCGTAACCGCACCCAGCCACCGCCTGCAATGCGGGGGCCCAAGTGCATGAAGGCCCAAACGATAAGAAGCTCAATTTGTTCAACTTTAAGATATCCAATTTGTTGGGCAAGAAATGGTCAAGAAAAATATTGCAGATAATTTAAGGGTCAGGTTTTATGATGTTATAATTATTACGACTTGCCTAAAGGAACTAAAGTATTAAACGATGTTGTCCATAGAAGATTACCCGTACAATTCAACCAGGTAGAATTTTCAATCACGTAGTGTTCTAACGGTGCATGAAATTCGATGCGATTTAATTGACGTTATAGATATTATACAAAGTACCTAAAATACAATGTTCTGTTCGTCGAGCCAGTGGATACAGAGTACTGTTAACCGGCTAAAATTTTATACATTGGATAAACTTTTTTAATAAAACAATGCCACACATAGGTGTAACCTTTTATCAACTGCAAAAGAAAAATACCGGTCCTACAAAAATAATAAAAACAGATCTAGAAAACTTTGAAAAACAAATAACAAATGTACGCAACTCGATAAGCAGTAACGACACTAAAAAACAAAAGCACAACGGTAGCGAAGTGAGAAAAGGAGAAGCTTTAAAAGTTTGCGATACAATAAAGGATAGTGTTGGCTTTAATAGCCATATGGTAACCGCTGTTATCGTTCGAGTGGGCGGCGTCTGAAAGCACGTAAGCTTGGCTTGATTATTTGTTTAATTAATATAAGCAGAAAGTTTCATAAATACATGAACATAAAAATTAAATAGTTAAAATTGAATGATTTTAACAGTTTGAAGCAGTTTGGAAGTCTTCGGTAACCTTTGGAACTTTTCGAAAGGCTTCGTGGTTGCTTGTGGAACCAACATAAACATAAACACTTATTGAATGAATGTATATACAGTTTAAAAAGGTGTAAAAGTCTTCGGTAGTTTTCGGAACTCTTCGGAAAGCTTCAGAATTTGCTTGTGAGACCGAGTAGGAAATTAAATAACGGTAGTTAGAAAATATTTACAGTTTAAAGAGATCCGACGTCTTCCGAACTCTTCGGAAGGTTTCGTGTTTTACTTGTGGGACAACGTTAAGTTACAAAGAATTATGATATGAAATTAAGAACTATTAAATGAACATATATATAAGCATAGAGGGATTCAGAAATCTTCGGATGTCTTTAGAACTTTTCGGAGGTTTAGTGTATTTCTTGTGAGACAACGTGAGGGTATGAAGAATTATAGTGTGGACGTATGTGCAGCTTGTACAGGTTCGGAGGTCTTCGGTGATCTTCCGAACCCTTCGGCAGACGTCGTGGTAGCTGTGCCTTAGGCCTCGTCGAGTGCGTCGCCGTTGAACTCTACGGGGGTGTTGTCCCGGAGGTAGACTTGACATATGCAATCGGTGACATCACAATAAACAACTTCTCGGGATGGGATGTACTTGTCGTGGGGGCGCTTTGAATACGTTCTTGCCACAGATGGTTCGGCGATAGTGGCAGAGGCGACAGAAGCTTTGGGTGCGGTAGAGTTAAACGAAGCGCGCTTTGGAGAGCGTTCTGTACCTGCTTCCCGTTGACCTGATGCATGGAACGGAGCTTACTACCCATACGCAGTTTATTTGACTATTAACGCTGAATTATAGTGGCGTACCTTACATGTGATTTTTTTCCAATGCTTCACCCGCAGGTACTACATTAGCCAGGAAGCGATTTTTTTTTACCTGGAAAATGTGAAATTTTGCCGAACCCTTGCTGTTCCAAGCAAGATAAGGATCTCTAACGTGAGTGACAACATTCACACACGGGACCTCCATTTTACCTCTCATCCGAACAAAGGTGTATTTTTTTGAAAAATGCTCGCTTAACGTTTTTCAAGCGGACCGTGTCGGGATTCAAAACCGGGACCTTGGGCGCAGTAATCACACACATACCACTACGCCACGGAGCCGCCTTATAGTGGCGTGCCCCAGGTACGGCGGCGGACAGCGTCACTGTTGATGAATGCAGTCTATGGGGAGCACTGCGCGTTGTAGTATTAGCAGGTTATGGAGAGCGCTGCTCGCTGAAGGTTTTGCGGTCTATGGGGAACAATGCACGATGATTCTTTGGGCTATGGTGAGCACTAACGAATGTCTTTCGAAGAATTTGCAATTATATTTATACACCTCCATTTCCTATGCTTTCTGTGTAGAAAAACGTTAATGATGTCTCTAACCAATGAAATTGTGTGTTTGAATTTTCGAGTGTAAAAGAATCTCCAAATTTTGTTTGACCAATGAACGTGCTGATTTCTGGGTACCACAAAAAATGAGTTGGAAATATATATATAAACAGGCTTATGCAGTATTTGAAAAGCGTACGTGATAGAAAAGTGTTACATTTGTTCAAAAATCCAATTTAACTAGGAAATAAACAAACACCAAATTTAATTTTATTTAGATTAGAATAAAGCAAACAACAATAAGACGGGATTTGATGAACAAAGGTTCCTGGGATCTCTGAATTAAATGTGATGTATGTGAATGAATTACATGATAAATTGAGCGTTCTTCCATGAAATTAAACTACACAATTGGTAAAGTTTCCAAAATAACACAAGAGATAGCAAAATTGGTGTCGCCCAGCACGTGGAATCAACGAATCGCAAACAAAAGGGGCCAGGCTATAAATATGATAACAATTGATCAACGAGGGAGTATACATTTGAAACTGGGCAGTCACTATACTCAAAAATGCTAAGATATTCACGCAAATAGTTAATTAAAAGTAAGGTGAAATCATTTTTATAAGAGTGTAAAAATTGTGTAAGCGAGCCGTACTGCTACAGACGTAAGTAAACTAGATTTAATGAAATTATACAATTTCTAAAAATAAATAAAACAGGGTTCTTAGATACGGTCTTAGATACGGTTTTAGATACGGTTTTGGGTACGATCTTGGATACGAGTCAGGAAGACTCTGGAGATTACTGCCTGTTAATTTAATTTGGTAATCTCTGACAGTGGTAAATATGCTATTACTGTTTCGTTAACTACGGAGATGAAAAACCTTTTATTGGAATAACCTCACTAATAACGATTTGGATAGTATTGTGGTTGGATGTCGACTTGCAAATTCGACTCAAAACATTCAGACTGGACACGAAAACTCTTGGGGATGCAGAGAAGCTACTGAACCACTCCAGGTTAGATATTTTGATATGATTTATTTCTATAAACTATTTTATTTCAATAATAATTCAAAAATGTAAGAGTCGACAAAACAGGGGTTTCTTAGATAAATTTATAAAAGGTAATAGGCATCTTGAAACGTTTCAATAGGTCTTTGAAGGTAACAATAAAAAGCTCGTTTTGCTGACTTCATTTTCTCAAAATCTGACAGATGTAAATAATTTAAAAAGGGGAAGATATTTAGAAAGGTTGTAAATATTTAATCATTATACTGCGTATTGTAAAATTGCTTTATTTAATTGAATCAGCTAGTCGAGGCAAAGAGATTTATAAATTAATCACAGCATTTTATGATCGACCAAATCTAAGGGCTCGATTAACACAGCATTTTATAACGCCCAAGCGTAGGGGCGAGAGTATCACAGCATTTTATTGCGCCCAATTCGTGGGGCGAGAATAACAAAGGTTTTTCTTTTTCTACAGGAAAGATAACACGACATTTATGACAAGCCCAAGCGTAGGAGCTTGATTAACACAGCAATATATATATATATATATATATATATATATATATAAGAAATTAAATTTTTTCTTGGGTATTAAGGTCTAATTAACTACGTAAATATTCAATAGGATGATTTATTTTTTATTACACTACAAACGTTTCGGCTGAACATATTAGCCTTTTTCAATGGATATTCATGTCTGGAAGTAGAATTACATAACTAACCAAACTTTTTTATATATAATCATATTTTTGTTTGTACCAAACAGTTTCTTACCTCAAATATAAAATTACCAATAATTAAGTTGCCTACACAATCATTTGGTTTCAATAATGTCAATCAATATCTTGCTAGGATTATACAAAACAGTTTAAAAAATTTTTTTTTATTTATATGCACTGCTTGGTTTGTATACATTAAATGATTCTTATATATTTTTATAGTACAGCTATATAGCTGTTTGTCAAGTGCTAAAAAATTTTTTTTTTGTATTTATTTTTGAATTTTAATACTGGGTAACATTTAAATTTGTACACATATAATTTCTAAACTATAAATTACTCTGTGTTAGTTAAGGTGTTGTATGATAACAAAGGAGTTGAAATATTTAATATCATTATAATTTGAATAACGGCCGCTATACTTGCGGCCACGTCCCCAATGGTCCAGCCGGAAGTACTACATTGGGTTTAAACGCGAAAAATAATCGTGCTTCTAATTCATTCTAACTTCATAGTTAATCCACCCTAAACAAAAAACTAAATAAAAATCTAACAAACCTAAAAATCTAACATACCTAACAAACTCTAACAATCTAACAAACCTAAAAATCTGACAAACTGAAACAAAACTAAAACAGGGTTGGAAATAATGGTATCCCTAGCGCTGACTTTGGAGTGTACCCGATCAACAAAACACAAGCAAAAATGAGAGGGAGAGGGATCCGTAATACCGGATAGCAGACGCCGGCTCTGCTTACCAGTGCGACCTGAAGGGTCGTCTTAAAACTATCCAAATCTAGCTAACTGATTTAAATCCATCCCTAGCTTTCCCTATCATTCCCTAACTGATTTATATTATGATTACAATCTTCACAATTTACTCTTCCTTCCCAAATATATACTGCAACCAAAACGGCGACAGAACGTCAAACAAAACAAATATGCCACAAAATACTGCAATACATGCTAATAAATATAAAATATAAATAAATATAATTATATAAATATATAAATAAACGTCTAATGAGCGTTAAGCATATAAAAGTGCATAAAATAGCAAAAGCATCACCCTATTTATCAGGTGCACTCGCACAAGCATTATGTCGGCTAGCGCCATTACGCACAAAACGTGCGTGTTAAATTATTTCAAAAACTACTAATTAATGTAAATCAATGCTTGTGCGAGTACAGCCGCCACAATTTAAGTCTTACCTCGATAATAAAATTTTCAGCATCCAAAGATCTGGTCGTCTGCCTACATCTAACTGTAACTTACTCTAAGGGGAAGATGGGGGTGCACTGTTAAAGTCCTGGTGGGTATGCACTAAATGTTCTTGGGAGGGGGGGGGGTCACAATCGCTATCACTTCACTTTCAAGTGCTGGGGGGAATGCGCAGTTTCACTCTATTTTATTATCTTTGTTTATTTTATTGATTTAATTTAATGAAGGTTTCTGATTTATTTGTTATTGTTTATCTGTTATTATTTATTCCCGATTTCCCGAATATCCGCACATAATTATGAAGATAGGCAGTGACTGTATTAATGGTGTGTGGCGTTTCTCGTGCATATTAGACATTTGGGTATAATTATCATGTTGTTTTTTTTTAATTTTTTTTTTTTAATTTTTTTATATCAGGTTTTGGTTATATCTATGCTTGTATCCTTACTCACGCCAAGTCAATCTAAAATTTTCCAATCCTCCCACCAACCCCACCGAATTTTACACGCGGTTGTCATTGTCCAATCTCGCGACCCTTCTCGCGAATTCTTTTAAGGATGTCCAGAACGCCTTCTGGTTAACCACTTTCCCGACTTCCTCTAGGTTCTTTGGCCATGCCAGACCTAGGATAGCTAGTTTGCTATCCGCCAACCCTCGATTTCCCGCTTCAAGCGGGCAGTTGAAGAGCACGTGCCCTGCGCTTTCCGAACCCTCACCGCATTCGCAGCGGTCGCTGTTGGTTAGACCGAACCTTTGTAAATACGCCTTCAGGGCGCCGTGCCCTGTTATCAACTGCACCATTTTGTGATCGAGCTTAACCTCGATCCTACCTCTAGCTTCTATGCTCGGTATGAATTTGTGGGTCAACCTGCCCGTGGCAGCGTTGTTCCACCTCTCTTCCTATTGTCGAATTGATCTTTCGCGCAGCTTTCTTTTGATTAAAGACCTCGGTATCGACGAATGTGATATCCGAAAGTCGCCCGTCGCGGCCTCTTTAGCTAATTCGTCAGCCCTATCATTTTCTACGTTACCATCGTGCGACCTAGCCCAACAGAACTTTAAACGTCGAAACTCGAGCGCTGTATGCGCTATTCTCCAGACGTCCGCCTGGAGGTCTGTCGAGGTGTTCATGTTAGTTAATGCCGTCAACGCTGATTTTACTGTCGCTTATTATATAATAATCGTCTCTGCCCGTGTTATTTATTACGTAATCGATAGCCTCTCGTATTGCTACCAATTCGCACTCGAAGATAGTGCTCCAGTTTGCGAGTTTGGTTTGAAACCGAAACACCTCCCTTTCCTGCGTAAACACGACAAACGCCGCGCCTGCTTGCCCGTCATCCATACGTGAACCGTCCGTGTAAATTCTGATACCCGTCGCGTCCCGATCTCCTTCGACAAACTCGATTCCTCTGATATCGGCCGGGTGCCCCAACTCTGATACCACGATTTTTCTTGCAACGTCTCTATTACCAAGATTAATATCTTCGATAATTTCGCGCCCTTTCCCTATATCTATAAGTCTCCTATCTCTAATCTTCCTAACGACATATTCAATAGGGAGAGTCCTACTGATCACCAGAACAGCCTCTGTGGAGGTGGTCCTGTATGCCGTCGCCGCCCTTACCGCGGTTATAAATTGCACGCTCGTTAATTGACGCATCTCCCGGACTATACAACCTTCTGCCCATACGGATGCTGCGTACAGTATTGCCGGTTCAATTGCTCCGGCATAAACCGTCCTCAGCGATTCGCCCCTGAAACCCCACTTTATTTTATCCGCCGCCATCATTTTATTTGATATTTCGCCGCCCTTACTTTTAACGTATTGTACGTGCGCTTTCCAATTTAATTTATCGTCGATCTTGACGCCGGGGTAGGTAATACAATCTTTAAACGGGATTTTCTCCCCTCCTAGCTCTAGCCTAGGAGGCCTCTGTCCTGGTTTTCTGCCGAAATAAAGCGCCTCTGACTTTGCCGTGTTAAATTTTAATTTTACCGCCTGCGACCATTCGTGTAATTTCTTAAGCGCCTCGTTCGGTTTTGTGCGCATATCCATTAACAATCTCGATCTTACAATTAAAAACGTGTCATCCGCAAACCCAACGATTGAGCATCCTGCGGGCAACTTGACCCTAAAGATGCACTCATACAACAACTTCCAAAATGTGGGACCAGAACATGACCCCTGCGGGCATCCCCTTTCCACCTCACGCGACAGAACTTAACCCGGAATTTCAACCTGTGCCAATCGCCCCGAGAAATAACTCTTGACCAAAGACATCAAGTTTCGCGGACAACCCCTACGATCTAACTCGCAAACGATTAATGGCCACCAGGCAGCAACAAATGCTCCTGAAATGTCGAAAGCAACAACAACACAGTACTCTTTAGCATCTCTCGCCGGCTTAATTTCCCCGACAACGAACTCTAACGCGTCGATAGTCGACTTGCCCTCCACGAAACCAAACTGTCGGTTATTAAAACCGCCGCTGTCTCGCACTAGGTGCTCAACACGCGTAGTCATAAGGCGATCTAAAACTTTTTCCAGCACCGGTAGCTAATTGGACGATAGCTGCCCGGATCTGACGCATCCGCCTTTTTAAGTTTAGGTATAAATTTCACGTTCTGGATTTTCCAGCAACGCGGAAAAACTCCCCTTTCTAAACAAAGATTAAACAACCCGACAAAGACACACGGGGCTAACAGGCACGCCTCCAGAGCTGCGGCTGAAGTGATTCCATCATGCCCCGGTGCCTTCTTAGGGTTCATTCTCCTAAGAGCCCTGACGACCTCGTGAACTAGGATTGCCTTATCGGCACCTGTTCCTTGCGCCTCTGCAGCTTCCCGACGTACTAAATCGTGCGACCCATCATCCTCCTCGGGATTATCCGATGGGAAAAATTTCTCTAGTAAATATGACGCTGTAGTTTTAACACCTTCCGTGTATTCGCCATTTGTTTTCTTTATATTACTGAGCGCAATTTTTTGTTGTTTTCCTCTAATTACGCGGTATGCGGTTCCCCAGGGTTCTTTCTCCGAGTTTTGCGTGCAGAATTCTTTAAATTTATTCGTTCGCGTTTCTTCTATTAATATTTTATATTCGCGGTAACTTTGATTATATTCTATTCTCCGTTGTTCTCTTATATCTCCCGAGGCGCGTTGATAGCGGCGTTTTAGGTTACGCGTTTCTTCCCGCTTGGTGGTTAGTTCCCGGGTCCACCAGGGTACGCTGTCTTTAAATGTCTTCTTTCGCGGCATGGAGTACGACGACGCGTCTACCACCGCGTCGTTTAGTTTTTCGTGAGTGTTTCTACTTCGTCTGCCTCTCGGCAGTTAAATAGCTCATTTTCGAGCACATGAATACTTTCGCCAAATTTTTGTTTAAATCGCTCCCGATTTGCTTTTTTATTACAGAACCGCGGAAATATAGTTAGCTGCTCGTTTGCGTTTGTTTTGGTTCTAACGTCCCATGTTATTAATTTATGGTCAGAGAGCGTTTCCTCGTCCGACCTTAATTTCCAATTACAAATCGTTTCTAACATTTCGTGCGAGACTGCAGTAATATCTATAAAACTGCTGCCTCTATGCCCCTAAAACGTAGGTGAATCATTAGTGTTTATCACACTAAGGTCCCATTCCGTAAAAAGATCAGCAACCTGCGAGCCTCTATCGTCTTCGATAGGGCTGCCCCATAGTGGCGACTTGGCATTAAAATCTCCCCCGATGATTAGATTTTTATTTCTGCCGATTTTACGAATAATATTATCTACTTGAATTATCAAGTCTTCGGTTTGGGGATTTTCCCGCCGGGAATCGACCTGCGGGAGGTACGCGCTTATTACGTAGAACGGGACCTTGGGCGCAGTAATCACACACATACCACTACGCCACGGAGCCGCCTTATAGTGGCGTGCCCCAGGTACGGCGGCGGACAGCGTCACTGTTGAAGAATACGCAGGCTATGGGGAGCACTGCGCGTTGTAGTATTAGCAGGTTATGGAGAGCGCTGCTCGCTGAAGGTTTTGCGGTCTATGGGGAACAATGCACGATAATTCTTTGGGCTATGGTGAGCACTAACGAATGTCTTTCGAAGAATTTGCAATTATATTTATACACCTCCATTTCCTATGCTTTCTGTGTAGAAAAACGTTAATGATGTCTCTAACCAATGAAATTGTGTGTTTGAATTTTCGAGTGTAAAAGAATCTCCAAATTTTGTTTGACCAATGAACGTGTTAATTTCTGGGTACCACAAAAAATGAGTTGGAAATATATATATAAACAGGCTGAAATTATGCAGTATTTGAAAAGCGTACGTGATAGAAAAGTGTTACATTTGTTCAAAAATCCAATTTAACTAGGAAATAAACAAACACCAAATTTAATTTTATTTAGATTAGAATAAAGCAAACAACAATAAGACGGGATTTGATGAACAAAGGTTCCTGGGATCTCTGAATTAAATGTGATGTATGTGAATGAATTACATGATAAATTGAGCGTTCTTCCATGAAATTAAACTACACAATTGGTAAAGTTTCCAAAATAACACAAGCGATAGCAAAATTGGTGTCGCCCAGCACGTGGAATCAACGAATCGCAAACAAAAGGGGCCAGGCTATAAATATGATAACAATTGATCAACGAGGGAGTATACATTTGAAACTGGGCAGTCACTATACTCAAAAATGCTAAGATATTCACGCAAATAGTTAATTAAAAGTAAAGTGAAATCATTTTTATAAGAGTGTAAAAATTGTGTAAGCGAGCCGTACTGCTACAGACGTAAGTAAACTAGATTTAATGAAATTATACAATTTCTAAAAATAAATAAAACAGGGTTCTTAGATACGGTCTTAGATACGGTTTTAGATACGGTTTTGGGTACGATCTTGGATACGAGTCAGGAAGACTCTGGAGATTACTGCCTGTTATTTTAATTTGGTAATCTCTGACAGTGGTAAATATGCTATTACTGTTTCGTTAACTACGGAGATGAAAAACCTTTTATTGGAATAACCTCACTAATAACGATTTGGATAGTATTGTGGTTGGATGTCGACTTTCAAATTCGACTCAAAACATTCAGACTGGACACGAAAACTCTTGGGGATGCAGAGAAGCTACTGAACCACTCCAGGTTAGATATTTTGATATGATTTATTTCTATAAACTATTTTATTTCAATAATAATTCAAAAATGTAATAGTCGACAAAACAGGGGTTTCTTAGATAAATTTATAAAAGGTAATAGGCATCTTGAAACGTTTCAATAGGTCTTTGAAGGTAACAATAAAAAGCTCGTTTTGCTGACTTCATTTTCTCAAAATCTGACAGATGTAAATAATTTAAAAAGGGGAAGATATTTAGAAAGGTTGTAAATATTTAATCATTATACTGCGTATTGTAAAATTGCTTTATTTAATTGAATCAGCTAGTCGAGGCAAAGAGATTTATAAATTAATCACAGCATTTTATGATCGACCAAATCTAGGGGCTCGATTAACACAGCATTTTATAACGCCCAAGCGTAGGGGCGAGAGTATCACAGCATTTTATTGCGCCCAATTCGTGGGGCGAGAATAACAAAGGTTTTCTTTTCTACAGGAAAGATAACACGACATTTATGACAAGCCCAAGCGTAGGAGCTTGATTAACACAGCAATATATATATATATATATATATATATATATATAAGAAATTAAATTTTTTCTTGGGTATTAAGGTCTAATTAACTACGTAAATATTCAATAGGATGATTTATTTTTTATTACACTACAAACGTTTCGGCTGAACATATTAGCCTTTTTCAATGGATATTCATGTCTGGAAGTAGAATTACATAACTAACCAAACTTTTTTATATATAATCATATTTTTGTTTGTACCAAACAGTTTCTTACCTCAAATATAAAATTACCAATAATTAAGTTGCCTACACAATCATTTGGTTTCAATAATGTCAATCAATATCTTGCTAGGATTATACAAAACAGTTTAAAAAATTTTTTTTTATTTATATGCACTGCTTGGTTTGTATACATTAAATGATTCTTATATATTTTTATAGTACAGCTATATAGCTGTTTGTCAAGTGCTAAAATTTTTTTTTTGTATTTATTTTTGAATTTTAATACTGGGTAACATTTAAATTTGTACACATATAATTTCTAAACTATAAATTACTCTGTGTTAGTTAAGGTGTTGTATGATAACAAAGGAGTTGAAATATTTAATATCATTATAATTTGAATAACGGCCGCTATACTTGCGGCCACGTCCCCAATGGTCCAGCCGGAAGTACTACATTGGGTTTAAACGCGAAAAATAATCGTGCTTCTAATTCATTCTAACTTCATAGTTAATCCACCCTAAACAAAAAACTAAATAAAAATCTAACAAACCTAAAAATCTAACATACCTAACAAACTCTAACAATCTAACAAACCTAAAAATCTGACAAACTGAAACAAAAACTAAAAACAGGGTTGGAAATAATGGTATCCCTAGCGCTGACTTTGGAGTGTACCCGATCAACAAGACACAAGCAAAAATGAGAGGGGGAGGGATCCGTAATACCGGATAGCAGACGCCGGCTCTGCTTACCAGTGCGACCTGAAGGGTCGTCTTAAAACTATCCAAATCTAGCTAACTGATTTAAATCCATCCCTAGCTTTCCCTATCATTCCCTAACTGATTTATATTATGATTACAATCTTCACAATTTACTCTTCCTTCCCAAATATATACTGCAACCAAAATGGCGACAGAACGTCAAACAAAACAAATATGCCACAAAATACTGCAATACATGCTAATAAATATAAAATATAAATAAATATAATTATATAAATATATAAATAAATGTCTAATGAGCGTTAAGCATATAGCAGTGCACAAAATAGCAAAAGCATCACCCTATTTATCAGGTGCACTCGCACAAGCATTATGTCGGCTAGCGCCATTACGCACAAAACGTGCGTGTTAAATTATTTCAAAAACTACTAATTAATGTAAATCAATGCTTGTGCGAGTACAGCCGCCACAATTTAAATCTTACCTCGATAATAAAATTTTCCAGCATCCAAAGATCTGGTCGTCTGCCTACATCTAACTGTAACTTACTTCTAAGGGGAAGATGGGGGTGCACTGTTAAAGTCCTGGTGGGTATGCACTAAATGTTCTTGGGGGGTCACAATCACTATCACTTCACTTTCAAGTGCTGGGGGGAATGCGCAGTTTCACTCTATTTTATTATCTTTGTTTATTTTATTGATTTAATTTAATGAAGGTTTCTGATTTATTTGTTATTGTTTATCTGTTATTATTTATTCCCGATTTCCCGAATATCCGCACATAATTATGAAGATAGGCAGTGACTGTATTAATGGTGTGTGGCGTTTCTCGTGCATATTAGACATTTGGGTATAATTATCATGTTGTTTTTTTTTAATTTTTTTTTTTTAATTTTTTTATATCAGGTTTTGGTTATATCTATGCTTGTATCCTTACTCACGCCAAGTCAATCTAAAATTTTCCAATCCTCCCACCAACCCCACCGAATTTTACACGCGGTTGTCATTGTCCAATCTCGCGACCCTTCTCGCGAATTCTTTTAAGGATGTCCAGAACGCCTTCTGGTTAACCACTTTCCCGACTTTCTCTAGGTTCTTTGGCCATGCCAGACCTAGGATAGCTAGTTTGCTATCCGCCAACCCTCGATTTCCCGCTTCAAGCGGGCAGTTGAAGAGCACGTGCCCTGCGCTTTCCGAACCCTCACCGCATTCGCAGCGGTCGCTGTTGGTTAGACCGAACCTTTGTAAATACGCCTTCAGGGCGCCGTGCCCTGTTATCAACTGCACCATTTTGTGATCGAGCTTAACCTCGATCCTACCTCTAGCTTCTATGCTCGGTATGAATTTGTGGGTCAACCTGCCCGTGGCAGCGTTGTTCCACCTCTTCCTATTGTCGAATTGATCTTTCGCGCAGCTTTCTTTTGATTAAAGACCTCGGTATCGACGAATGTGATATCCGAAAGTCGCCCGTCGCGGCCTCTTTAGCTAATTCGTCAGCCCTATCATTTCCTACGTTACCATTGTGCGACCTAGCCCAACAGAACTTTAAACGTCGAAACTCGAGCGCTGTATGCGCTATTCTCCAGACGTCCGCCTGGAGGTCTGTCGAGGTGTTCATGTTAGTTAATGCCGTCAACGCTGATTTTACTGTCGCTTATTATATAATAATCGTCTCTGCCCGTGTTATTTATTACGTAATCGATAGCCTCTCGTATTGCTACCAATTCGCACTGGAAGATAGTGCTCCAGTTTGCGAGTTTGGTTTGAAACCGAAACACCTCCCTTTCCTGCGTAAACACGACAAACGCCGCGCCTGCTTGCCCGTCATCCATACGTGAACCGTCCGTGTAAATTCTGATACCCGTCGCGTCCCGATCTCCTTCGACAAACTCGATTCCTCTGATATCGGCCGGGTGCCCCAACTCTGATACCACGATTTTTCTTGCAACGTCTCTATTACCAAGATTAATATCTTCGATAATTTCGCGCCCTTTCCCTATATCTATAAGTCTCCTATCTCTAATCTTCCTAACGACATATTCGATAGGGAGAGTCCTACTGATCACCAGAACAGCCTCTGTGGAGGTGGTCCTGTATGCCGTCGCCGCCCTTACCGCGGTTATAAATTGCACGCTCGTTAATTGACGCATCTCCCGGACTATACAACCTTCCGCCCATACGGATGCTGCGTACAGTATTGCCGGTTCAATTGCTCCGGCATAAACCGTCCTCAGCGATTCGCCCCTGAAACCCCACTTTATTTTATCCGCCGCCATCATTTTATTTGATATTTCGCCGCCCTTACTTTTAACGTATTGTACGTGCGCTTTCCAATTTAATTTATCGTCGATCTTGACGCCGAGGTAGGTAATACAATCTTTAAACGGGATTTTCTCCCCTCCTAGCTCTAGCCTAGGAGGCCTCTGTCCTGGTTTTGTGCCGAAATAAAGCGCCTCTGACTTTGCCGTGTTAAATTTTAATTTTACCGCCTGCGACCATTCGTGTAATTTCTTAAGCGCCTCGTTCGGTTTTGTGCGCATATCCATTAACAATCTCGATCTTACAATTAAAACGTGTCATCCGCAAACCCAACGATTGAGCATCCTGCGGGCAACTTGACCCTAAAGATGCACTCATACAACAACTTCCAAAATGTGGGACCAGAACATGACCCTGCGGGCATCCCTTTCCACCTCACGCGACAGAACTTCACCGGAATTTCAACCTGTGCCAATCGCACCGAGAAATAACTCTTGACCAAAGACATCAAGTTTCGCGGACAACCCCTACGATCTAACTCGCAAACGATTAATGGCCACCAGGCAGCAACAAATGCTCCTGAAATGTCGAAAGCAACAACAACACAGTACTCTTTAGCATCTCTCGCCGGCTTAATTTCCCCGACAACGAACTCTAACGCGTCGATAGTCGACTTGCCCTCCACGAAACCAAACTGTCGGTTATTAAAACCGCCGCTGTCTCGCACTAGGTGCTCAACACGCGTAGTCATAAGGCGATCTAAAACCTTTTCCAGCACCGGTAGCTAATTGGACGATAGCTGCCCGGATCTGACGCATCCGCCTTTTTAAGTTTAGGTATAAATTTCACGTTCTGGATTTTCCAGCAACGCGGAAAAACTCCCCTTTCTAAACAAAGATTAAACAACCCGACAAAGACACACGGGGCTAACAGGCACGCCTCCAGAGCTGCGGCTGAAGTGATTCCATCATGCCCCGGTGCCTTCTTAGGGTTCATTCTCCTAAGAGCCCTGACGACCTCGTGAACTAGGATTGCCTTATCGGCACCTGTTCCTTGCGCCTCTGCAGCTTCCCGACGTACTAAATCGTGCGACCCATCATCCTCCTCGGATTATCCGATGGGAAAAATTTCTCTAGTAAATATGACGCTGTAGTTTTAACACCTTCCGTGTATTCGCCATTTGTTTTCTTTATATTACTGAGCGCAATTTTTTGTTGTTTTCCTCTAATTACGCGGTATGCGGTTCCCCAGGGTTCTTTCTCCGAGTTTTGCGTGCAGAATTCTTTAAATTTATTCGTTCGCGTTTCTTCTATTAATATTTTATATTCGCGGTAACTTTGATTATATTCTATTCTCCGTTGTTCTTTTATATCTCCCGAGGCGCGTTGATAGCGGCGTTTTAGGTTACGCGTTTCTTCCCGCTTGGTGGTTAGTTCCCGGGTCCACCAGGGTACGCTGTCTTTAAATGTCTTCTTTTGCGGCATGGAGTACGACGACGCGTCTACCACCGCGTCGTTTAGTTTTTTCGTGAGTGTTTCTACTTCGTCTGCCTCTCGGCAGTTAAATAGCTCATTTTCGAGCACAGGAATACTTTCGCCAAATTTTTGTTTAAATCGCTCCCAATTTGCTTTTTTATTACAGAACCGCGGAAATATAGTTAGCTGCTCGTTTGCGTTTGTTTTGGTTCTAACGTCCCATGTTATTAATTTATGGTCAGAGAGCGTTTCCTCGTCCGACCTTAATTTCCAATTACAAATCGTTTCTAACATTTCGTGCGAGACTGCAGTAATATCTATAAAACTGCTGCCTCTATGCCCCTAAAACGTAGGTGAATCATTAGTGTTTATCACACTAAGGTCCCATTCCGTAAAAAGATCAGCAACCTGCGAGCCTCTATCGTCTTCGATAGGGCTGCCCCATAGTGGCGACTTGGCATTAAAATCTCCCCCGATGATTAGATTTTTATTTCTGCCGATTTTACGAATAATATTATCTACTTGAATTATCAAGTCTTCGGTTTGAGATTTTCCCGCCGGGAATCGACCGGCGGAAGGTACGCGCTTATTACGTAGAACGCATTTCCTCCTGATTTGATTTCGGCCGTCGTAAAAAATTCGTTCGATAAATTATTTAATATAATTCCGGTGCACGTCCCATTATTTATTATTATCCCGCTACGCGGTCGTTCACCATTCGCATTTAATACGGTAACCCCCTTCCCAAAACCTGTTATTTTGTGGCTATACAGGTGCGGTTCCTGTATAAACCCGATGTCGATATTATTTTCGATGAATAACTTTACGAAGTTATTTGTTGCCCCTCTACCTTTCCCGAGATTTAGTTGCGCGAATTTAATTTTCTTGCTTCTTATGGACTTTGTTTTATCTTCACAGTCCATAATCGATGTTTCGTGTGATTGCGTTCTTCAGACGCTGCATCGTGGGGCATCTGCTCGACTTTGCGTCGTGGCGCGTATCGACCATCGCGCCACCGCCAGTTCTGTCGTTTGCCCTAGCGCAAACCACACAGCAGGGGACTGCCTTCCGGCAATTCTTAAATTCATGCCCGACCTCGGCACAGTTACCACACCACTGTACCTTCTCCCTGCATTCCATCGATCGATGGCCGTACTCGTAGCACCGGTAACACTGGGTCATCGAGAAGTGGTCCCGGGCCCATACTCTTCGCCACCTGAGGTTTATAGCATCGGCTAATATACGCCTTCGAAGTGTGGGGGTCACTTCGAAGACTACTTTGGCGAAGGGATCCCTAGGGCCATTTCCGCCAAACCTGAACTTCTCTCTCAGGTGGTCTTCTAGCTTCAAATCGCCGAAGCGGGGATTCTAGCTCGCAATCAACCGCACGAGCTCTTCAGCCTTCATCCCCGCTTCGACTCCCGGAAGAACGACCCGTGGACGTTTCTTCTCGATGGTCTTCGCCACGAGTTCTTTGCAGTTACTGTCGACCTTCAACTGCAGCTTCTTGGCGTCGTCACGACCTGCGCACTCCACAACGACACCGCCCCGGCGCGTCCTACGAGCTCCGACCACAACAAACCCATCTCGAGCGGGATCGACCTTCTGCTTCAGGGTCGTCATCACGTCGTCCTTCTGGCCTGGCTTGGCGTCGACCCTGACAGCAAACGTAGGGGTAGAACCTGAAGCAGCGTAGGAAACCTTGCGCTGCACCGACGCACCCTGACTCTGGCCTCCTGAAACGATAGAATTCGCCGCCGGACTTCCCCCGACAACACCAGCTCTCCCTGAACCATCTAGGCAAAGACGAAGCGCCCTAACCATACCTATAAGTTGGTTCGTAACGTCGCGGATATCATCCACGGCGTGCCGAACCATCTTCCTGTCCTCCACGACTACAGTGGCGGAAGTCGTTGGCACCTTCCCATAGACGGCAGCGTGAGCCTTCCTCACCCTAAACTTCAAGAGCTCCAGCTCATCGAGGTCGCCAGCATCAACGCTAACGTTGCAGCTAGTCGACATCGTTCGCTGGGCTCTCGAAGTAGAGGGCAATCCTGGCGCCGCAACCACTACGGGGGGCCCCCGACTCCCCCGACACGACCGCCGCAGACACAGGCTCCTCTACCTTCTTCTGAATCCCTAACATAACATCCTTTAACACTACCTTCAGCTGTTTCCCCCCAACAGCGCCCTCAACCTCCGACCGATCTCCCCTCTTCTTCCTGGGCAACGGCTCCTCGTCGCGGTGGACCACCATGCTGACAAAACTAACAACAAAGAATGTCGCCTAAAGCGCAGCTCAAAAAACGACTTGACCGTTACGACGCTAGAAGAGCGCAAAACGTTGGTCCAATAAAAATGTTATGCTTAAAGGTGAACCGTAAGCAGCCTTGTATTTATTTAAACTTCGAACCGCCCAATTAAATATTAAATTTTAACAAAAATACAGCAAGCACTAAGCGTCAAAAAACAACTAGAACCAAATAAATTCCCTAACGCAATAAAAGTATCTCGATTTAAAATGTACCGTAAAGAACACTATTTATTTATTTTAAATTTTTAAAACCGCCAAATCATATTTAAATAAATTAATTACTTCAAATTATCAAAATATCTAATTTATAAATATCAACACTTTATTTTTAAATGTAATTAACAAATAAAGTCGAGCGCAATCGGAATGCGATAACCGGAAATGACCCTTCACTTAATCACTTGGTAACTAGCACAACCTCTAACTGTTACACCGCTTAATTAAACCAAAAATCGATTTAAAGGAACTTTTAAGTATGCATGTTCTTAAATTACGGAAATTTTATATTAAAATTGTTTTAAAATTTACAGTTTTTGAGTTATTTATTTGATTTAAAAAGGACTAGATTTTTGTTTTTAGGTTATTGTTTGATTATACGCGAACTATAAAAATTTCACACACTTTTTATTTGTTTTACCCGGCTTTTTAGCTCGATTCACGCGGTTTTTGTTTTAAATTTATTAAAAACGCCTTTTTAAGTTATTCGAAATTATTTTTGAGTATTTGTTTAGTAGTTTTTTGTTTTATTCACCCGAATTTTAGTTGGTTTATTTTAAAACGCGGATTTTAATTTAAATTGCAAAGAAAAACGCGATTTATTTAGTATATATTAGGTTTAAATTCTGTTTTTAAATTTTATTTTACTGCCCTGTATTTAAAATTTAAAGCCACACAATTTTAAAAATAAAACACAATAAAAAGCAAAGCTTCAAATAAAATAATACAACAATAAATAATATAAACCCTAGATAAAAACTTACTGTTATTGCTGAAGCGGGAGCTCTGCTAAACACGTCCGCTCGCTTCAAGCGGCAACTAGAAAGTAATATATATATATATATATATATATATATATATATATATATTTAATATCAGCATGTTTTAGTTTGTCTTATCAATTGCACATTGAGTTAACATTATTTATAGGTATACTTTTATGTATGTTTATTTTTCATATAGGATATATTAATTTGAACCTTATTTTAGTTTTTTTTTGTGGTTTGTTTTTGGTTGGTTTTTTTCCTTATTTTATGATATTGCGATATATTTTACTTAGATTTTGTACATCTGAGCGGTCATTAATAGCAGTGGGATGTTTTAATATATATATATCATTTCTAGGTACTCTCTTTTTCTTTTATTGTGTTCAATTTTTAGAATTTTTGTTTCGTTGTAATTAAATTTGTGTTTTTCATGGACTTCGTGTTTAGTTAAAGCTGTTTTATTTGTTTTATCATATTTGTGTCCGTTTAATCTGCTTTCAAGGTATTGTATGCTTTGACCGATATAAACATGTTTGCAATTTAATTGGCATTGTATCTTATATATTGTATGAGTTTTTTTATTTTGAGGTATTTTGATTCTTTTATAGGTTATTTTAAGATTGTGTTTGTTTAGTAATTTTTGAAAATTTTCGGATAGGTTTGGTATATATGGCATGGTTATGTATTTTATGTTAGGATTGTTTATTTTTGAATTTTTTATTTGGCTGCGATTATAATAGTTTATGATACGGTTTTTGAAAATATTGTTTATGAGATGTTGTGGATAATTATTTGCAACTAGGATGTTCTTAGCTTTTGTTATAGCTTCATGCCTGTATTCCGTATCTGACAATTTTATAGCCCTATCAGCCAAGCCTATTATAAACGATTTCTTTTGCGTAAACGGATGTTGGGAGTTATAGTTTAAGTATCTACCCGACCAAGTTTTTTTATTATGTGTACGATGTAAGGTCATATCCAGAAAGTTTAGTTTTTCGTCTTTTTCCCTTTTAATTGTAAACTTTATTTTTTTGTTAAAATTATTAAATACATTTAATATGTGATTGCACTTGTCCTTTGGTATTACACATATGCAATCGTCCACATATCTTAGATGTAAAATTATTGGAGATGTAATTTGCTTTATACATTCTGTTTCAAGTTCCTCTAGTACTATTTGTGCTATAACACTGGATAGGGCCATGCCCATAGCACAACCATCAATTTGCTGATAGAACTGGTTTTTAAATGTAAAATATGTGGAAGTTAGAACCGTTTTTACAGCATTACTAAAATCTTTTACGGGTATGTCAGTATATTTTTTTATTTCCGGCCATCTGTTATTGATCAATTGTATAGCATATTCAACAGGTATGTTTGTATAAAGTGACACGACATCAAGGGATATTAAAATATAATCATCTGGAATAATAATATTTAATTTTTTCTTTGAATTCCCATGAGTCTTTTATAAAGTACTCATTTTTGCCTATTATGTTGCTCAAAATGTCTTTTAATAAGATGGATAATTTGTTAAATGGGGATTGGACAGTTGATACGATAGGTCTCATTGGGATATTATGCTTATGTAGTTTTGGTAAACCATATAGTTTTGGTGGTATTGCATTATTTGTTATGAGGTTTTTACAGGTTTTGGGGGATATGTAACCTTTATTCTCCCATTCCTTGACTAAGTCGTTATTTAATTTTTGTAATTTACTTGTTGGGTTTTGTTTTATTTTTTGATATGTATGTTGGTCATTTAATAATTCATTGATTTTGTTTATGTAGGATTCATTTTCCATAATTACCGTTGTATTAGATTTGTCAGATTTAAGTACTATGATATTTGGGTTTTCTTTTAAGTATTTCTCTGTTTTTTAACTTTTTTTATTAATATATCTTGTTAACTTTTAATTTGTTTATTTGGATGTTTTGATTATTACTAAAATTAGTAATTACGTTACATGCGGTAGCTCTGATTTCGTCACGTGTTTCTTTTTGTAATTCTATTATGGCAGTTTCTAGACTTGCTATAACATCAGGGTTAGGTATTTCAGTTGTATTTGTAATGGGTATTGCGTAATTAGGTCCTAAGCTTAGGATTTCTGTTGCATAACTAGGTAACTCGTGTTGCGACAAGTTTTTAATCCATTGGTTGTTGGTTTGTAATGCCGTGGGTTTTATTTTTTGCTTGTTAACAAGTATTTCTATTTTCTTTTTGTTTCTTTCTTTAATTTTATTGAAAATGGTCTCATATCTTGCTTTGATTGTATTTTCAATTTTCTACAAGTCTTTTATAACAGGAGTTATGTTTTTTAAATAATCTGTTATGTTATCTATTTCCTTTTCTAAAATTCTTATTTTTAATACGGTTTACTTGATGAGTAAATTGATTGTGTTAAGCTTAAATCTATATACTACCTTATTGTGAAATTTCAATTTGAGGTTTACATCTGTAAAAATAAACTATTTCAAATTGAGATTTAAAAATGTAGGAGTTAATTTTTCATGTTTGCAACGTAATAAGAAAATTCTTCTGTTTTTCTGGTTGGCCAATTAGATAAAATTCTTCTTAAGTCGGTTGAGTTGAAATGTAAAGTCTACCTCATTTGTTGATATACGATGTTGTACTTGCATATTTTCACCCATGCTTATTGATATAAATGATGATATTCTTGACCTTTCATTATGATAATATAAGAAATTAAATTTTTTCTTGGGTATTTAAGGTCTAATTAACTACGTAAATATTCAATTAGCTTTATTACTTCACAGGTGAAGTAATGAAGCTAATGTTTTGTTAATGGCTATATAACTACCAGCCCGATTTGTATTTTCAATGGCTCTTATTATTTTCATTGTTATTCCCCTTTTCTTGGTGATAGTTTATATGGTCGATAAAACAGTTTGCAAAGTATTACACTCCGGATGGTGATACATTTATATGGTGATAGATAGTTCTTAAAAGTCGGTAATACAGTTACCAAAGTTCATAAGATACATCGCGCAAGCGCAATCAGAAAAGCGAGTGACGCCTCTAGCGGAGGGCAACGCGAACCCCTTTTATAGATTTCGCGTAGCCAACTACCATGACGTCACCGATACAAAAGGTATATGGCGCAATAATCAGAAATATAAAAATTAAACAGTGAAAGATAAAATCGAATAATTTTAACAAACAAATTACTCACATAAGATATCCGGCTTTCCCCAGGTACGCCTATCATCCTTCCGGGTCGATAATGAAGGTATTGCTCCGGGCTCCGGTGGTGTTAGCCGAGCATGGACATCCGGGTCATCTCTGGTCGTGGGCTGCTCCAGGGACATATCGGTTTCCTAAATGTAGTGGAACGACAGGACAGGTTAATTAGGAAAGACAAACAAAGATAAGCAAGACAAGGGAATCTACATAGTAAGATAAGATATAATACCCGGCACGACTACTTCACTTGAAGATCAAAGGAAAACAGCCACGATTCAGAGCGTCACCAAAACTCGTCCCCACTCTTTTTTAGTATTCATCTACCCCTCTAGTGTTGTGCGATCTGCGCAAACTCACTACTATGACGTACGAAAGTACACGCTTAGTCTATTTAAAATTCCCGCGCACCGCGTATTTGAAAATATGCCGCGAAACTTCCGTGTATTAAAACTAAACTACTAACAATGTTTAAGTGACCCTTGGCACGTAACAATCGCGACAAAGCCACAAAAGAAAAAACTTAAAAAAAGAAAAAGTCTGTTAGCACAGTAACAGCTTAAAATCTAAATCCTAACTACCCTACATAAACCCTAACCTTAAACCTACAAAATGTTTATATAAGGCGCCACCTGGTTTTTTCGACTGATAACACGTCTACCGAAGTACCAGGAAACGGAATAGGTAGCCCCATAGTCTTTGACTACACTAATTATCGACAGCACAAATTTGTCGGGGAGCATGAAACACTACTTAAACTAAACGGGAGCGACAAGTCGCCTAACCTATCTAAACCTATCTAACTAAAACTAACATAAAAGTTGTTATGTGCAAACACACATGAGTGTTGCATCAAAACTATTCTTCTTTTGGCAAAAAGTGCCCAAATTTAAAAATGTTCATGGAGTGCGTCACTCTGCACTCTAGCAAATTTTGTTACTGGTACTTTGGTTTTCTAACGATGCACATTTAAAACTTGTCCATGACATAGTTGTGAATCAACAAATTTACCAAAAGTACCACCTACTAAATCCTTATATGCTAACCTGACAAATTACATTTCTAAATCGGGTTAGCTTCTTCACTTAAATATCAAAAAAAAAAATAATTCCCACGTCTGGTCATATATACCACACGTTAGGACAATAAAAAGATAAGACAAGTTCTCAAATTGTTGTTAAAGATAATAGATAAGATAATGATATTAAGCTTAAGTTGTTATCCTCAAAGGTAATAGACAAGATAACGATATTAAGCTTTAGTTATTATTTGAGATACTCGATAAGATAACGCGATATTAAGTTAAAGTGATTATAAGAGATAGTAGGTACGCTGACATGAATTTAAAAAAGTTATTACTAAAGATAACCGGTAACATAACGCGAAATAACTCGAAGTTATTCCTAACGGTAGTCGGTAAGATAACGAGAAATTAAACCAAAATTATTACTAAAGGTAATCGGTAAGATAACTATACTAAACTAAAGTTATTATAAAAGGTAATCAGTAAGATAACGATATTAAAACTAAGGGTATTGTCAAAGATAATAAAGAAGACAAAGATATTGGCCTGGTTATTACCCAAGACAATGAATAACAACAAATAGAGTGGCTCCAGTAGAGCCGTTTAAATGGGATTGACCCGTGCCCTCTAAAAAGAGAAACCCGTGAAGCAGGTCCGTTCACACGAAACAGCACGAGAGACCGGCAAAGACATTTGGGTGCATTCCTGCACCCGGCGATAATCGATATCGGTGATACTATCACCCGATATCCACACGGTATATAAGATATACACATTCACTCACACACTCATACATACCTTCACTGCCAGAGCCCATGCACTGACAGCGGCACCGCATGACCCCACGAAAGATTCGCAGAGACATGGTCCAGGTGTCTGTGAAAACCTCCCGCGCAACCACACGGTGACTAACAGAAATGCAAAGGCAGTAGAGAAACAGGAACGGTAAAAAAGAAGGAGGTTGGTTTTTTGGAATGCATTAGAGGCACTTTCAGGTAGAAGAAAGTAGAGGAAGGGCTCGCATTGAGCAAAAGCAACAGAGAAAAAGGTGGATAGCAAAGCGCTACTCAACCAACCAATGTGGCCAGTAGCTCGGAATGAGGGAACATCATTCTTATGTGGCAGACGGGTGTTCCGGGACAAGAACAAGTCCACCGAAAGAAGAATAAGGCATAGCGGAGATAACGGGTTAAGAAAAAAGTATAGTTTTTGGACAAGCGTCCGAGAGAAGGTAGAGAGTTGTCCCTGTTAAACACAGCGCAGTCTGAAGGACCACCTGCGATATTAATCCGACAAGATAAGGTATCACATATGTTGAAATTCACTAGGCTCCTAAGAGAACTAGTACGATCATTTTCCTAACGAGTACATTGACTACGATAAGAAAATCAGACAAAAGTTGACACAACAACTTAAAAGTATCATTACAGATACATTCACACAAAAACAAACTGTTTTAAGGTAGTATTTCAAAACGGTAGCACCCTAAACACACAAAAATGCCCAATTATACGCAGTTAAATACAGATACACTGTCCCAATATGCTAAAACAACCGAGAACTTATGAAGATAACAATAAGAAGCAATAGCACCTCACCACAAAGTTCAATAAAAACAAAGAAAAAAAAAGGTTATAAGTTATGTTGATTTAGTAGAAAAAGAAAGAAATAATGATGTAGTATAATGTGGGCGACTGCAATAATTCAGAAGAAAAACACATGGATTAGGTAGTCCTAGTTTTTGCAACTGCGAATATGAACTATTTCTTACAATGGCATAGGTCATGACACCTATGTTGGCCCAAAGAAAAAAATCATCCACTCAACATCAGCTAAAACCAATCATAAAAATTCAATGAGTTATTACAACCAAAGTTACGACAATTACCACACAATTAAACCATGTAAGAGAAATACTAAAACCCAAATAATATGCAGTAGGAAAAGTTCGAGGGTTGATTAAATGAAAAGACAAAGTTATATTGAGGGGTGTAGAGAATGAAGTGATATATAACTAACGGTATGGTCAAGGAAAAGTCAACCAAACGAAAAGATAAGCTAAATTAAGATAAGTAAAGTTAAACGTGTACGAGATTATATACTGTACGAGAGAGGGAATAAGTAATTAAAGTTAACTAATTGGTGGCGAGAACAAAAAAATATTAGGTAAATCGTGAGGGTTTAATCATATTAAGATACGAGGTATCAGGGATTAAATTTGGAAGGTTAAGAGAAACAACATCACAAGATAAGGCATCAGGTACGATATTTAATTTGCCAGGCCTATGCCTAACGTCAAAAGTGAATTGAGATATACGCAAGTTCCATCTTGCGAAACGACCTGCGGGCTGTTTCAAGTTATTAAGCCAAGTGAGAGCTAAGAACATTAGGTACATTGTCAAGGAAGTAAACGTGACAAGCTCTTAGATATACGTAAGGTTATACGATTTTAAAGACAATTTTAAGGCATTTAATGAAGTTTAAATCGATATGTGAAGAGATAATAGTAATTAAAACTCGATTCACTAATAAAATTGTTGAAAAACAAAAAGATATAAAGCATATTTTTACTGGGATGGGAAGTTCTCATTAGAGTTCTACCCAACCCAATAAGGAAAAATTTCAACATCATTATTAGAAAATGATTTACAAATTGTAAACGACAAACTTACCAACCGAATTCTCGTCTAGACTTATAATGCTCTACGACTGGCCAATGGGTCTTGTTCTAGACTTACAGAGCTACACGACCAAATCCGACAGTAAACCTCGCTCAACGGATGTTAAGGTACGTTGAAATTTTAATAACTAAAAAAAATATGCAATCAGACAAAATCAAACTCGCTACATGAAAGAAAAATTCCACGATACCTATACAAAAGGTATTCCAAATTATTGGAATGTTCTTTCAATATTGCAGAAGTTATCAACAAGTATCGTAAATGAGGTTAAATAATAAACGTTAACGGAAATTTCTTTAATTTAGTATTTAAGGAACAGATATAAAGAGATGCATTTTATTACAACATTTTGAAAGGTAAAAATATGGGATAGGTAATTTCGTTACTATATATAAGGCAAGAACCTTTATAAAACGCATTTATAGGTTATTAAAACTAAACTACTAACAATGTTTAAGTGACCCTTGGCACGTAACATCATAAGAGTTTGTTTACAAATACATCTTACTTTATATACAATTTTCTTATTGCGGACTTCAAATAACTTGTCTTTATATATATATATATATATATATATATATATATATATATATATATTGCTATGATACTCTCTAAATTATCATGCCCCTGCGTTGTGCGCCTTATTAATTTGCCGGAATTATGGAACCCCTATGTTGGGCTGTTATATTATTTGGTATGTACTCTAAATTATTCGCGCTCCATCATTTGGACGACAATTTTAATATTTACTATGAATAAACAAGATTGTAATTATCTCCGCCGACGTTGGGCTGTCTTATTAATATTGCTATCAATTTCCTCCAGAAACTTAACTGGATTTTATCTTGAACCAACCTTGTCAACCAATAACAAAACTCGGTCTGTTACCGCCTTACTTCTTATCAATTTCCTATTCAACTCGTAGCTCCTCCTTGAACTATTTAAATCTTATGACCTCGGCTAGCATTTATTTGGAATTATAAAATTCAGTTAATTTCGATTTTATATAATGAAACCAATATATTATGTACAGCTTTTGTAAATTATTTGTAATACACTTTTCAATTAGTTAATGTTGTAAATTTCATTTATTAGACATCATATCCTATTTACTCAAAACCCAAAGTCACCAAAAAAAACCTATTATCTTTATCAACAAAGCGTAGGACGTTCTAAACCTGTTATCATATAACTCATTTTATACTTATGCAACTGTTTTTGTTGACTTTTTCACATTCATATTATATTAAGCAAATTCAATATTCAAAATAAAAATATATAGAAAAACAAAATATCTTATAACTAAAAAATCTGACCTGGTCTATTTTCTTCACATTGACGTTTCCAATTGAATAAAAATTATCTTCCCCAATTCAGGATTACATTTAAATTATTGCCATTACAATATGGACTACCATTATTCATTTATGCACCCCAATTTATTGTCGTTTCATTTCAGACTTATTACTTCTTATCAATCAATTTCCTCAAACTTAAAATTGTATTATTCTTCCCCCAGACTTAGAAATTGTAGTTTGTTTCCCTAGGACTTCAAAATCGTCGTTCGTTTCCCCCAGACATAGAAATTGTCAAACTTAAAATTGTAGTATTCTTCCCCCAGACTTCAAATTTGAATTTTTCTCCCCGGCTTTAGAAGCCGTTTAATCGGCAATTATAGTTTTCATCTTGGCACTTATTTTATCTTTCACTTTTAAAATTATTACGTATTACTTTATTTCATATCGACGCACTTCGGCCTTTGTTAAGTTGCAAACTGTCCTCGTTATCACTGTGCCTGCTAATATATTATTCCGTTCCCACTCCGTCAGTGGGTATGGTCTAGAACTCGTCGTTTATTTGTGACCAATCAAATAATTACATTCAAAGTAGTTTCTGATGTAATTCTCCACGATTCCCAATAATTGTAACCTGCTTGCAGCTGTCTTTCGTTATCAACATGCTGTGTTTTGATAGATCTAATTGCTTTTCCATAAACAACTGATGCAATTCGACTTTTAATTTTCATATTCACGCAATTTTTAATCTTCTTTCTTATCAAAAATGGTTAGCTATTTGCACGCATTTACCTATGCTACCTGAAGCTCTATTTCTATCTCCGTATTAATCTAATCGTTTGGAACTCTTTTGAATGCGTGTTTAATTACACTTTATCGTTTACTTATAAATTTACGCGTGCTTCCACTGAAAAATATCATTATCCGCTTTACCTAAATTCACTAAAACTTTATCTACAGGGTATTAAATATTTTCTATTCACCTAATGAATGTATTCCTGGTTTCTACGCTAACTATGCGTCTTCCTATGTTTATTTGCGTCGCCTAAAACTATTTATACTTTATATACAGGGTGTTGACTGCTTACTATTTACAAACTATCTCCATTCCTCAATTCTTCACTAAATAAATGCAGTTTTCTGCTACCTATGCTAATTTCTCATTTCTAAATGACCTTTACTATAAAGTACGCCCTTAAACAACCCCTTATCACAGCAATATATATATTGTAATGGTTTTAAAGGGTTAAAAGTAAATATAAACAAAGCAATTTCAAAACACACTGTATAAAGGAAACAACCAGAATTTACGTGCGAAATTTATTCCAGTTAGTTCATTTTTAAGTAACAGGTATTAACAAAATTTTACAAATAATGATTAAAAATTTAGTAGGTTTGCAAAGGAAATCAATTGTAGAACCATTAATTTATTAATTTAATTGACTTTAATTGAACGGTTATTTACGTATAATATACATAAAAGCGTGTAAAAATCAATAATACCAAGGTAAAACGCGAGTTAAGGTTTGTGGCTTCGAGCGGTCCTTTTTAAAAAGACTTCTTTGAACGTTAACACATTTATTTGTTTTAAACAGATTTGAACAATGGAATTTTACAATCGTAAGTCGAAATACATTAATTAATAATTGTACAAGTGAGTTACCGACGGACTGCAATGTGAAAGCTGAACGTTGATGAACTGCCCGCGAGTGGAGCTCCCGGTCCTTTTATAATCTCCCTACCCCATACAATTCTGTGGGAATCTGCGGACCTAATGTCCGCTTACACTTGATTCTATTCATAATACATAGTTGCTATCTTAGAAGCTATTCATAATTACAATGTTGCAGGTTTATTCTGCGTAATCTCAGTACGTGACCTCCTACGACCGTCTGTGACCTGACATCTGCAGTGTCACTTATCCTTGTGCTACTTTGTAGCGCTTCCGTTCACATGAACGTTTATAAACTGAATATAAATTGTAACAAATTGTCTTTTAATTACATTGTTGCATTTTCCTAATATTTCCTAATATTTCCTAATAACTTTATTAGTTGCATAGGTATAACAAATGGGGGATCACATAACTCGCGTTGCTAACAAACAAATATATCGGTTGGGTTGAAATACGCTGAAAAGCCAACTCGTAGAAATGTTATTTAAAACGTTCGTTAAAATTGAACACCTGCAGGTTTCTAAATGTCAACTTCCACTTATTTTGTGTAGATAAAGCTTAAGATTCTACGTATATTGTACAAACGGTCGAATGTGATAGCCTCATAATTTGTACGCGGGTTGTGCCGAGTTTAAATTTTATTGAGGTGTCACATACATTTTTTTAACAAGCTCGTGTAGTAACGTTTTGTAACGTGGATTAAATTAAACAATTATGAAAGAAGTATAATTAATTTGGATTTGGAAATTGGATACACTGTGAAGGCAGCGCAAGCAGCACAACTTAAATGGGGTTCTACTACTAATAGCTAGAAGCGCCCTGAAGAGCAGAGCGAAGCAAATATACGGCATCGTCAACGGAGCAGGGATCTTCAAGAAATTCTAGGTAACGCTTTAAAATTGTTGTTGTTATTAACTATGAATATTGGGTGACGTGTGAGAGTGAATTTTTAAGGTATTGTGCATTATTTTGCGTATGAAAAATAATACGTATAACTAACTTTATTATGGTATTTAAATAGAATTCTGAAGGTGTATATAAAGCTTATTAACGTTCCATCAGGAATTTAAATTTTGTAAAGAGTACATGGGTTTGTTTTTTTGTTTGTTGTAAGAGTATGCGAAGTATAAGGGCATACATTATTCATAATTAAGTGGGTTATCATGAGCTCACCATACTCCAGGGTTTACGTAAATTTAAAATAAATTATAAAAAAAGAATGAGAAATAAGATATTATTCAGGGCCCATTTACTCCGGGTACATTCTATGTGTTTGATTTAAATCAAAATACAGGACATTACAAAATAGGATTTATTGAGGTGTAACTTGATCACTGAAATGTGGATAATATTGAATTTTATTTGTAAATAGTGATAAATAAAAGATTGTATGATTGTTGTATTTTGTGGTTTTATTGAGAGTGTGGGTGAACGATAGAGAATATAAGAGTGAATCTAGGTATCCAAGAGGAGGTCCAACTGAGCTAGCCGGAAGCAGTTGAAGAAAGCAATTCAACCAAGGAAGAGAGGAATCTGGGTAAGAAATTTATGTTCGATTTTGGTAAATTAATAAAATTTTCGATTTGTTATACGAATGATTTTAAGCGAGTTCGCTTATTAATCCCAGATCCACGGCATTCTTATGGCGCCCAACGTGAGCTCGAATGATTTTTAGCGAGTGCCAGAGCTTAATCTAAGACTTCCACGGCATTCTTATGGCGACCCAAAAGTGAGGCTCGAGTTCCAGATAAAATTTTAACAAGTTTATTCCAGGAAACTGGCGATCTGAGAGAGTGGGTCTGGTTTTTTTAATAAATTTAAGAGTATTTTAGAGTGTGTGAGAGTGATTTAAACGTATGCAGAGAAAGGAGTGGTTAAGGAGCCAAGGAGTGGAAATTGGAAGTGCCAATAGTGCCTTGTGTGATAAAAATTCGAAAATGGAGGAAGCTGGAGGTAGTAGGGATCAGTCGAGAACGGAGTCGGGAGAAGCTGAAATTGAAGTAATTTTGAGAATGTTAGAGAGGATGAATGAAGAATCAAACAGGAAATTTGATCAGATGAGTGAGACGTTAAGCGGGGTTAGAGAGGACTCAAATCAAAAATTGGAGCAGATGAGTGAGGAATGAAATCGGAAATTTGAGGAGATTAGGGAAATGAGTGTTGAATCGAATTGTAAGTTTGAGAAAATTAGTCAGAAAATAGATAAGACGAATAAAGATGTTTCTGAATTTAAAAATAGCTTGACGGTAAAAATGGGGGAAGTTGAAAACCGGGTAGATAGAAATCAGCGTGATATTCGAGGTTTAAATCTGGAAAGGGGACAATTAAGGACTGATGTAAGAATTTTCTGTGAGGACGAGATTAATGCAAAAATGACTGAGGTAACGGACTCGTGTAAGGATCAGTTAGGTCGGGTTGAGAGAGAAGTGACCGGGATTAAGCACAATGTAGCGACTTTAATGGGGGATGGTCCAAGGTTTGTAACAGGTAATGTGTCTTTAGAGCAGCAGATGAAATTTTATGGGGATAGTAGAGTTAACCCTCAGATATTTATTAATAACGTTAGAGGTTTAATAAATAACTTATACGAGGAACAGGCAAAATTAAATGTTGTAAAAGCTTTACTAAAAGACCATGCGGAAGTTTGGTACAATTAAATAGGACAGGAAATTGACACTTACAATGACTTTGAGAACAGATTTTTGAAACATTATTGGAGTGACCACAGACAGGACCAGGTACGAGACGATTTGATCACGGTGAAATTTAAAAGAGAATTTTTAGGAAGTAGGGAGCAATATGCTATACGAAAGTATAGCATAGCGAAACAACTGAACCCACCACTGACGGACCGACAGATCATAAAATACTTGTCGAGACATTTCGAGGTTGAAGTGAGACAGCACGTAGCACTACAAAACATTGTGGACAGGGAAATGTTTCTGGAGTACCTACAGAGGTACGATGACGTAAGCAGTAGACGACCTCGGGAACATAGGGAAAGACAGGTAAACACGGTTAGGTTCGACAGCAGACGGGAGAATTATGCAAGACGGGGGATCAATTTTACGTATCAGCGACAAAATTGGGAACCGCAACGGCTATTTTATAGAAGCAACAGTGTAGGTAGGGAACCTGCACCGAGACCGGGACCTACAAGACAGAACAGTTCACCGGACATGAGGGGGGACTTCAAATACAAACACGGACCGAGTGCAAACGACTAGGACATACGCTGAAGTGACAGCTAGACCAGGACCGAGTAGAGAGAACGGACCAGGACAGGATTTTTAAAGCAGGACAAACCACTAGACATCACTGTGTACAAATATGAACATCCTAGAGAATTTTTGAAAATAGAAGAAGAAATTGAGCCAGAAATAGTAGAAAAATTTTGTTTGCCCATAATTGCAATTAAAATTTTTGAGAAAAATTTAGGAGCATTATTAGATTCAGGAGCTGAGGCGAGTTTGGTATCGGAGGAATTCGTCAATGAAATTAAAAATAAAGTGTGTGACAGGATAATGCCAATAAAAAGAAGTCACCTGGTTGCGTCGAATAAAAAACGATTTGCGGTTGTGAATAGCGAGGTTATTTTAAAAGTAGAGTTAGGTTCAGTAAGCTGTGAACAAGAATTTATAATTGTACCTGGGTTAAAGTTTAAAGGGATATTAGGGGTCAATTGCATGATGAAGTTAGGGGTTATAATAGATATGGAGAGGAAAATAGTTAGGATTAGGGATAGTATATTGCCCTGGAAAGCAAGTTATGATGTCACAGAAGATGACAAGAGGTTGTGTATTAATAGTATAGAGGGGGATGATGAAGAAGTGAGAGAGATTGACTCAGGGGAATATAGTGAGGAAAAGTTAGATGAGGTACAAGTAATAGTGAAAGAAGAAGCTGAACAAGTAGAGGTAGAGTCAGACGCAGGGTTAATAGTGGATAACGAGTCAGAATTAAGAAAGATAGAAGTAAAAATAGCATTATGTGACACACAAGAAGTAAATGTAGGCATATGTGAGTTAAGGGGCAAAGATAATTTTGGTAATTTGAATTTGAATTTAAAAGATTTTTGTGAAATGAATATTGTACATAAACGGTCTAGAAGAGAGGAAAAATTTTGTATAGAGGGGAAAGATAGAGATGTTAAAGTAATATCGCTGGGTTTGTCCGCAGAAAAGGAAATAATAATAAATGAGAAACAGACAAGTGTAGGTACTGAAGAAGAAGAAATATTTAAGAGTCAGGAAAATAGGGATAAATTTATTTTATGTGAAGTAACAGGGATGATAAGTATAGAAATAGAAGAAGGAGGAATAGGGATAAAGTGTATTAAGATTGTAAGAAGAAAGACTTGGAGGGTCAAGAAAGGAGTCAGATTTAAATAAGAAGATGAAGGTTAATGTCAAAAGGATAGAGATAGGTGAATTTCAGTATAGATGTAGAATATAGAGATAGCGATAGGTGTATATAGAAAAGTAGAAGTACAAATAGGATAAATATGGATAGCTGTATATAGAAAAGTAGAGATAGGTGTATAATAGGTAAAATTTAAATAAATAGGTATAGAATAGGAGGATATAGAAGATTAGAAGTAAGTAGTTATAGAAAATAAGATTAGAAATAGGATAAATATGGGAGACAGTTAGATATAGGTATAGAATTAGGTATGTATAGTTAGGATAAGAATAGATAGTGATAATAGGTGAGGTTAAAAGTTATGAAGACTGAAGATAAAGAAAAAAGTACAAAAGAGGTACGTACAGAGTCAATAAAGGACTAAAGGGTGAAATAAAAGAAGAAAATACTATGAAATACGAGAGTGAAAAGTTAATAATAGAAAGAAATAGTTAGGTAAAAGATAGTGATAGGTGTGAATAGTTAATTATAAATAAAGATAGGTGTAGAGAGATAGAAATAAGTAGAGATAGGTGTAGAAATAGATAGGAATAGGTAGACAAGTAGTGATAGGTTGAATAAATAGGTATAGGTAGTGTTAGGTGAGTAGATAAGTGTATAGAAATAACAGGTAAGTTTAAATTAGAGTGTAGGTATTTAAATTCAGAAAACCGGGAAGGGTTTTTCTTAGAATTGAAATAGAGGGATTATGTAGTGGTTTTAAAGGGTTAAAAGTAAATATAAACAAAGCAATTTCAAAACACACTGTATAACGGAAACAACCAGAATTTACGTGCGAAATTTATTCCAGTTAGTTCATTTTTAAGTAACAGGTATTAACAAAATTTTACAAATAATGATTAAAAATTTAGTAGGTTTACAAGGGAAATAAATTGTAGAAGCCAATGCCATTAATTTATTAATTTAATTAAGTTTAATTGAACGGTTATTTACGTATAATATGCATAAAAGCGTGTAAAAATTAATAATACCAATGTGAAACGCGTTGCTAACAAACAAATATATCGGTTGAGTTGAAATACGCTGAAAAGCCAACTCGTAGAAATGTTATTTAAAACGTTCGTTAAAATTGAACACCTGCAGGTTTCTAAATGTCAACTTCCACTTATTTTGTGTAGATAAAGCTTAAGATTCTACGTATATTGTACAAACGGTCGAATGTGATCGCAGTAAACACTAATGAGGGGTTATTTAAAGCACGTAAGCAGTCTACGTGAGGTTAGATAGCAGATGGACAGGAATATCGATTTCTACCATTCAAACAAGGTTAGAAAGATACGTAGAATATGCATAAGCAAGAGATAGCGTTAGTATAGGCGGGATTTGTAAGACGTCAATGCATAGACTATTGGTCGATATCGTTAGTTGTACATCAGACAAAACACGGGAATATTAAATATTAATCTTCAGAAAATATCGTAACGACGCGCTGAATTTCGAGGATTTAGAAATCGGTTGAACCCAAAATTTTGAGAAATATTAGTAGGTATTTAGGGCCGGTCCTAATTCATAACGCGACAGACGTATTTTCCATGTGTAAAATACGTCTGTCACGTTTTGAATTAGGATCGGCCCTATATAATTTTAATGTAAAATAGTTGTGAAAACATTTCAATTTAAAATAGTTGTGAAAACATGAATTCTTATATACTTTCAATGTAAAATACGTCTGTCACGTTTTGAATTAGGACCGGCTTTATATTACTTTCAATGAAACACACGTATGTTGAAAAATGTAAGTGCAGAGAAGAATGTGTGTAGCTGTTTTGAATCCGGTTTTCTAGCTAGAAGTTACACGTGCACCGTTTTGAATTAGGATCGGCGTTATATACTTTTAATGTAAAATGTGAAAACCTGAATTCTTTTCAAATGTAAAATACTTGTGGGCACGTTTTGAATTAGGATCGGCTTTATATTACTTTCAATGGAACATATTTCAAAACACACGTATGTTGAAAAATGTAAGTGCAGAGAAAATGTGTGTAGATGTTTTGAATTTGGTTTTCTAGCGAGACAGTATGACAGATGCAAAATATCGCATTCAAGTCAATTGTGTTTTAATTAAAGTGGATTCTGATTTATGTTTAGAGGCTGCAAATACACATGGGCCGGTTTCAATTCAAAATGAGTTCACTCTTGTGATAGGTTGAAAAGTGGGTTGGCAAAGTACGCAGATGGTGGTAATCTGCTATATAAGGAGATTGCTCTAATATTAATTTAATTAGTCAAAGAAAAGCAATATGGATTTTAATACTCTTAATAAAACCACATATCGCAAACCTTATGTAAATTCAAAAGATATTGTAGTGAATAAGAGGTTTGAAGTTTTAAAAGTGGAAACAATCAAGACAAAATATGGAGAAAGAGTATTAGTGGAAACAGAAGAGTTCAAGAGTATATTGCCATTGAGATATTTTGAATACCTTCAAGCACATGGAGTGAAACAATTAAATGAAAGTATTGGCTCGAACAAACACGTATAGATAACTAGTAAGGGATCGATCGGTCTAACTGTCAACATAGATTTTTCAGAATAATATGTCACTAATTTAAGAAATTAGTTTATTATTATAACACATCTAAGTCGATTGTATAAAGAATTATGTATTAAATTATAGTGGGTTCTGATTTATGTGCGTTTTACTTTGAGTTTACTACCTAGTTTAGAGAAAGTCTTGTTTCAAAAGAGAATTTTTATAAAATACTTTTTATTTTACAAATTGTTGAATATTTTGATCTAACTATTTATAAATGAAAAGTATTTATTAACTCCGTTCTTGAAGTATCTGCTGTTCCCTCGCTGTTAGTTCCTCTCTTTTTGCTTTATTATTTCTAGTTCCAAATCTATACGACGCAGTAGCTTCTCTCCACGCTTTTAAATGCGTTAAGCAACTCTACTGTGTCATCTTCGTAGGATTTGTCATCTTCACAGCAAACAGCCATATTAGATTCTGTACATAACTTTTTCATAGTCGACATGTTTTTGCCTGATCTGTGAGCATAACATAAAAGATTATTGTAGGTTCACCTTTTCTTTTGTATACTACCTGATGTTTCTGAGAGGATCAGAGTGTGTCAACGATCCTACGATAGCCTCAGAATTTCCAGAATGGTTTTTTGATCTAATGTAACTTATAAATTAGTACTGTTTTAAAAACACATGTATAAATGTGAAAAAAAGCACTTACTGTGATATATCTATTACGTCACTATCAAAAATAGCAGCACTGTTGAATTGAGGCGAAGAACAACCAAAAACTTCTTTAATCACGTCTTCGTCAGAATGTAATATAAATTGCTCTAGAACTTTTACGTTGGTACTATTACAATTTTTGATTGATGACAAGTTACTCATTTTTTAAAAGTTGCTAGTAATAGTAACTAATAATTATACAAGAAATCTGATTGAATACTGTTGGTAAAATCTACGTGAAGTATTTATATTAAATAATAAACTGATCTGTTAGAAAAAATTAAAAATTTGCATCATTTTCTGAAAAAATTCAGCTCTGTAATCTATTCTAATGAACAAAACAGTATGTAAGCGAATATAATTATACCTCAGCAGAAATAATGAATTAGTTTCATTGTCTGAAAAAAGAAATTGAAATGAATGCACATAATAAAACCCTAAATTAGATTAATTTCGTTTTAGATTACCGCTGACATAATTTATATGCAAATATAGGTAATTGTGTGTTTATGCGATTTTATGCTGTATAAGAAATTTTTTTTTAAAGGTACTGCTCAGCAGAAATAATGAATTACATTCATTGACTGAAACAGAAATTGCAAGAAGGCGCATAATAAAACCCAAATTAGATTAATTTCGTTTTATATTACTGCTAGCATAATTTATTTTCCATAAAAAATTAACAAAAATTGACTTTATATGCATATATAGGGATATAGTAATTTGTGCGGTTGTATGTTTACGCTAATCATGCTTGAATAAGAAAAATTCTTTAGTACTATCAACGTACTGGAAAATGTTTTTTCTTAATAACGGGTTTTTAAAAAAACCATGAGTGCGTGTAAATTATGATATTTTTCTTCAGATTAATTTTTCGTTTAAAAATAATGCAATGCAAATAGATCCCTTAAGTAGTAATATTTTATAGAATAAGTTTTAGATTACCGCTGACACAATTTACATGCATATATATAGGTAATTTGTGTGAAAATTCTTTAAAGGTACTGTTATATAATAAAACTGCAGAATGTTTTTTTTTAATACTGGGTTTTCTAAAAACCATGAGTGCGTGTAAATTATTAAACAAAGACGGTTTAATCTGAGACATTTTTTTTTTCAAATTTGCTTTGTTTTTATTTAAAAATATTTCAATGTAATCATAAAAAAATAGCGCTGTAATGATAATGTATTTTCTGTACACATAATAAATTAAAGGTCGTATAAAAACATTTTTTGTAGTAAACGCATACGGAATAAAAATGATGTTGAATGCTAATTCCTTTTGCAGTTGCATTCAGTATGTAAATATTGGAAATGCTTGCATAGCGAATTGTTTGTCAAAGTCACGTACTGAAGGCAACTCTGCAATTTTTTAGATCGCATGCACGATTCAAGCTTGAAAATCGTCTTGAATAAAAACATAAATAAAGGCAATTTTTTTAACAATTGCATTCAAAGCAATTCGCTATGCAATTATTTCGATTTGTATGCTGTTTTCTTTTACAGTTGTTTTGCTTACGCGTTTTCCCTAAACTCAGATGAATGAACCTTTTTGCAGTTGTTTTGCTTACGGCAGATGATATTTTATATAAATAGTAAATAGAGAAAATACCTATATTATTAAGTAGTGTATTTTGATTTTCTATAGAATCATGAATGCTGAAACCGTATCCGAGATTAGTAGCGCAATTTTGAGATTAACTGTAAAATGCGTGAATCTAATTAAATCAGTGAATGAAATAACGAAACACATTTTAATTATCAAAGCAAATATTAGTATATTGAAGCTTGCTATTAGAAATAAGGTATACGAAGACAATCAACAAGAAAATCCTAGTAGGCTGGAATCTAATTTGGCATATCTTAAAAGCTACCTTGTACGATTGAGGCACTTGAAACGCTCTTTGGAATATCGTGGTAAAGGTGTTGATGCAACGCTTTCTAGAGGTCATACTCGAAAAATTTGATTTGGCATGATGTACAATCATGTTTTGGAAGTCGAATAATTACGGGACTTATTACCAATTTAAATTATAGAGATCCTCTAATGTTCTTAGACAAGGCGTTCGCTAGTTTTAAACGCAAGATTGTTGCTTGCTTAAAAAGTCAATGTTGAAAGTTAATGTAATATTTGCCGCTAACTTTGTTAAGCCTACAACTGGCGAAATAGATTTGAAAACGTTTCCTACTGCAAATCGTCACATCGATATAAATACCAATCTCAAGCTGTGGTATAAGGAGAACGTATTGAACAAGATTTCGAAGCGATTAGAAGAATTTAGCGAGAAAGATTCTGGTTGGGCAATCCCAGAAGTTTTACACTTGAAGGTAAATATAAACAATCATGATCCACTTAAAGGAGGGCGTTCAACGTTTGTACCGGTTCCGGACTTTATAAAAAAAAAAAAGCTGTGGTAAATGTAATAAATAACTATCAACATTGCATTCTTTGGAGCTTGGTTTCCGCTTTATATCCTGCTAAACAAAATAGTCAGAGAATATCTAGCTATCCACATTTTGATACAGTATTACGCTACAATTCAATTCAGTTTCCAATCGCATTAAAAGACATAAAAAAAAATGAGAAGCTTAACAATCTCGCAATTAACCTATATTGTATAGAAAATACTAAAATAATGCCATTTTGTTTAAGTGAAAATTTTAAAAAAATTGAACCTATTAATCTGTTAGTTTTAAATAATGATAATTTACAATATTCTCGTCCGACAAATGCTAATGAGAATTACTTTCATTTTACTTGGATTAAGGATATGTCAAAATTATTTGCAAAACAGTTGTCTTCACATGAACATAGAAAATTTTTTTGTTATAGATGTTTAAATAATTTTAGTACAGCAGCATTACTTAAGCGTCATTCGAATTATTGCGAAAAACAGAATACTTGCTCAATAAGATTACCCGAAGAATCCGAAAAGTATCTAACGTTTAAACATTTCCACTATCAAAAAAAAGTATCATTTGTAGTTTATGCAGATCTCGAATGTATATTAGAACCATGCAATGAGTCGGAGGTAATACTAAACACAGTCTCTTACCAAAGGCATATACCCTTTAGTGTAGCGTATTATTTGAAATGCTCGTATGATAATAAATATTCCAAATTTCAATTGTATCGCGGAAAGGATTGTATAGAATGGTTTGTTGCTCAATTGAAACTGATTTCAGAAACGACTAATAAAATTTTCTGTAACCCAAAACCTATGAATCCTTTAACAGAAGAACAAAAGTTAGCATTTAAATTTGCCCTTCACTGTCACATTTGCAATAAACCTTTTAGTATAGATGATATTAGAGTTCGCGATCACTGCCACTTTACAGGTGAATTTCGAGGAGCGGCTCATCAAGATTGCAACATCAATTATCATAATTTTATATGATACCGGTAGTTTTCATAACTTATCAGGCTACGATTCGCATTTCATTATTAAAAAATTGCGTTAGGGTTTTCAGGTTTGGTAAGAATTCTACCAATAAATAAGGAAAAAGACATATCTTTTACAAAATATGTAAATGGTACAAAAGTTAGTTTTAGATTTTCTCGATTCATTCAGGTTTATGGCATCTAGCATCGAAAAATTTGTTTCATACTTAGATGATACACCGATAATGAGTTTCAATTACTTACGCGTAAAGGCATATTTCCCTATGATTACATTAACTCTTGGGATAGGCTCAATGAAACCGATTTACCCTGTAAAACAGCATTCTTTAATCGTTTGCGCAATGAAGAAATCTCAGATGAAGACTACAATCATGCTAAACACGTTTGGCAAACATTTAATATAAAAACACTAGGGGACTATTCAGACCTATATTTAAAAACAGATGTACTGCTCTTGACTGATATATTTGAAAACTTTAGAAAAGCTTGTATGTTCACGTATAAGTTAGATCCGCTTCACTACTTTACGGCTCCTGGTTTAGCTCTAGATGCAATGTTAAAAACGACGAACGTTAAACTCGAGCTGCTTACTGATATTGAAAAAATAATGTTTTTAGAACGGGGAATTCGTGGCGGTGTTTCTCAATGTTCGAATAGATATGCTAAAGCAAATAACAAATATATGAATGCAGATTATGATCCAAATTTCAATTCTAAATATTTAATGTATTTTGATGTTAATAATTTATATGGGGCTGCAGTGTCTGAATATCTTCCATATGGAGAATTTGAATTTTTAGATGGTACCAGTCCAGATATAGTACGTTTAGACATACTTAATATTCCCGATGATTCTGATGTAGGATATATTTTTGAATGCGATTTACACTATCCAGTATCTTTACATGAAATTCACAGTGACTTACCTTTGGCGCTTGAACATATGATACCACTAGTACCTTCCAATAAATCAAACCTAAAGAAATTACTTACAACTTTATATCCAAAACTCAACTATATTATTCACTACAAGAATTTAAAAATGTATTTAAGCTACGGTTTAGAACTGAAAAAGATTCATAAGGTTCTTCGGTTTAAACAAGCTCCTTGGTTAAAAGAATACATTGATTTGAATACGAAATTAAGACAACAGTCAAAAACAATTTCGATATATGCTTTTATAAAAATATGATAAATTCGGTTTATGGAAAGATGATGGAAAACGTACGGAAAAGGAAAGATGTGAAATTAGTGACCAAATGGGAAGGACGGTTTGGAGCTCGTAGTTACATAGCGAAGCCTAATTTTCATAGTTGCACTGTGTTAGACAAAGATCTAGTCATAATAGAAATGAATAAATTAGAGATTTACTTAAACAAACCCATTTATGTAGGTTTCTCTATTCTAGATATTTCAAAAACCTATTTATATGAATTTCACTATAGTTATATAAAATCGCAATTTGCTAACAAAGCAAAGCTGCTGTGCACAGATACGGATAGTTTGATATACGAGTTTAGAGTTGAAGATATTTACTCTTATATCAAACAAGATATTCATAGATTTGATACTTCCGATTACGACCCTCATAACAAATATCATATTCCATTATCAAATAAAAAAGTTCCTGGTATTATGAAAGATGAAAATAATGGTGATATCATGCTAGAGTTTGTAGGACTTAGATCTAAAATGTACACTTACAGAGTTCAGGATAGGATAATAAAAAAGTCAAAGGGATCTTCTTTAGCAAGTATTAAGCAAATTTCTTTTGACGATTATAAGAATGCTTTGTTTTATAAACAGACTGTACAGAAACAGCAATGTTTAATTAGATCAATCAAATATGATGTCTGTACTATTAAACAAAACAAAATTGTTCTTAATCCAAGTGATGATAAATGAATTCTTAGTACCTTAACCACTGATACTAAACCTTGGGAGTATAACTATACACACAGAAATGACTTGTAAAGCTTCAACCACTGGCTCAAATAAAGAATGCAATTTATTTTATCTAGATTAACATATAATATTTTTTAGTTATAAAACTTCAGTGTTATGTTTATACCTGCACAAGTACGCCGATTTTCGTTTTTGGATGTATCTAAAAATAGGATACCTTTCAATCTGCCCGAGTTTGAACTATATATTAGTATAAATGTATTGTAGAGAAAAATAGTAGTAGTAGTAGTAGTAGTAGTAACCGTTCTGTTTAAAAAAATCCAGTTGGTTAATAATATACCAGTTAGTTTATTTGAGAAATGTATAACAAAACTTTATTTAAAATTGTCAATGTTTATGGCTGTTTACTAAATCACTTAATAATTCAAACATGTAAAAGATATTGTAAAAACATGTAAAAATATTAATAAATAGACTGTGATTGCTAAATGATTTATTGTTTTTTCATAATTTGTAAAGGTACAGTAATAATAATAATAAAGTAATTATAATATTCTTATGCTGTTTGAGAGTGGATTGTATTTGACTATCTTGATTATCTCATATCTAATTTCATCAAAAAGCAGCAAAATTCCATTATTTACAAACTTTGCTGTCTGAGACGGCGTTCCAACTGTTCTAATTAATTGGCCTTCTATGTACAGCATGCTCTTCGATGGTAAGGTGTATACATCTTGTTGTTGTATAGGGATTCGAATTTCATCATTATTGTTTAAAGATGTGTTAGCATAAGGTTGATGAGTATGTTTTTCAATATTAACAATTGCATTGTCGAAGTAAACTTTTTCACGCACGTTCAGTATTTCACTATTCATTCTACTTTTTTTTAATTAAATGCAGTCCTAACGATTGTAGAAACTGCTGGTTTTGTGTTGTTAGCGATCTTGAAACAATCATTCGAGTGTCGATTGCTTTGAAATTTCCAGCATTTATATCAATTCTTGACATGTTGCGTGCATTATACTTAATACCCATAGCTATTGCAGATTTTTTTTAAATGCAACCTTACAGTTAGCAGTTCTCCTCTGAAATTAACTAAATTTCCATCTTGATCTAACACTTTAACTATTATTTCATTTATTATACGTGACCTGATTGGTAGATATATAATCGTAGGTGGACACTCGACAATTTTAAAACCTGCAGGTACTTGAGGAAAAAATTCGTGTATTACATGGGCTGGTTTACTATTTAAATAGGATCCACTTGCAATATTACAATCGATTAAAACTGCATTCACTTTACAAATGTTGATCGCGTAGTCTGCTTGATGCGTGACAAATGCTAGCAATTTTCGCGGATTGAAACCAAGTAGAGGACCAATTGAATCCTATTTGGTAAAATCCACATCTAGACTACATTTAATACTACATTTAAGTGTATTATTGTCAGCTGTAATTTCTATATACACTGGCGTCTTTCTAGCGCTTCGTGATTGTTCCATACGACCACGCCATCTTTTATCACCTAAAGCTTTTGAAGATATTTATTAATTTCTCTAATCTCATAAGCACCTTCAGGTATTTCTATGAATTCTCCGTTAGATCCATAATAAAATTTATTATTTATTCCTTTTTCTATGTTTGGAATTGTGTTATAAGACTCAAAATTTGTTAATCCTAATACGTACTCCGAATCATTATCCAAGTTTATAGGCGGATTAAAATTGCTTGTTAAAACTGAAGTGTTTCCGTTAGAGTAAAAGTGTACGACATAACAACTTCGTACGCAGTTCTATGCACTACTTAGAAATTGTAAGCATAAATGACCGCAAAACACAGTACCGTACGATTGTTCTTGGTTAATGTTATAAAGAATTTTACATTTACCCCGCTATTCAAATAACTTATCAACTCTGTTGGCGGTCGCAGGTTTCCGTAGCTGTCATAGTAAATAGCGCTACTACCGTACTTTTGTAAGAGGTCCAATGCGTGCCTAAACCTTCTATTCCATCTAAATTAATTATACCACATTCTTTTAAATTAACTTTCTTGGGAAGATTGTTTCTCATGAACACTCCACGGAAATATGGTACTTCTAATTGCTTAACAAACTCTATTAACTCTACATTGCTTAGTGCTCGATTAGGTAAAATTCAAGTTGTGTTCCTTTGAGGTTTTGCAGGGGCTAAAAAAAGACCAAAACCTTTTTTATAAGGTTTGATGTACATGCCGTTTCCGACTGCAATGTCCTCCATTACCTTGTTATGACGTTGTTTTTCCGCTAGTTGTTCCTTAGCTATTTTAGTATTTGAAACTGCTTTTGCAACAGCAGCTGCACCTCCAGTAAGAGTACCAAGAGCGCTTAGACCTGCAAAAATTGGTATTAGTGGTAGAAAACCTCCTGTTTTAGGAATTGATATAATACGAGCTGATTTAATATGCTTCTTTTGTTTTGCTGTATTGGCTGCCTTAATTGCTATGTTGATTGCATCCATAATATCAGATCCTTTAGTCTTTTTTAAAGCTGTACGTGCTTGTTTGATAATACTTTTAATACCTAGCGTACTTCTTATTTTACGTTTATTTATCAGTTTTCTTATTTTATTGATATTTTTTGTTCTCAGTTATGCACAGGCACCCATACCAAGTTTTACTTTAGCTTTCATTGCGGTAGCGACTCCAAATGCTGCTACTTTTTCACCTAAAGACGAGTCACCAGAATTTAGTCTTTCTGTAGCTAACTGAGCTAACTTCGAATCTGCTTGATGACGTTTAGATAGATCTTTTTCTTTGGAGTATGCAATATCGTGCTCCTTACAAGCCTCGTCTAACTTGTTTATTCCCTTGTCTCCCCGAGCTAACCGTTCGATTAGTTTTGTACCCGGACAAATGGTAAATTGTTAATTACAGTATTTAATAGTCCGTTCCCAGTAGTTTTAGAATTATTATATGTAATCATTAGCGGACAACTATCCTCTCAAGCTGTGCAGTAAATAAATAAAATATTATGAATTAATGATTCTTTATATACTCGCCGTTTCTTATATATATATATATATATATATATATATATAATTCCACTTTTTTTTTTACAAATCGAATTTAGTACTTGCAAACATGCGTGTTGTGAAACAATCAACACCTTTAACCATAAACAATAATGACATTGGCGTGCAATTCTTAGCTAAAAAGGAAAAACATAGCGTTCTTCTGCCTTCATCTATTCGATGTCTAGTTGTTGGACCATCAAATTGCGGTAAAACCAACGTTATGATTGGGCTGATAGAACATCCTAATGGTTTAAAGTTTGAAAACGTATATGTTTATTCTAAGTCACTTTATCAACCAAAGTATCAATACCTTGAAAGTCTACTGCAACCAATAAAAGGGATCAAATATTATACATTTTCCAGTTCTGATAATATTATATCACCATCTGATGCTCGAAATAATTCTATATTTGTTTTGATGATGTAGCTTGCGATAAACAAGGTATCATTAGGAATACTTTAGTATGGGGCGTCATAAACAAGTAGACAGTTTTACCTTTGTCAAAGTTATACTCGTATACCTAAGCACTTACTACGTGATAATGCTAATCTTTTAGTTTTATTTAAACAAGATGATTTAAACTTAAAACACATATCTGACGATCACGTCAATACTGACATGAAGTATGATAAATTCCGTAAAATATGTGCTGCTTGTTGGCAAGACAAATACGGTTTCTTAGTTGTAGACAAAGATAGTGATCCAGATCAAGGAAGGTACCGAATAGGTTTTGATCACTTCATACATATTTAAACCTTGAGAGACGCAAGTATCGTTACTATCGAAGAATTTTTTTTACTACAATAAACTTTTACGCAATGAACAAGGAAGCGATAAAACTTAAAAGAATTTTAATTAAGAAAAGAAACATTGTAAAAAACAAATTGCGTCAGTTAAAAGATAATGAAGTCGTCCAAGTGGAATCAATCTTGCCCATAACATCACGATTAGAAACTATTGCTAATAAACTGGATGGGGAAAATGTGGTAAAGAAAGAAAAATTTAAAGAAGAAGAAGAACTGCCTCATAGCAGTGTAAAAAAGATTAAACCTAAATTGCTAGAAAGGAACGTTGACTATATTGATTCACCGGTTATTGCTCAGCATATACCAAATATAAAAAATGATGCCATAGAGGTAGATGATGATGATGATGATGATGTTGAGAATGAATACGAAGCAGAAATTAATCGAAATGCACAAGAAGCCCAGGAATATATTCAAAGCTTTGCCGATTCACCTGGTATGACACATTATCTCGAACAGCTACATCCGCTACCTCGAGAATATATTTACGATATGTTTAAAAATGTTAAGAACGAATTTAATCATAAATATGGTATTAGTTTAACTCTGATTCAAATGGTCTTATGATAGGCAATTCGAATTTCGCGTTGGATGATGAAAATGTTCTAATAAATGATTAGAAATATAAAGGTACTCCTGGATTATACGAACTACTGTTTAAAAAATATCCTGTCGGGTACAGTTATCAAGAGCTAAAGTCGTACCTTGATATTGTAAAAAGAACAAATGCTAATAGAAGATATTATTCTGAAACAACAAATTCAGGGTAATACTTCATATAAATACAAAAATATAATATCTACATTAAACATACTTCCCCAAACACCCCGTAGACCTAGAACATTACCCTATAGAAAGCGTCTTGGAGACGGTATGACAATGGAAGTATCAAATAACGCTATAGATCATTTATATTGGAATGATCCCAATGAACTTGTTGATAGATTACGACTTTTAGTTTCATCTCAGACTGCTGGACACACAGGTCACGGCAACGAAATAAATTCGATCATTGAAGAATTGCGTGAGGCGAAAGTAATTAGATGATATGACAATTGACAAATTTGGAAAGCACTTACATAATCGTAAAATAGATATAAGTGAACAGGAATATGAAAACAAAAGTGAAGGTTTTGAAACCTTGATTGAGTACAAGTTACATATGCTACATTACACGGTAGTAGCAACGTTTTACTCTAATACATTCCTCGACGGTGACAAGACATTCCTTATTTTCAACATTAAACATAATTATGAATTTCCTTATGAGGAAGCAGTCATTGAGAATATTAAAGGATACCCTCAAGACATTGAAATTCTTATAAACAAAAAAAGTTATGTAATTGCACAGTTACAAGGATTTTTGCTTAAACGTATGAATGTAATCAGCTTTCGTGACAGCGGTGCTATTATAGACAATACCACAATGTTTCTTGATTTTATATTAAAAGTTCCTTTCAATGCAAGTGGAGCCCACGACATTCAAACATAAAAGTATTTCATTAATTGTATTTAATAAATCCTGATTAGAAAAAAGTTTTATGATAGTTGCTCAATCAAAAGTGAAAGAGGATATAGTAAATGAACTTCATAAACCAGCAAGAATAAATTTCAAGAGACGCAAAGTGATAGTAAAAGGTTTAAATGACCTTCTTCAGACCGATTTGATTGAAATGCTACCATATTCGCAAACAAACAAAGGATTTAAATACATTTTAGTAGTTATTGATTGTTTCTCCAAATACGTATGGGCTGTACCACTTAAAAGTAAAACGGGTATTGATGTTACTGCTGCAATGAAAACAATTTTAAATAAATTTAAAAATCCGCCAAGAAATTTGCAGTCTGATTTTGGTAAAGAATATTATAACAAACACTTTCAATCCTTAATGCAGACATATGGCATAAACCATTATAGTGTTTTTTCTACAAAGAAAGCATGCATTGTGGAACGTGTAATTAGAACTTTAAAGGGAAAAATTTGGCGCTTGTTTAACCTGAACGGTTCTTACAATTGGATAAAAAATTTAAACGATATTGTGAAACAATACAACAATACAGTTCACAATACTATCGGAGTCAAACCTGTAAAAGTTGATAAATCAAATGAAAAACTATTCTTAAATCATCATTTACCCACATCAAACTTGCAACCAAAATACCAAAATATTCAATAAAAGACAGTGTGAGGATTAGTAAACACAGGGAAGCATTTACGAAAGGTTACACGCCAAACTGGTCAAATGAAATTTTAAGATTAAAAGGTAAACGTAACCAATCCTACAACATATATATTAGAAGATCAAGATGAGAAAGAAATCAAAGGTGCATTTTATGAAACGGAGTTGCAAAGGTTAAACATCCAGGAATTTACCTGGTAGAAAAGTCCTAAGAAAGAGTGGAAATAAAGTTTTTGTAAAATGGTTAGGCTTCTCTAACGTACACAATAGCTGGATCGATAAAAATAATGTTTGCTAGAAGTTAATAAAGCTAATATTGTAAAATTATATTAAAATAAATAATACAGACAAAATCTTTCTATTGTTTTTTTTTATTATTATCAAGCCATTCTTTTAATAAAAAGGTATTTTGTTTTGCGCATTGCAAATTATTATTGCTGTGTCTACAACAATGGATGTTATATTTTAAACGATTGTTGATTTTTAACTCCGATAGCTTAGGACAACCTAGTGCAAGCATATCAGTTACAAAGTTTTGCATTATATATGTTTCAATCAATTTCTTCTTTTCTAGACCCTTCACAAATACTTCTTCACCGGGTCGGATAATTTGCTTCAAATAAAGCGATATATATGATGACACCATTCCAGCCGTTGAAGATTCATCCCAAGAAATACCATGAATATTCCTTGTCACCCAGTCGTTATGTTTTATAAGATCTTGACTCAAACAACTGGACTGCAAACATCACCTTTCAACAAGTCCAAAACCGCAATTTCTTTACACACAAACTCGTTTTTCTTGTATTTGAATCCCTCAATATCAATTATGTACATTTTGTATGTAAATATATGCAGTAAACTTCCACTAATTAAATTAATATTAGGAGCAATCTCCTTATATAGCAGATTACCACCATCTGCGTACTTTGCCAACCCACTTTTCAACCTATCACAAGAGTGAACTCATTTTGAATTGAAACCGGCCCATGTGTATTTGCAGCCTCTAAACATAAATCAGAATCCACTTTAATTAAAACACAATTGACTTGAATGCGATATTTTGCATCTGTCATACTGTCTCGCTAGAAAACCAAATTCAAAACATCTACACACATTTTCTCTGCACTTACATTTTTCAACATACGTGTGTTTTGAAATATGTTCCATTGAAAGTAATATAAAGCCGATCCTAATTCAAAACGTGCCCACCAGTATTTTACATTTGAAAAAATTCAGGTTTTCACATTTTACATTAAAAGTATATAACGCCGATCCTAATTCAAAACGGTGCACGTGTAACTTCTCGCTAGAAAACCGAATTCAAAACAGCTACACACATTTTTCTCTGCACTTACATTTTTCAACATACGTGTGTTTCATTGAAAGTAATATAAAGCCGATCCTAATTCAAAACGTGCCCACAAGTATTTTACATTGAAAGTGTATAAGAATTCATGTTTTCACAACTATTTTACATTGAAATGTTTTCACAACTATTTTACATTGAAATTATATAGGGCCGATCCTAATTCAAAACGTGACAGACGTATTTTACACATGGAAAATACGTCTGTCGCGTTTTGAATTAGGACCGGCCCTAAATACCTACTAATATTATTGTAAATGAAGGACTTTGGTTGAAATGCGGCCGAGAAGTGGCATCGTAAATGTATAAATACTTTTTGAAAATGAATAGAAGGCCATTAGTATTTTGATCGCTTCAGACTACGTACGAAAGTTACCACGAGCTTGTAAGTATAGAAAATTATTTTAAATTATATAGCACGGTGTTAGCCTCATAATTTGTACGCGGGTTGTGCCGAGTTTAAATTTTATTGAGGTGTCACATACATTTTTTTAGCAAGCTCGTGTAGTGACGTTAGGTAACGTGGATTAAATTAAACAATTATGAAAGAAGTATAATTAATTTGGATTTGGAAATTGGATACACCGTGAAGGCAGCGCAAGCAGCACAACTTAAATGGGGTTCTACTACTAATAGCTAGAAGCGCCCTGCAGAGCAGAGCGAAGCAAATATACGGCATCGTCAACGAAGCAGGAATCTTCAAGAAATTCTAGGTAATGCTTTAAAATTGTTGTTGTTATAAACTATGAATATTGGGTCACGTGTGAGAGTGAACTTTTAAGGTGTTGTGCATTACTTTGCGTATGGAAAATAATACGTATAACTAACTTTATTATGGTATTTAAATAGAAATCTGAAGGTGTATATAAAGCTTATTAACGTTCCATCAGGAATTCTAATTTTGTAAAGAGTACATGGGTTTGTTTCTTTTGTTTGTTGTAAGAGTATGCAAAGGGCATACATTATTCATAATTAACTGGGTTATCATGAGCTCACCATACTCCAGAGTTTACGTAAATTTAAAATAAATTATAAAGAAAAAATGAGAAATAAGATATTATTCAGGGCCCATTTACTCCGGGTACATTCTATGTGTTTGGTAATTTAAATTAAAATACAGGACATTACAAAATAGGATTTATTAAGGTGTAACTTGATCACTGAAATGTGGATAATATTGAATTTTATTTGTAAATAGTGATAAATAAAAGATTGTATGATTGTTGTATTTTGTAGTTTTATTGAGAGTGTGCGTGAACGATAAAGAATATGAGAGTGAATCTAGGTATCCAAGAGGAGATACAACTGAGCTAGCCGGAAGCAGTTGAAGAAAGCAATTCAACCAAGGAAGAGAGGAATCTGGGTAAGAAATTTATGTTCGATTTTGGTAAATTAATAAAATTTTCGATTTGTTATACGAATGATTTTTAGCGAGTTCGCTTATTAATCCCAGATCCACGGCAATATATATATATATATATATATATATATATATATATATATATATATATGTATATATATATATCGTCGGCGCTGCAGTGTCTGAATTAAGAATCACCATCTTGGTACGCAATTAACTAGGTGGAATGGTCCTCATACGTACAACATTAATATTAACTAGCCCCTCTCCTAAAGATAATCATGCTCCCAAAAACAAAAAAAGAAACAACACCAAGTTTAGGCGTCAAGTCGACCATGATAATCATATTGTTGTGACCATTTCACAAGGGTCAATGCCACAATCAAAACAAAAATCGTAAATTAACACTCACCGACGTGCCCAAGGAGCAGGCGGTCTAAGGGTGTCCCCCCATAACAACAGGAGCGGCAATCCAACGGGGCATTAGGGTCACTGGAAGAAACTAGAATAATTACAGGCAAATTAATTTATTGTCGACTAAAAGTATAGGTTTGTAAAACCACCATTACCTACCACGCTGTATTGCGTGCGTGAAATTCCAAATAAAAACGGAAATAAAAAAAATATAACAATACCGACGAATGTTTTCGTCGTGTATATTTAGAAAAAGTGAATCTTGATTCCTTTTAAAATAACAAAAATCCAACTCAAAGCTAGTGTTATCAAAACATAATAACTGGTGATTAGGAAACTTGAAACACGGTTTATCGGTTAGTTCAATACGTTATGTCAACAAGTTTTAGATTGAAACAATAGAGAAAGTAATTACACGCTATCGCAATGTATTGCAAGTTCACAGATACCTAAAACAAAGTATAGACTATTTAATTTATAGAATAAACTTTTAAAGCAAATAAATTTGAAATTGAAAATCATTAGAAGCGTATCCATTGTAGGAAGGTTCAATATACCGGGTGTTGTTGGAGGATTTGAACAGAATCTAAGTAAACGAATAGTGAATTAAAAGGGTGTGGTTTTTAACTTACCATCGTAAAGTAAACGTAATATGTGCTTCAGTATTTTTATAAGTGTATTTATTTATTTAATATAATTATACATTGTTACATAACTATCTATTATTAGTTAAGTTCCCAGTACCTTGCTGGTGCTTGGCACCATCCATACATAACTAGCTAACCGTGACACGTTGGATGTGTCTTCCCCTACTCCCATGTGACTATACTTACATAGCATCTCCCCCCTTGAATATAATCTTTAAATCTAAATGGAGAGTAAACTACACGCCGAGGTCTGTCCTGCACACTCACTTTATTTTCACTTTTCATATCATTATCACTGCTTAAATGAACATCTTGACTACTTGTACTAGGGCCAATACTTTTTTCATTGTCCTTATTATATCTAACTTGCAATTATCACCTATGTTTACATCAGTCTTAATATTAGGTTTATTTAACGAAAACCACAAATGATTACTATTTCTACTTAAAACTTTTCCTCTCTCGTCTCTTACCCAATACAATCTAGGACTAGGGTGCTTATCTACTATTTGCCCTGGCTCCCATATTCTATCCTTCTTAAGTGCTACATTATCTTTTACACACATTCAGACCGATCTCTTGTTTATCGATCATAATACTTTTTTGCTAATCTTTGTTTGTTTTCTAATTTGTTTTGCATTAAGCTAGGCATCAGACTCTTGTTGCAACAAACTGTTTAAAACATGTAATTTTATTTTTAATCTCCTACCTTACAGCATCTGTGTTGATGATAGTGCGAACACTCTTACTATCGACGTTCTATAATTTGATAATGCTAGACTCAAATCATTACACTTTCTTAGAATATGTTTTGCAATTTTGATTCCACTTTCAGCCATTTCATTTGAGTGTGGATAGGGTAGGTTACTTGATATAAATTCAAATATCAACTTTTGCTGAAATTACCTACATTCAAACGACAAAAATGGCATATTATTAGAGACTACTAAATCAGGTATGCTATAAGCGGCAAATACTGTTTTTAGTTGCTCTATGATTTCATTAGATATTTTATATTTTATTTTTTATATTTTTTTATATTTTTGAAATGGTCGTGCTGGTATTTCATGGCATATCATGGATTCTTTCATACATGCTACACAATATCGTTTGCACATTTTACATCCTAACACTAACAACTCAATTTCTTTCTCAATATTAGGCCATTAAAATAATTCCGAGCTTTCGCTTTTGTTTTTAACACTCCAAAGTGACTTTCATAAAGCAATTCTCTGATACTTTTTTGAAACTTTCTTGGTGCTATTAATCCTTCTTTAAAGAACAACAGACTTTCTACGATATGTATATCATTACGGATCTTAAAAACTCTTTTGCATCATCATCAACTTTGCTAATACTTGCTGACCATCCTTGCAAAACATTATTCTTTAATTTTAACAAAACTGTACCAGTTAATGTTTCTTGTTGAAATACTACTTTTTAGCTTCACTCATATTTATATACTGCTTTATACTTAAAACTATATCATTCAATGAATCATCCCCATACACCTGATCTTTTAAGTATGATATAGACAACAAATCTGGCACGTTTAAAAATTTTCCTGGTACATATTCTAATGCTATTTCATGTTTTAAGAGCTTTATTTTCATCTACTGCAACCTAGTTGATGAACAAATATTTTCTATACATTTATTAATAACCGAGACCAGCGGTTTATGATCAGTTTTTATATTTACTCTTCTACCATAGATATAATAGTAAAATTTTGTCACAGCAATAACTACAACTCAAAATTCCTTTTCTATTTGAGAGTAATTTTTCTCTGCTTCTGTTGAACTCCGAGAAGCAAAGCACACTGGTCTACTTCCTGCATTAGGTAACAGCCCAACTTATCTTTTGATACATTTATCTGAAGGACAACTTCTTTATTGACGTTCAACATGCTCAAAACTGGAGCTGTGCAAAGTCTATCCTGTATTACATTTAGAGCTTTCGTATGTCGAGACAGCCACTGAAATTCTATTTTATCTTCCATTAATTCGCGTAACGGTGCCGATCAACTTGATAGATTGGGTGTGAAATTTCTAAAATAATTAGACATGCCCAAAACTCTTTGTAGTTCTTTCTTATTCTTAGGAACTTCTATATTTGTTACAGTCATAACCTTATCTGAATTAAGTCGAAGTCCTTATACTGAATTTTATTTTTGTTAAATTTTATATTTAGCTTTCTAGCTCTACTAACTACTAATTCCAAAATTTTGTCATGTTTCTTTTCTGTCGATCCTGAAATTAATAGATTATCAAAATAAATTACAATTCCTGGAATATCTCCAAAATTGTTCTAATTTTAGTTTTAAACAATGCATGCGCTAAATTGATCCCAAATGCCTATTAAACTTATAACATCCAAATGGAGTATTAAAAGTACATAATTTGCTTAAACTACCATCTAACTCCACTTGGTAAAACCCATCTTTTAGGTCTACTACAGTAAAAAAATTCTTTACTTTGTAATTAAACACAAACTTCATCTATTGTAGTTGTTAAATAGGGCTCCCTAGCAATTGCTTTGTTTAAGTCTTTCGAATCAAGACATAACCTGAGCGGTTTATCAGGTGTTTTAATTATAACTAAATTTGTTACGTTCAAAACCCTGTAAGTAATTTTTTCTGCATGAACACTTATTCCTCCTACTTCTATTTAAAACGCTCTAAAATTTCTCAATAAGCTCGATTTCCTATCATTTCAAATTAGTGTTAATTTATAAAATTTCTCAAGTAATTGCTCTATATAAAATTTTACCGATAAAATCAAACAGCTGTTTGGAAAACTCCACATTACAAAGTTGTTACAAATAAATTCTATCACTTACTGTGACTACATTTTAATTACAGTTGCACATAAATGCATAGCTTTCTTCCCTAAGATTAAGGACACTTATCCATCTGCCTAGTAAATGAACACTTACAATGGACTTGTTATCTGTTGTCCTGCAGCTGTTAAAATGTTTCAAAGTAATAAGATTGCTTTCCTTTGTTTAAAAATATTTTGTTAATGCGTTATCTCCTTGTTGGCAAGCTGTTACAATTTGTATTTCTGCAGCTGTTGTCTGAGAATTCTGCGCACTTGATCCTTCGGCGATGTTGAAAGCCAAATATCTACCCCCATAATGGTTTTGTCCTTATAAAATAAAGACGATGGTTTAAAAGGGACACATTGAATACATCTTCTTACCGAGGATACATATTGTAAAGTCGCGCTTTTACAATACTTTCTGTGTTAGAAGAGTTAAGTTGGTGGTTTCAGCATCCAACCCGTAGAAAAATACAGCCGCACTTTTTTCGTCCATAAAATGATACCAGCAAGAAGTCGATAGTTCCAGGTACAGTTTTTTGTTTTCGTAATTTTTTTATGCTACTGTGAAGAATAGATATTTCATTTGCTGTTCAGAAGGTTATTACTCATTATTATTCAGTAAATTGCTACCGCCACGTTACAAAACACACGATTACAGTGCACGAGTGACTATGTAATCATTTTATAAGTTAGAGACCGTTTTACTATTTCTTTTGTCTTTTTGTATAGATATTTACGTAATGAACTTGCGCATCAATTTAAAAGTAGTTAACACTTGATTAATTTAAGCTAGGGTGTATAAGTTTAATGTTACACAATTTTTTGAGGAGGTGCACTTCACAAATGTAGAATGTATAAATTATGTTTATTTCTTTGTAAAGTTTATGTTTAATTTCCTTTTGTATATATTTAAGGTGAACCATTAGGTAAGTATCGAGATTCCAAGATGTTACATTTGCTTACCAATTTTATATTTTTATGTTATGACGCTTTGTTTACCGTTACGCTGTAACAAACGATTACGCAAGTTAATGGATTCTTTGTTGTTTTGTAAATAGTCTTTCGAGATTGTAGGTTGACAATATAGTTTTACTGAGATTTTCAATGCGTTCTTTCTATTTCACTCACGCCACTCTACGACGTTTTTGAGTTAGCCCAAATTCTACCACTCTGTCCCCGTTTTGTTGCGGTATTCGGCGTAAGCGATTTCTTTACTGACTTTTACTGTTTTCTTTAGTGTTTGCGCGGAATACCGAATCAAATTGCTTACCCACTCCGATGCTTCGGTTACTTTACTTATCATACGTTGCTGCTCTAATTCGTCCAATTTTGCTTTTTACCGATCTCTTATTGTCAACGGCACCCTACTACAGGAATGCACCTGTTCTTTAATTTTAATGTACATTTTTGTTCAAATTTACCCTGACCTGTGAATAAATTAATGTTGTTTTCTGTAAACATTTCTTGAGAGCTAATCGTGTTGACTGTATCGGCCCTCTTAATTAAGTCTTATTATACACAACTGTTTAGTTCTAACAGAGGTTTAGACTTAACATTTACTTCAGCCCCGATCCAATTAAACTGCACACGTTTCTCTTCAATTTGTATCGTTTCATACCAACTTGTACACTCTTTGTAGGCGCCTACCGTATTTACTGCTAAATTACTATTGATGGCTTTAATACAATCAATGAACAAATCTTTCCTAAAACTTTCTGTATTTGTACTCAAACCGTGTAAAACTTCATTTACATGTTTTGATTTGCAGCACATCGCAAAATGATTAAACTTCTTACATCGTTTGCATTGCTTGCCAAATGCAATACATTTAACTGCCACATGTATACGATTAAATTTCCTACATCGAAAGGTATTAGCTCCGACTTGACTTTATTATCTTTGTTAATTACAGCTTGTCATCAACATTAGTGACCTTATTTTTCACTATAAATACTGACTTGTCCTAATCTTGTAAAATTCTTACTTGATTTTTTGTAATTTCGCTACTGCGACCAGTTTCAGTGCTTTAATTAAATTCAAATTTTCAGTATTAAATAGTTTTCTTGAACCGATTCATCCTTAATTTCTAATACTATACGATCACGAACTATCAGTTCCTCTTGGCTACTAAATCACAAGTTTTTTAAGATCTTGTACAAATTGGTCTACTGTTTCAGCATTTTTTCTTTGCTCTTTTATAAAAAACATAACGATTATAAATTACATCTTGAATTACTTTATCATAATCATGTTTTTCTGCATAGCTTAATTTGAAATTATTAAATATTTCAATACCTTTTTCGTCAAGGACATTTAATAAAATAGCTACTCGAACTTCACTAGTTTTTTCAATTTTTTCTGAAGTCGTCATATAAATTTCGAACTGTTGTTTGAATTTCGTCAGATTTTTTGCAATATTTTCCTCAAAAAACATGGGTTCTAGAATTCTAGACTCCATTCTTTCTAAGCGTACAAACAGCAATTTTCCACGTAACACGTTTTTCTTTGGTTTCCTAATTTCTCCAACTTCGTATTTTTCTTAACTGACCGATTGCACCATGCTTTATATATGTGCTTCAGCATTTTTATAAGTGTATTTATTTATTTAATACAATTATACATTGTTACAAATAGAAGAAGGGTGTCAGTTTTAGACCCACCACTACCACATACCACCACCACCACGACCACCACCACACTTGCAAAAAAATTCACACATTTGATAACAAGATCTGCACAATAGTTTCCTTCAACTAAGCATTTTTAGCTCCAGGCGTGGCTAATTTAATTAAATTCTAATTTGCCTTTATCTTACAGTATACCCTTTCACCATATTAGCAAATATTCGCACATTTAGTAACAGTATTAAATAACATTGTCATCTTAAATCTGCATAATAGTTTTCTTCAACTAATCATTTTTTAGCCTTCGGCATGGATCGTGCTCTCGACACCCTGATATGGACCATCACCACACACTACCACCACCTCCACACATGCAAAAAAAAGTTTGCACATCTAGTAACAGTATTAAATAACATTGTCATCTTAAATTTGCACAATATTTTTCTTCAATTAATCATTTTTTAGCTTCCGGCATGGATCATGCTCTCGACACCCTGATCTGGACAGTCGGGACCCGGCATCCTTGCCTCAAAAGCTCAACATCCTTCCACAGGACCACCGGATCTGCAAATTATTCCGCTAATTTATGGCAATATTTACATAAATCTACTAGATTAATCCGTTAAACCTAATGCAATCGTTTGCGAATTAAATACTTATTTCTCTCAATTCCCCTAATTTATGGTAATATCTACATACATCTACTAGATTGAACCATTAAACCTTATGCACACGTTTGCGAATTAAATTCTTATTTGTCGTAATCTCAAATATTTGCATTAATATTCTAGTAACATTGACTAAGTACTGTATTTGCACAGATTAATTCATTAGGGGAGTTTAGCAAACCTTCGGTTCAGACTCTAGAATAATCTTAAGTTTTTATTATTGATAGTGTTAGCCTAAAAAGTAGTGATTGTGTTGTTAGCCAACTAAACATTTTTCAAGAAAATATTTTGTTGCCCAGCGAGCACCACGAGGAGGTAACACACGTTCGCCTCGATAAATGGTGTCAGGACTAGGAGTGGGGAGGTGGGAGAAAACCTTACAACTAATACATACAAACTAACAAGCTATTATATACAAAAGCAGCTAAACAAACAGAACTTAAAACTAAAAATAAAACTTATCTATAGCTTTATGCCCCCACGTATATATATTTGTACTATTGGTTATAACAAAACGTTTATCGTCATCACCAGACAAACTGATTTTATATATGAGCTGGGTATAGATTTCATGTTTTCTGCTACGTATGGTTGTCATAGTATGCATAAGAGGTTTAATTGAACTATATACATCATCCTTAAAATTATTTACACTGATTGCATTGGCAACAGCATTTCTGCTTACCGCTTTAATTTTTTTGATAATATCTTTTTGACTAATAATACAATAACTTTTTGCCCGCGTCCCCACAAATTCTAATACCAACTCTCCAAAAAAAACTCTTCTTTAAATTTGCCTACCACTTTCTTGTTCACAAGGGGGATACCATACTTATTGTCTTGGGGGTAGTAACTTGTGTCAAAATGTTCTATATTAGCACTCACGTCCTTGTAAAAATTGTGAGTTTGTATGCAATACATAAGGGAATTGGTATCGGTGTAGAGAAGCTGAATTTTCTCACCAATATGTACGTTTTATTGTTTCGTAATGAAATTTATACATTAATGTTTTCGATAAATCCAAGACGCTGAGAGCGGCATATATTAGTTTATCATAATGCACCTTAACTCGATGCATTTGTACAACCTTTAAGTTTTCACTTAACACCATTCGAGAATTAAAGTTTGGTTTCGATATTAAGGAGCTCACGCACAACTTGTTGCAATTGGAGACCCATCGGTTTACAATTTTAACGTCAACGCGTTTGTCCACGTTTTCCATTGTTTTTCTGAAAATCGAGTTGTTCATTAGTTTAAAAAAAATTGTTCAAACTTGTTTTTGGCACGTGTACGTAGTTCAGTGTTCAAATCAATATACGATTTTTAGCCACGGGTTCTGGTCAAACTCCAGCACTCTATGCACAGCACTTAATATGAGACCGTTACGCAAACACTGTTGTAGGTTGCGATAACGTATGACATATTATTTTTATTTTCAAGATTTGCAATTAACTTAAATGTTTTTGATTTGCAGTAGGGCGACTTTATATTCTCAGGACAAAACGGGAGATCGTTGTGCTGATCGTGCAACTGTTCTGAATAGTCTAGGTCAACCTCTAAAATGTATCCCTAACCAGAAGTTGTGGAAATGTTTAAAATTTGCTCTTGAAGCATACTAACCTGATTATCGTTTAACCAGTTAAACACGCTTATGGGCAGATGTTGGGTCATAGCCTAACCATACAGATTGTTCGCATTCAAGTAAGTCAAATATTTGGACGATGCATAACGATCATAGCTATCCATGTACTGGTCGTTAGCCCTTGAATACCGCCCACAGCACTGCGTTACACCTCCACGTATACCTTGTCGGGGAAATTGATGCATCTCAATGTCCGTAAGCAGCTCCAGTTTTACTCCAGAGTACTTGAGCATATCATCCCAGCTTAAACTTGGGGCAGTAATGTAGTGGCTGGGGTCCAAATTGTATGTAGAAATGCAGATATCACAAAAGTTTTCAAAAACATCGGCTAACAACAACACGCCTGTTTTTAAATACAGATCTCTATACTCTCCGAGTGTTGTAATATTAAATTCTAGCCAAACTTTCTGAGCTTGGGCGTATTGAGCAAAAGTGATATCACTGAATGTCAAGTTATTGTAAAAAGCACTTTTTGGCGGTAATGATGATTCGTTAAGCACATGAGTATCTGTGATATAGTTATAAGCAAATACACCTTTTCTCATTCCTAAATCGAATTCTCTATCACCAGGAAAATATCGACGAACTTCTACGAACTGATCTGAATTCAAATTTTAAGCTAGCTTATCTAAAGAAGACATAAATGTTAGAAAATCTATAAATTTTAATTGAATGTATGACTTATCAGCTTTACCGTTATATTCATTTTCATTGCCTTCTTCATTATCAGTATCCCAGTCAGATATCGCAGATTTTTAGTAAACGAAATATATTTTGCTTTGTTATTGAGAATAACGGTAATATTTGCTTTATCACATGCCAGCTCTTTTACTATAAAATGTTAATCGTACCCGCTAAGATTATGTATCACGACAGGAATAAAATTAGATACTTTGTATTTTATATTACATTTAGCATGTACCGCGAAACGAAAGTTTCCTGCCAGATGGCATTGGTCTTTCACATGTTCATAATCTCCCAAGGATTTTATACAAATCTTGCAGTCTATAACCTCGAGAAATAATTCATCGAGTGGTATTAGAGGTTTCATTGGAATACAAGTTTTTAAAATAGTTCCTATTCTACGAGTCTCTTCCTTCAGCATTTCCATAAAGACTGCTGAAGCATTAGATCCTTTGTATAATTCGAATTTGCTTAAAGAATCATCGTAAGAACACTTGATGTAATACGCAAAACTATATGGATGTATTGTGATGTTGAATATTGTTGGTTGATATACGATGCCGTAGTGTTAAGAGGGGGTGAACTAATCGGTTTCAAAACAGACTCAAAGTCTGCATAAATAATAAATGGTACACGCAACTGTTTATGCAAATTTCTAAATTCTAAAATGGTATTTAATACAGTAGGCATAGTAGTCACCACGTGTGTGCAATCATGCTCTGCATGAATGCGAAGTTTTTCAACTGAACAGTATATTAAACATCCATCGCATAACCATTTATATGAGCCATTTTTTGATAGCTGCTGTCCTACGAGTTTGGTTAAATTCTTAATCCAACAAAAATGACCTCGTTCTTCTTTCTGTATATAAAGTAGATTGATGTGCACGACTTTTTTATTCGATGTAAGGTATAAAGGTTTAACAACTAACTTTCCTTCAATTTCAAAAACATTAATACGCACATCGTTTAGCTCTTCAAACTTTTTTATGTTACACATTTTCATGGGGAATTCAACTCCGGATAAGTTTAACACAGCACGATAGTCGAGGTAGCTGGATATTCTATTTGAATGAGTGTCTACTGGGTACAGGGCTGCAACGACTGCTTACACAAAGCAGGTGTCATCGTTGTTGATGTTATTTATCACAGTCTTTTTGTTCTGAATTCATTTGGGCAGCTCTGTAATTTAACCCGAAAGGAGTATATTTTTTATTTATTCAGAGAAAAGCTTTTGAGCCAATGACCGCCTGGAATCTTCAATTTAACCCGCTTTGTAACGTCATAGAAGGTTCAAATATTGTACACCTATTTTTTTAAAGGACTTTAGTTTCAATGCATCAATCCCCAGAAATTAACAAAAGTTTCATAGTTGACAACCGGTATGCTCTTTAATTTTTCTTCATTATAACACAAATTAAGTTTCCTCTGAAAAATTTAAAGCCCAACAATGTGTTCTTTACCCATTCTTTCCTTAAAATTTTTTAACACCTTTAATCAAAATAAAGGGCCCACCCCACCGCCACCTCAAACATTTCCCACCACACCCCTTTTGCCCCTCATTTTGAAAAAAAACCCCAATTAAACAAAACCCCACACCCAAATTTCCTGAACCCAACAAACCTCCATTTCATTTCCAACAAAAAACCCAAATTTTTTCCCACCCTAAAATACAACGGGAGCCCATGCCCCTGAACCAGCCTTTGGGCAAAAAATTTAAACAGCAACGTTATCCCTTTCGCCACCTTGAAAAACCCAATTTAAAAGACACTTTTTGTTCACAAACCAACCCCAAATTTTGCCGATTACCCCTTTTGTTTTTGTACGACACCAAAGGGAGCACATGCGAAAAAATTTAAACAACTTTAAAACCCCGGGAACATTTTTCAGAAAATACCGAGAACCAGATTTGTACCAAAAGAAATTTTGAAAAGGACCCCACCAAAAGAAAAAACCCGTGGTCAAAAAAAGTTGAACCCAACAAACCCACTCCGCCAAAATTTGGTTTAAAAATTTCATCGCATTAAGCCAAAAAGAAAACTTTTTAAAACTACGGCCTTTACCCAAAGCGGTCCAGGAAAGATTAATTTTTAAAAAAACATTTAAATTTAAAACCAGCTTTACATTTACCCAAAACAAATTTAACTTTCATTTTTCACATGGCACATAACCAAACCATTTTAACCGGGTTTAAAAAGATTGTTCACCACTTAAAGGTAAAACGGGTTTATTGCCCAAAACCCCCACTTCAGAAACACCTTTTTTCGATTTAAGAAAATTTTTTAATCATCTTCCCAAAAACCGTTTAACAACCCCAGGTTCGAAAGTTATTTTCAAATTAAATCGAAACCGAAAGAAGCCCTTTTTCAAATAAAACCGGTTTAACATTTAACCCCCTTCGTTCCGAATTCCATTAAACGAACTCCCAAAAAATTTTTAACCCAAAGACCCACAATTTATCCCGAACTCCCCTATTTGCCCACAAAATTTAAACAAACCCGCGGTTCCCATTTGCCCCTGTTTGTCAGCCGTTTTTCCTTCCGAACCTGGGTTTCACCCCTTTTACACCGGGTATTTAAACCAAACAACCCCCTTTTGGGAAAAAATTAAGGAAAAAATTAAACAAAACAAATACAAAAAAACAACTATTTCTAGGTTGCATTGGATATGCCTTTCCCCCAATTTTATTTGCGCAACTAGCCCTCTGATCCCCGGAAACACACCGCCTCTGCCCACCCCATGGGCCCCCACCAGCCGCGCCCACGGCCACCCGCCCAGCCCGCCCATCCGTCACGCTTTTAACGTCAGCCTTTTAAACAGAAACATAAAATCCACACATAACAAATTTAATTTTAAACCACAGTTTTTTAAACAAAACAGAAGACAGTCCTTTCAGGAGGGTTTTAAATTTTTTTTCCCAGCAAAAACGACACCGCCCCTTTCAACCCTTTTTAAAACGTCAGCGAATATGGGCCCCCAATTTGCTGATCCACCGACCGCCATTTTCGCCAAACCCACCACCCACCCCACACGTGACCCCTTTGGTGAGGCCTTTTCCCAAACCCCTTGAGGTTCACGGGAAATTGGTTGAAGGGAAGACCCGGGAAACCAGCAAAATTTCAAAGGAACGGGGAGTTATCCCGTCGTTATTTTCCATTTTGATAAACGTTTTTCCAAAGATACGGATCCTTTTCGAAGAACACCAAAGAGTTTTCCACCGCAAAGCAATTTCCCGGGACAACGCAAAAACAACCCCCACCACACCCGCCGGACGAGGGTCCGCAAAGCCCACCACCATTTCACCTTTCCTTCCACCAGCGGGCCCACAACCTTTCGTAACGGAAAGTTTCCAATTTCCCGCAATGGGTTTATCAAACCCCGAAAACCTTTTTGAATAGAAAGGTGCAGAGGTAAAAATCCCTTAAAGATTTTTTAAATTTTTCGACCCCTCTTCCCTCCAAAAACTCAAACCCCAAAATTTTTTTTCACCCCAAACCCTTTTATCCACCCCTCGCGGGACAAACCAAAAGGCCCCCCAAATTTCAGCCAGTACTGGTTTAGATAAACATTTACTTCCAAACTTACAGCAATTTCACCCACAACGCCCCGCCAAACGCAACGCCCAGCATGCGCAAGCCCAAACGACATCGACAACGGGCCCCGATGAGCCGGCCAGATCAGATCACCATTGGGCCAACAACCCTATTTTATCGCTCAATACTTTTCACCCGGTTTTTGTGCCCATCTTCCTCGCCCCGCAAAATCCACCCAAAGAAATTTTTCGAGTTCCAACCCCCGTTTCTCCAACTTTTTCACCAAAAATTTGAATTTTATGACGAGGTTTTTTCCCATTTGCCCGGCCCAGAAAAACGGAGTTAAACGCCAGCGCGGCAACCGGATAGGCACACAAACAAAAACCCCAGAAACCCGCCGGAAAACCAGCCGGCCCGGGTGAACCAACCGCACCACCCGCCTGACATAACAACACCAAATTCCCAGCCGCCAATTGCCGTCAACGAACGCATTTTTCATTGAGAAGAACACCGCCAAAGGCCTTTATGTTCGCGAATATTCCGATCAAATTGACCGACGCACGAAACCCGGACATAAGGCGGTTAGGTGAACATTCCCGGAAATTGCCCATGACCCCACATGCCCGCGACCATTGACCACATGACTAGCGACCAATGACCATTTAACCGACCCTTACGACCATAACCACAAGGTCATTGGCCGGTCAATTGGGTCATGGGGTCATATGGTCATGGGTCATTGGTCCGGTGGTCATGTGGTCATGTGGTCATATGGTCATGGGTCATGGGGCAATTTCACCCTATGGGGTAATTTCACCCAACTTAACATCCCACATATATCCGGATATATGTCGATGCGCATCCCTTCGGCTTAGGTCGGATAACAACATATTCGACTATCTTCGGCAATATACGTCCCCACTCTGTAGAATACATAAAAGAACAATTTTTTCGTATTCAATTTAGTATTCGATAGTAGCTAGAACGGTAAACATGAGCGTCTCAAAGGTGATTAACGTTTCTCAACTTTTGGGAATAAAGTGAAACCGACAAATGAGCGATTTGGATTATGGCTGTTGACAGAAAATATGGCAACAATAATCTGGTAACAGATATTGGTAATATTTGTTATGTCGAAGGCGAGCAGATGCTGACTGGTGGACTACACACACCAATTACAGAACCATTTTGTGACAATATAATGTTGGTTAAAATTTGACTTTTCTGACGCCGAACAAACCTCTGCAAGCAAAAGGATGTTTATCCTAAAAAGAAATTTGTGGTATTTAACAGCTATCTACGAAGAAAGTTTGACCGATTTGTTTCCGCTAGGCATGGTGTTAAAGCTAAGCTTCCGTTTTCTCTGGAAAGCACTAACAAGATGGGCCAGAGAGTAAAAGAAATTATCGGAAAAGAAGACCTCGAATGCATTAATAAAAATTCCAAAATCCTATATGTGTTCCATACAAAGTGGAACTAGCAGATGTTGTTGGAAACTTTATTGGAGGAACTACCAGATATATTAGACGAACTCGAAAAAGATTATTTCTATCTTTTTGACATGGATGTAACCCAAGATTTTGCGGGTATATTTAGCAAGATGGAGATGTGTAATTATTTAACTACAAACCATAAATTTTTGCTATAAGGGCGAATACGAAGAAAAGTGTAATATTATAGTTGACAACGATAAAACTGTAGGAATTGATTGTTTAACATGGCTAACAACCAATGCAAGAATTAAGATATACAACAAATTTTGTGTCAGATAACAAGTCCTGGTGTTAATAAACAACTTGGCAATCATATACTAGATTTTTACGTTGTCCAGATGTACGTTTAAGGGAAACATTTGCGTCTACTTTGGCCAAAGAACATGGTATTACGCGATTGGAAGCGACAATATAAACTGTGCAATTGGAAGCTTGTCAGTGCGGAACGGGTGTATAACCCTTAAAAGACTGTTTAACGTTATTGGAAGATAGTGTTATACTTCCTAAAGGCGCCAATGTACTCGGTACCACTTGCCAAAATGTGGAGTGTATCGGACAAGCTACAAAATAGTTGCTGTTTAGTGTATAAAACCTCACAGTACGTGTATTGGGGAATGGAATACAAAGAAATTGACGGGCTTGAAATTGTTGTCCGAAAACCAAAAGAAAGGAAACATTGATAAAGTATGTGCTGGCTTTTAGTTTTAACTATTTACCTGTAAATTATTTGGAGATAGAGGGAGGAAGACAGTCAAGATAAAATAAAATCTTACACAAGTGTACATTAAAGCAGGTATTACATATTTTACACAATCTGCAACACCATATTCTACAATTCCAAAAGAAATAGTCATTTCGGAATTGGGATTGATAAATACACCCAAATTCGCCCAGAGGTTGTACGACAACGCGAAATATTGGTAGTAAACTCTATCCGTTTACGTAAAGGAAATTACCCCATTATGTATGCCATACGCTGTAAGTGGAAGGAAAAGACAACTGGAATTAGAGGAAATGGATGCAAAAAGGGAAAATTGGACAATGGAAAACACTGCGACAATACGCGAACAATACAAAGATGTGTTAGACAAAGAACATCTTATTAGAGAAAATGAGGAAGAATTAAAAGATTATTTTATGTGTCGATGGACTGACTTAGATACATCCGGGTTGTACAAGTTGTATGCATTTGCGGTTAGTAAGAAAGACCTTTTTAGTTATGTAGGTGTTCTTGCAGAAAAGGATGGTACTAAATCCGTATACTTTTTAAAAGGTTATTCTAAAACGTATTTATCAAAATGGCAGATAACAAAGACGAACTAAGGAATGCGGGTTTCGTAACCTTGGCGTACACCACACGCAAAGGGGTTCCGCTAAACATTGTATATTTACCTAGTAAAGAACCTTTCGGATCATTTAAAACCGAGGGTCTTACAACCTATAACAACCATATATTCCCAAAAGTGGTGGATATGCAACTACACAACGGTGTGTGGAGAAAAGGATTTCCTCCAATACCGACAAGAAGAAGTCGATCAAGCTAACAAGATACGTATGCAGGATATAGTGGAAAGCTGCGATTAAAAGATTGTCACAAGCTGCAAGAATTACACGAAGGAATGGATCTGGTTGTCGGGGAATCAAAGACTTTAAATATAGAGGCAAACTTCGGTACATTTTACAATTGAAAACCTAGACGGTCTTTATGTATCAAACTATTGGTTAGAAAAGGAGATAGAAGACTTGGGTGTCGATTTAAATTTTAAGCTGCGAATAAAATTAGATAAAATTAAAACCACTGCAAACAAACATAAAGAAAGGACTGTCTTCTGTGTATAACTTTGTATTAAAATTAAGTTTAAATGACCCATGCTTGGTATTAAATATTTTAAATTTGTTATGTATAATGTCAGAATAAACATTTTATAATAGTATATAACATTGTTCTTATTTATAAAAGGCTGTAACGTTACCCCGAAATAGCAGTGCACAGAAAGGGGTGCGGGCAGGAGCATGGGCAGGTGCACGCGCATGGGCGCGCATGGGCAGGGGTGTGCATGCGCAGGGGTGCTCATGGGCTGGGATGTGTTGGGCGTACACGAGGGAAGCGGATGTTAACAGTCACCAAGCATCCAATTCTTTATTTGGTGTGGAGTACTTGCGGGTATGTATCCGGAGTAAAACACGATTTGTACACGCATTATTAATAAAATTATTTATCGAGGGAAGATGACAAAAGGTACATCATTCCTAATAGTACAACAATCTACGCATGGGGACGTAAAGATATAAGATAGTTGTTTATATTTGTATAGATTTTGTAAATCTATTGTATATATTAGTTTTAAATTCCATAATTTTTAAGTTCTTCGCCCACCTTCCAAATCCTTCCGCTTCTATCCTGGTTGACAGAGTAACGTGTTATTCCACGTGGTATTCGGGACACGGGTTTTAGATTTCGGAAAGGTTGGTTAAAGCATATGTCTTGGTTAGCGAAAAAGGGTTTTAAAGATGGAGTTAAATAAAGATGAGAAAATTAGGGTTTGGGGTCTTTAAAACGCATAACTTTGTATGGGTGGTCCTATTTAAAATTATTTACAGATTTGGGGTCCCTAGAAAATTTAATATTAGTTGATCCTAAACAAAATATATTTATCTTAAAAGAGTGACTACCCCGTATAATAAATACAATATAACACTTGTTAACAAAAATTGTAGGAAATTAAAGACGATTTAATGGGGGTCCAGTATTAGAATTTGTTGGTAGTAATGTTAAGTCCTACTGTATTGTAGGCGAGAAAGATACGATTAAAAAGATTAAAGGGGTCTCACGAATTGTAGTTAAGTAAAACCGAGGGTCTTACAACCTTAAAATAACCCAAAAGGGTGGATGCAACTACGCAGCAGTGCGGGGAGAATAAGAATTTTCCAATAAGAAATTAAAGTTTCCATGTACGTAGCACCAGTCATTGGGTAATGGTGAAATGTGGAACCTATAAAGGCGATTATTAATTGTGGTTTAGAAAATAATAATTTTCTGGACTAAATAAAATAGCTTAGACTTTAATGTATATGGTTACATATTCTCGACACATCCACAAACATCTGTTTACGTCCACAATGGCGATACCGGTAGTTTTTGTTTAACAAATAGTAGGAAAGATACGTCAGGTGTTAGGGGGAAGCCCATAGGATTCAAAAAGAACGGTGCGGCGGGATGTATGGTGGTTCCCGTTAGAATAATCGAAAGTGGTTAATTCGTATTAGATGTTTAAATAAGCAAAGTGTAAAAGGCCTACATAAACAAAAATTTAATTATCCGACAAAAGTGCGCGATGTGCTACACTTATAAAGAAAGTATGGAATGGTGCTTTTTAGCGGCCCTAGCAGTAAAAGGGCGACTGATTTTTCCAAGCAACTACAAGAATAGCAGTAGGCAGAGAAGGGGTATGTTATTATACAGTTGCTGCAAAATATGTTAGTTTACGCGTAGCTCGGATGTGTAATTGATCACGACTTAAAGATCCTCGGAGGTTTAAAATTTTCCCATTGTCGTTTGAAAATGTTTGTAAATTATCAGAACAGGAGCGGGTTTAAGTTTAATGGATGATTGACGAGTTTTTCTACCTTTTACGAGGGAATTGGAAGTTGACAGACATCGAGCATCTAATTCTATTTGGACGATATCAGTACTTACCGGTTCTAGAAATCATTACGTGCGATCGACCGCTATGCGAAAGTGTAAAAGCCTACAGAAGCAAAATTTAATTATCAACGAAAAAGCGCGATGTGCTATAGAAAGTATAAAAAATGGTGCTTTGATCGTCCAACAGTAAAAAGGAGAGTGACTTTTCTAGCAATTACAAGAATAGCAGTAGCGGCGAAGGGGTATGCATGTATTATACAGCGCATTGTTGCTATAAAATATGTTAGTTTACGAGAAGCTCGAACGTGCACAAATTAAATTTTAATCTATAATTAACCACGGTCGTAAAATGGGAAATTAATGGGTAATTTAATACGCTACATATACTTTCGCTTGGTGATTCATTTGGAAAATATTCAAGCCTTTCCTAAAATATGACGTAGAAGTTATTTAAAATTAAATTTTTATTAGTAAGTATCCTGTAGAAACAAGTTGGTATTTTCTTAGTAATGGTTTAAAGTGTTTTTGGTTATAGTAGCACTGCATCTTCTACAGCACGACTTGCACACAATTTTGTGCGTGTGCTATCACCCTTTTGGATTTTTAATATGCACGCGATCCGTATAACATGGAAGACGTTTTCCGGTGTTTCTACTAACGGCATTCGCACCATCGACGAAGCGAACCAGGTGCATGCATTAGCGCTAAATGTATTGGACGAGAGCGAGGATTATGACTCATTTAGTTCCCCGCTGAATCCTCAACATCGTTCGGTCGTCTTCAGAAACCTTCGGTATGCATTCTATAAGGAACATAAATCAGGTACGCTCGAGTAAGCTTTTTAGTTAGTTCGCTTACAAGTTTAACCAAAGTGCTATAGTGCGGGTTTTGTTTTGTACTAAAATGGTATCTGCAAACGTTTTTAAGTGCAACTCTTGCGGTGCTTCCTA